>JH431693.1:21166-142233 GCA_000239455.1 Strigamia maritima | reverse complement strand
TTTCATCATTTTATCTATAAATATCAACAAGCTGACCAAAGTACAAATGTAATTGGTTACACGAACTTTATTACTGTATAATCAATCGCAATCTCAAAAAAGAATTAATAGAAAAAAAGTAACCAAGTATTTAAAAAAAAAAAAAAAAAAAAATAACTTCAAATTTGAATGACTTTTCTCAAATCGATGTATTCATTAGAAAATTTATTAATTATTACCATCGTTCAGAAAATTAAATTTTATTCAATTTTTTATTTGATTTTAGTTTGATTTAGTCTGTGATCGTGAATACCTCTTTCGTCTCGCTCTCACTGTGCCTTACATTGGTGTAATGCTGGGTAGTCTAATTTTTGGTTTATTATCTGATAAATATGGAAGAAAAACAATCCTTGTTTTCATCCTTCCTCTGCTCTCTGCAGTAACTATAGGCTGCGCCTTTTCTCCTAATTTTACAACTTTCCTTATAATCCGATTTTCATCTGGATTTTTTTCACAAGTAAAAGCTAAAAATCTGTATAATAACTGAAAATACTTTATTGTTTTTACAATTTTCATTCAAGGGTGCGCAAACTATTGCTTCTACATATAATTCAGAACTAATTCGCCGAAAATTCAGGACAGTTATATCTTATGTAACTGTTTTTCTGATACTGTTACCTTACCTTTGGAAATGTATTTGATGTACGTTCTTCTAAACTGGAGAACATTGTTATTTATTCAGGGATTAATTTTAATAATAAGTGTTGTAACAAGCTGGTAATTACTGAATTTTTATTTCATTTTTAATAATAATTATAAATTAAATAAATTTAGGTTTCTTCCAGAATCAGTTACGTGGTTAATAAGTAAAAACAAATTAGACAAATCAAAACAAATTTTAGAAAAATTTGCCCAAGTCAACAATCTGTCCATCCCTGAAACTTTAGATGAAGATTTGAAAAAGCAAGCTCAAGTTTTTCTACACAAACAATCAAAATCATCGATACAAAATTATCGAATCTTATTTTGTCACTCTTCATTGACAAGAATCACTTTATCAATCATATATATGATGTAAGTTTGAATTAAATTATTAAATCAATAAAAATAAAATTATAATAACCCTCTTTCATTCGTTAGGTTTACAAACTATTTAGTTATAGGTGGATTATCATTCTCAATATCAGCATTAGAAGGAAGTGTATATACCAATTATCTTATAAATGGTATCATACAACTATTTACTTTAGCAATTTGTTTAGCGCTATTTAATTGGTACATACAAGCAATTGGTTTTTTTTAAATTAAAATTAAATATTTTTTCACTTCTTTTTTCTTTCTTTAAAGGTTTGGACGTGTCAGAATATTTATTCTATTGTTCGCTTCTAGTGGCTTGTTATGTGCTGGTGGATATATTTTAATATTTTACTCTAAAAATTGGCATCAAGCGATAAAAATGTTTGCATTATTTATGGCTTTATTGAGCAGAAACTTGACAACCGCAATTGCAAATATGCTCAACACATATGCATCAGAATTATTACCAACTTTCCTAAGGTAATTACTAATTAGACGGTCTTGTTAGAAGCTTTATTTGCTAGAGAGGACTACCACAATCGTCTTGTTGAAAATAGGTGTATTCATTTTAGTTTATTTTATTTCAGATCCACGGGACTTGGTGTTTATTCCACGGCAAGTCGTTTAGGCAGTACTCTCACACCTCAAGTTTTATACACTTTGGTTATTATAAATTATTATACATTTAATCCACAAATTACAGAAAATACTACAATGTAGGTTTATTTTGACAGAATAATGTATGGAAACCCCTCCCACAGACATTATACGGTGCATTAATGCTGATTGCTGTCGCCGTGCTTTGGTTTCTTCCGGAAACTTTTAATAGAAGCTTGCCACAATCGCTTGAAGATGTTGATAAAATGAGAGAAAAATCACGATATGAAGAGAAAACTCCATTATTAAAAGAAAAGAAAAATAATTTTATAAAATCTTATCGCAAATAATAATAAAAGAAAATAAATTTACTATACGAAAACGAATTATTTTGTTGTGTAAACTTAAATTTATTTTTTTAACTTTATCATTTTATGAAATTTTATATCACATGGTGCACTGATTCATGACATCAGACATGACGTATAGCAATGGCGCGCAAAAACTTGGATGATTTGCTCTCGGAATTCGGAAATCCCGGTAAATGTCAATTAATATACGGTCTGATACTTATTTTCATTATACTGCAATTTATCATAAATCAGCAGTTTAGTATTATAATGTCCTATATTCCACATCACTATTGCAAAGTAATATCAGAGTAATTAACGCAACCCTTTGCCACAATTAATATATTTTGGTTTTTACAAACAGCCGCCATCAAATATCTCTTATAACGCGTCATACATAACTAAAGACCAATGCACAATTAATTCATACCCTTACAATCGGAGTAAAGGAAGAATTCCATGTCCAAATGGATGGACATACGAAACGCTAAGAGGAGAAATTTATCCTTCAAATGAGGTACATTATTAAGCAATAACGTCTTTAAGTAAATACTGATAAGAAAAGTACAAAGTATAAATTAGAAATGTAAGTGTGTTATGTTATTAATTACGGCTTTGAGTATTTTTATTGGTTTTTAACCAAAAACATAACAAAAAAAATTACAAACAAATTCACTCCGGCCACAAAAATGCCAAATTATTGAAAATAAAAAAAAATCTATGTATTTACTTAAAATTTATTTACAGCAGATAATAAGAAGCGATAAATAGTTCGCTTAATTTTATTTTCATTTTAGTTTGATTTAGTCTGTGAGCGAGAATATCTTTTTCGTCTCGCACTGACTGTGCCCTACATCGGTGTAATGTTGGGAAGCGTTGTGTTTGGTTATTTGTCTGATAAATATGGAAGAAGAACAACTACTGTTTTAGCCCTTCCTTTGCTAACTGTCGTCACCACAGCTTGTGCTTATGTACCCGATTTAACTACTTTTATGTTAGTCAGATTTCTAGCTGGATTTTTTTCGCAAGTAAAAAATTCGAAATGTAAAAAAACTTTAAAACTTTTTATGTCTACTAATAATTTTCATTGAAGGGTGCTCAAACAAGTGCTACCACATATGCATCAGAACTGTTTCGACGAAAAACCAGGACAATTATATCGTACACATGTGCTTTTATTGCTGCCGTATGTCTTCCCTTGCAAATGTATCTGATGTATTTTCTTCTAAACTGGAGAATACTTGTATTTATTCAAGGAATGTTTATGATTTTCTCTACTGTAGCAAGCTGGTAATAATATCATTTATTTATTAATTCAGTCATATAATTAATAAACTAAATTTAAATAAATATAGGTTTCTTCCAGAATCAGTTCCGTGGTTAATAAGTAAATATAAATTAAAACAATCCAAAGAAATTTTGGAAAAATTTGCTAAATTCAACAAATTGCCCGTGTCCGAAACGTTAGAAGATGATCTACAAGAACAAGCGCAAGAATTTGTATACAGACAATCCAAATCATCACTTAAAAACTTTAAAATTTTACTTTGCCATCCTTCATTAACAAGAATCACTCTATCAATCACTTACATGATGTGGGTTTTGGATCGATTAAACGAAAGTTCATGTTCTAGAACACTTTATCTTTATAGGCTGGTAAACAATTTGGTTATTGGTGGCTTATCTTTCTCTATATCAGCATTAGAAGGAAATGTTTATACCAATTATCTTGTCAACGGTATCCTACAAATATTTATTCTGGCAATATGTTTAGCACTATTTAATTGGTACTCTCAATTTATAATTACTTATAATAGGAAAATTATAAAAATATATATTTTTTTCCAAGGTTTGGCCGTGTCAAAATTTTCAGTCTCTTATTCGGCTCTTGTGGCGTGTTATGCATTACTGGATATATTTTAATATTTTATTCCAAAAATTGGCACCAAGCGATAAAAATAACAGCAGTGTTTATGGCTTTAATAAGCAGGAATCTGACGACAGCAACTGCTGGCATGCTTCCAATATATGCATCAGAATTATTTCCTACATTTCTACGGTACTGTGCTGAATATCCAATAAATATCCGAAATTCTTAATGTGACATTCTTTTCAGATCCACGGGTATTGGTATTTGTTCTACGGCAAGTCGTTTAGGCAGTACTCTCACACCTCAAAGTTTATACACATTGGTTAGTTGTGCTACAAAGCTTAACATGTAACGTAAAATTTGTTTTCTTTTTCTATAGAATCATATCTGGGAACCCCTTCCGGAAACATTATACGGAGTGCTGATGTTGATTGCTGTTGCCTTAATTTTGTTCCTTCCAGAAACTTTCAATAGATCTATGCCGCGTACACTTGACGATATTGACAAAATGGTGGAAAAATCACGCGATGAAGAGACTACACCGTTATTAATCGAGAATAAAACTGATTAAAAATCATATCAGAAGAGAAAAATAAAAAGTTATTTACGTACTACAAAAGATCCGAAAATTGACCAATTTTTTTTATATATAGAAACAATAATACCTAAAATACCGGCATTATGCAAGCTAAAAAAATTTACTTTGTACTTTTAGCATACCATTCATATAAAAATGTATTATATCTTGTAATTACTGTACACCCGATTCACAAAGAAAATATCTTATCATATCTTTTTATTCATTTTTTATATTTTGTCCACGTGATCCTTTGATGATTCAATTGTTACACTATTTATGTCAGAAATAAATCGTTAAAATTGGATGCACCTAAGGTTTAAGTTTATTTATTTATGACAGAAACAGGTTTTTGGTTTATTAAAAATCTTGACACATGACTGATTTTAACAAGATAAAATTAAAGTGCGTGCAGCCTACAGACGTCAATTCAACATTGAACGATTATAATTCTTATCAACAAACTTCGATTCAATTTTCAGTGCTATAAATTCCATCAGCAAAGTTGCATCAAAATTCACTTATGGCAAGAAAAAATTTAGATGACTTTCTCACAGAATTTGGAAATCCAGGTCGATGCCAATTACTATGTAGTTTAATAGTACTTGTTGTCTTGATGCAATGGACCATGGTTCAACAATTTAACATCATTGCTTCCTATGTTCCAGATCACCATTGCACGGTAAAATAACACTTTTTTTTTCTTAAATCAATTTTTAAAAAATATTTTCTAGTTGCCATCTGAAAATTGGAATTGGACGCGAAACGAATCAATACCAAAACACAATAGCTGCCAAATGTATGCAAATCCATCAAAACCACAGTGTAGGCCTCATAGCCTGTCCTAATGGATTTGAATATGAAACAATTAAATCCGAAATATACCCATCTAATGAAGTAATTAAAAAATATCTTAAATAATTGTGTTAGTTAAACTTTACACTTTCGAAAATCACATAATATATTCTCCAATTATCTGTATCTTTTCCCCTACAGTTCAACTTGGTGTGTGATCGCGAGTATCTCTTTCGCCTATCATTAACCCTACCGTACGTTGGAGTAATGATTGGCGGCATGATTTTGGTCATTATCTGATAAATATGGACGGAAAAAATTCTCAATTGTCTATTACCATTACTAAGTGTCGTATCAATTGGTTCTTCATACTCACCAGATTTAATCACTCTTATTAGTACTCGATTTTTATTGGGATTCATTGCACAAGTATTTGATGTGATTATTAAAATGACATATTTTATATTATAAAATTGTTTTTAGGGCGTTCAAACTGTGTGTTTAACGTATATTTTCGAATTATTTCGTCGTCAAATGAGGACAGTTATGAGTTTTATAATGGGAATGATAGCTGCAATTTTGCTCCCAGTTCAATCATTTATGGTATACTTTCTAGAGAGCTGGAAAACTGTTCAATTCATTCAAGGAGTAGCTATAATAATATCGGTTATCACAACATGGTATGAAATTAAATGAAATTTTGTTGAAACTGAAATTTTTATTTTTAGTATATCAATTTTAGGTTTCTCCTGGAGTCTGTTACGTGGTTAATAAGCGAGGGAAAAGTAGAAATGTCGGAAAAAATATTAACTAAGTTTGCCAAGTTCAATCGTATTCCAATATCACCGACATTACGAGAAGATTTAGAGGAACATAAGCTAGAGATCCAAAAGCAGAAGTGTTTAAAGTCCAAATCACAAGGGTGGAAAAATCTGAAATTGATATTTTGTAATTCTTCGTTACGAAAAGTAATGCTGATAATCATATTCATGATGTAAGTCTTTAAATATTCAAAGTTCCGGTATCTAAATCCTCTAATAGAGCGTGGCCTAGCTGAAAGATCGAATACAACAACTACATTCTATCAGAGGATTTTATGGCATATTCAAATCACATACGATACCAAAAAAACAACTATAATTTGTTAATTGTGCACAGGTTTTCTAATGCTTGCGTTATGAATGGTTTATCTTTTTCAATAACAGCGCTGGAAGGAAATTTGTACACAAATTTCTTACTCAATTGTGGAATTCAAATCGTTATAACTATAGCATCATTATTTCTTTTTACGTGGTAAGTACATCAAATCTCCAGTTTTCTCGCGTTTTTGTTATGTCAGATTAAAAACGAGTATGGCCTAAGTTGCCACTTGCGTCTATAAACTTAATTCTTCTTCTCTCTCGTGTTTGTGAAGCCTATTTCATGAAATACTATCTTTAAAAATTCTTTTTTTTTACATTCTAGGTTTGGACGTGTGAGAATATTAGTAATATTGATTATAACGAGTGGCTTAATGACTGTCGGTGCATACCTGGTTATGTACTATTACAAAGATGGACTTGAATCAATACAAACAATGGCGATTTACATGGCTTTAATAAGTAGAAATATAGTTGCTGCCATAACTACTAATATGATAACCTATTCATCGGAATTACTGCCCACAATACTCAGGTTTAACCAAACAAATAATAATAAAACAATTACTTACGGTTTTCCGTAACTTGCAGAGCTACTGGACTTGGAATTGGCATCACAGCAAGCCGATTGGGAAGCACAGTCTCACCTATGATATTATACACATTGGTAAGATCACAATATATCAACATATTTAAAATAATTTGTAATATTCTTTTGTTTATTTAAAGGATCATATTTGGAAACCATTACCTCTACACATTATACGGCGCTTTGTCGCTAATGTCAGCTCTAGCAATCGTATTTCTACCAGAAACCTTCAGCAAACATATGCCGCATACAGTAGAAGACGTAGAAAGATTGATGAATAAGAATGTGCCAGACGAAGAAAAACAACTGCTTAGACATGATAGTATATCAGACTCGTTTGGCTCTGTAAATAAAACGATACCTAGTTTAAGTTCCTTAATGGTTAGTCAAGAATTAAAACATACCGCTGGTTCCAACGTCCAAGAAGATAATGCTGGCAAAAATAGTGCACCGTAGTATGTTAACATGTTTCCGCTATTTTTTAAATTTATTTATGGTACTTACAAGCTCGTACAAACTGAACTCGATAAATTTGTTCGTTTTTGAGAATTAAGATTGCTGTGATAAAAAAAAATATGTTAATATGTTAATAAAATGCTCGAAAAGGCATAAAAAGTATCTACTACGAGTATCTACTACTACCTTTTCGAGTCTTTTAGTTGTGAACCTAGCATGCCTACGGTAGCCATATATTCACAACTATATTGGAATTCTTTATCCCAGATTTTGTTAGTCGAAATTACCTCTATTTATTTATCATTTTTTTATAAACCAAGAAAAATAAATATCACACTTCGAATCCGTGACTAATGATTATTGAACTGACTCATCAACGTATTGCGTGCGATTTCATTTCACGTTTTATAGTTTGTTGACCGCACCTCCATCTTTTGACAGGTATTAAAAACAAAAGTGTTGTTTTATTTATTCAAGTCTGTCGTCACTTCCTTTCCTGTGTGCCACCCGTCGGCCAAACGCCGCCATTGCTCTCGTGATCGAGTTGTTATGATTTTGCAGTGTTAGTGTTGATAAACTTCCGTAGCGGCTGATTATTAGGTAAGAAGTGTGAACAATAGAACAACATTCGTCTCTCTTAAAGGCACTTACTAATTTATTTTAATTATATCAAATACACTTACGGCGGTTCCGCACAAAGACTTAAAGGGTAGAAAATGAGGTTTAGGTTTGAGGAAAGAAAAAATATATCTCACATTTTTCAACCAACCTGGTCGTTGTTGTGAAAACATTTCATTCATTTGCAAAAGATGAGCCAGGAAATGTATTGATTTACAGTACTTGGAACTTGTTTTTGTTGTTGCGAATTGATATTTTCTCATTATTTACTGTTGAATTGAATGAATGTGTGTCGCAGGGAGAGATAAAAATAAGAGATCAATTCAATTAGATATTATGAAGTATAAGTATTAAAATTATGCCCCAAATAGATAAATATTAATTTCTCTTGGTACTTAAATTACATGCAGTTGCATCTATAATTGCTACGTAGGTGCAATGTGAATTTGTAGTTGAATTCCTTACTTAATAAGCGGTTTTTAAGTTTTACCATGTCGTCCAGCATTTTTCTTGAATGCTGGAACCAGCCAAGCATTGTATTTTTGACAAACACAACCTACAAGTCGTTGAGTCACCGAGTTATGACTCTCAGGTTAAAAAAAAATTGTTTTGAATAGTTCTACTCTTTTTCCTCAATGTTTCTATTTTTGTTCGAGAAAATCAACAAGCATAAATAAATAAATAAATAAATAAAATTCACTTAAATCACATAATTTAAAAAAATAAAACAATTTATGGCATTTTTATTATTTTTTTGTTTGCGTTACGATTATTTCACTCTAATAAATATGGCGCATGCGCGGATTGCTGTATTTCGACGTCATCATGAGACTGGCTCAGGGTTTTTAATCAATAACAGCTAGCATTTGTCCATTTTCCTACCCGTAATAACCACATCCACTTCGTAATCTGTGTAGTTTTCTTTATGTTAACCTGTCTTAAGTCCCAATTCATTAGTTTTCATTCCTTCCATTTCGCCGTAAATTCAGTTTGATATCTGCCGTGGATTTGAAGCTGCAATGCAGTTGTTTATTGGCACCACATTATTTTTATCACTTCTAGAAATTTGTTTTGTCATTTAGCTTTTTAAAGATTTAGCGATTTATTTCCGTTTTTAATATTTTTAAATCGGATTTATTGCCTTGGCTAAGCTTGGGAAGGGTAAAAAACACAAGAAAACAAGCGACACTGCGGTGCAGCATCGACACAAAATGTCGGAATCTATTAAGGCCTATCGATTGTGAGTAGCATTTTCTCCGCCCTTTCTTTTTGTCATTTGCCATCCTTTTTATCCAAAATTTGCTTATGATGTGAAGTATGTTATTTTGTTAATTGAACACTGAAAATTGTATTGATCATAGTCCTAAATTATGCGCAGGATTGATTTTTCCATTCTTTTGTTGACACTTGATGACTAAATAATCGATAAAAAAAATTATATTTTAAATTTCAAAATATGGCGGTGATAACACATAAAAATATCGTTGGAATCTATTCAGTATTCTATTCTGTATTTTATGGTTTTATTTACTTGAATTTTTGATGCAGAAAGAATGCGTGTCGTTATATCACTCAATCGATTCGTAATAAGTGCAACACATCCTCATCAGTTGATGTCATGCTTAGCTGTTTAAGTTACTTAATTTTCAAGGTCACAAATTGCTCATCTGTGTAGTTCATTGACGTAATTTAAATGTAAATATTTGTTTAGAATTTTTATGTAACATTGTGATAATTTGCAGTTTAAAATAAATTACTCGGCTCTAGTTAGCTCTTGTTTTTATTTTTTATTTTTTGAGTTTATGGGGGAAGTCGCAATGCAGCAGCTGTTTCTCGTTATCAAGTTTAAAAGTTTAAACCCCCATATGAATATGATCCTTTGAAACGACCACAAAGAACTGGATTTTACTGAAATTTTGTATATATATGTATATATATATATATATATATATTTTTTTTTTTTTTTAGGAAAAAAATTGAATCAATTGGCAAAATGACAGCAATGAATCAAGAAGAAATTATAACGAGCACAAAAACAGTGGTGCAAGGACTAGAGGCTCTTAAGAATGAGCATAATTCCATCCTTAATGGCTTGCTATCGTCACTGAAAGCAGCCCAACAAGAGAAGATTGATTCTAATGTGATGGAAGAAAAGACATGTATGATTAAAAAGTCATTGGAAATGATTGAATTGGGCCTGAGTGAAGCTCAGGTAAATAAAAATTAATTTTATTGAGGATTTTTAATAACTATTTAATTTTTTAAGGTTATGATGGCATTGGCTAGTCATTTGCAGATGGTTGAAGCTGAGAAACAGAAATTACGCGCGCAAGTTAGACGATTATGTCAAGAAAATGCGTGGCTACGTGACGAGTTAGCAAACAATCAGCAGAAATTGCAAGCTTCTGAACAACAGGTGGCACAACTAGAAGAGGACAAGAAGCAATTGGAATTTATGAGTTCAATTAAGAAATATGATTCAGACACTGTGGTAAGGAGTAAAATGTGGTTTAAAAACAGAGAAAACTTATGTTTATTATCATTTGTTTGTGTTAAGACTGAAGAACCGCCAGCAGAAAAACCCAAAGAAGAGCAACCTCTTGATTTGAGTTTTCCAGACGACGAGGACGAACAACAGCAAGAAGGTTGTATATTTTTGTTTCGTTTGTTTATTATTACTTTTAACAAAATGTAACAAAATGTAACAAAATGAATGTGAATTTCAGTTCTTTCTCCGACTCCACCTGGCCAAATGGCCGCTGCCGCCAGTGCTGGCTACGAAATCCCTGCGAGATTGCGAACGTTGCATAATTTGGTCATTCAATATGCCTCTCAGGGTCGGTACGAAGTAGCCGTACCCTTATGTAAACAGGCGCTCGAAGATTTAGAAAAGACAAGTGGCCATGATCACCCGGATGTAGCCACGATGCTCAATATTCTGGCGCTGGTCTATCGCGATCAAAATAAATACAAAGAAGCAGCAAATTTGCTGAATGATGCGCTCACCATTCGTGAAAAGACATTGGGAGAAAATCATCCAGCTGTGAGATTAATTTCTTGTGGTTACATAATTTAGTTTGTATTAATTAAATGTGAAAATTTATTATTGCAGGTTGCTGCTACTTTAAATAATTTAGCTGTTCTTTATGGGAAACGAGGAAAGTATAAAGAAGCTGAACCACTTTGTAAAAGGGCTTTGGAAATTCGAGAAAAGGTGATAAATTATTAATAGAGAAATATTTATTTATATTTTTTAATTTTTAATTTTTATGAAGGTACTTGGAAAAGATCACCCGGATGTAGCGAAACAGTTAAATAATTTGGCACTTTTGTGTCAAAATCAGGGAAAATATGAAGAAGTTGAACGCTATTATCAGAGAGCTCTTGAAATATATGAACTTAAACTCGGCCCAGATGATCCAAATGTAGCAAAAACAAAAAACAATTTGGTAGGACATCGAAAAATCCTTTAATTTACTCACTAGGTGCGTTCAATTCCAAAGTGATTATAAAAGCATAATTAAATCTGATTATAGAGAATCAGTTTAATCTGCTTTAAGGATTGAACAGTGTTGAACAGTTTCAGTTGCAAACTTAAATATTCTAGAGTCAAGTTCCTTGATCGGAACTAGTTCTTAATCCAAAATCTATGTCCGGATTGTTGTAGTTTTCTCATTTTAGTTGACATTTTAAGTTACTATAAAATGGTAGTATACATTAAAGTATACCAAAAGTGTTGAAATCTAGTAAAAAATATATAAAAAAGCACTGAAATCTCTTAATAAAGTCGATCAAGTGCCACCTCGATCAATCTCGAATCCAAAATGGCTGCCTCGAATGCTGTCATAAACAAGATTTCAGCAGCATAAACAACTTAGTGAGAATCAAAAGAATCAAGATAAACAGTTTATCCATTTGGAATTGAATGCACCTAATTTCTAAGTATTATTGTTGAAAAAATTAATTTTTTATTTTGTCAAGGCATCAGCGTATTTAAAACAAGGAAAGTACAAAGAGGCTGAAATTTTATATAAACAAGTATTAACTCGCGCGCATGAGAGGGAATTTGGCAGCATTGATGGTAACAGTTTATTCAAATTGTATTCTCTGAATTAATAATCAATAATATTTTACAGGCGACAATAAACCCATTTGGCAAGTTGCAGAGGAACGTGAGGAGAACAAAGTAGGATGTTTTTTAAAAATACAATGATCAAAGTGGATGAAAATTAATTTTATGTGTTCTAGAATAAATATAAAGAAAATGCGCCATATGGTGAATATGGCGGTTGGCATAAAGCAGCGAAGGTTGACAGTCCTACAGTTACTACAACTCTGAAGAATCTTGGAGCTTTATATAGACGGCAAGGAAAATACGAAGCTGCAGAAACGTTGGAAGACTGCGCACTCAGGACAAGAAAAGAGGTGAAGGAAAAATATTTATTTTTAAAATTTTTAAAATATTTATTATAAGTTTTTCTTTTGTTAGGCTCTTGATATAGTGAAGCAAGCCAAAGTGGCCCAGGTTCTTGGTAGCGAGATGCTTACAGGTTCGAATAAAGAAAGAAGACGTTCGAACAGCAAAGAAAGTAGCCGGAGGGGTAGTCGTGAATCTCTCGATTCGGTATCTTACGAAAGGAGCAGCGATGGTGTAGAAGAAGTGAGTATCAAGTGTAGACAAGGAAAGGACGGTTCAGAATAACTGTCGAATGTGATAAAAATGATATTCGGGTTAAGTAATAATATATAAAAAATGCATTTTTGAATGCTTATTTAATATTTTTAGGATATTTATAGTGTGCGAATTGAATCTGATAGCTTTAACTCACATTTTGTACCTATTGATCTCATTTTTATTCAAGTTACTATTTTAATTTAACTTTGTTATTTATAAACCAGTTTTAAATCTAGTTTCGGTGCAATTTTGATTGCATTGAAAGATTGCGATGAAAGATGATTGGCGTAATAACGATTAACTCTTACGCTAGTTTTAATTCTAATTTAAGTAGTAGTCGGATGATTTTTATAATATTTTATTTGTCTTAAATAAAATGAGTACTAAAAAATCTAAACTATTAATGTGTTTAAATGAAAAGTCAAGAGAAATGTGAAATGAATAGAAGATGTAGAATATTTTTGGCTATTATTATTTTTTTTTGTTTCTTTTTGTTTTTTTTTTCTTTTGCAGAATTTTTTCAATTTTCGAAAGATAACAGCGTCTAGACGCTCCGGCAACAGAAAATAGGGATGTAATTTTTCTAAAAAAAATTGCAACATTGAGGTTTGGTTTGCATAGTTTTCCTGTGAGCTATTTGCACAATTAAGGCGGAATGGAATTTTACAGTATAATAATAATAATAGTATTCGACTGAAGCCAGTGACATTAGTTGTTCAATTTTGCCAAAACAATTGAATTTTTGCAATATTTTCATAAAAAGTTCTTTTCTTTGAAAGAATTTTTCCAAAACACGCATACGGGCTTCCACACGGCTAAATTCATGCTCGTCGGTGGACGAGAGGAAACACTTTTTTAGGTGGTATGATTGGCTCATTATGGGTGAATCAGACATCTTGCAGATGGTAACTGAATCGTATTATAAGGATTTGAATTTGCTTTCAAGCTTTTATTACTCATCGGCTGTTTATTAATTTTAAAGAATGTGATATTAGTCACTATTATCATGATATGATATTTTTAGCTTTAATCTTTAAAGCGGCTTAATGGCGATTATCCGTCGCAGTACATATGCAAAATAATGCGATTTCTTATTATCTCAAATCCCCGCCTATAGACAATATTTAAATTAACTTTTTAAGGCTCGTTATCGTACGTCATTTACTTCAATGGAGTGGTACGCATTAGAAAGAGGTCAAAGCTTTTTACTATCCTCTTTAAATAAAGGACAAAGCCACTCATTAAAAATTGTTCTGTCGTTAAATTCATGCTGGTGAGACGAATGTAATGACTAAACATGAGTTTGGTTGAGTGGGTGGGAAGATGGCTCGAAGAATCCATAGTGTGGTAATGAAATTGGGCGGCCTGTTGTTGTAGACTTGCAATTGTCAGATTTGCAAGATTTTCACGTCCACAACAGCGCAATACTCGCATATTATGTCAACATTTGCGTCGTTATGGGAAGTTCACATTTTCAGATCTTTTGCGAGTTGCGAATGGAATTGGCAAGTGTTGAATAACCGAACTGTTTTTATTTTGCTATAGTCTCAGCTTCATCGATTTTTAAAATGAGGCAATGTTTTAAATTTTTTTGACCACGTCTAATACATATTGGTCGATGCTAAGTTTAATTTAGGTTGTTGCGTTGATTATTCAAGTCTTGCAACTGAGATTGATAAAATAATCGCCTTATTTTTTGAACTCTTATTAGGATTAAGGTGGCAAAACTCACTTTACTGATTTTAATTATGATTGGAAGTTTGAAATGCCATAATTAGATGCTCCCAATGTTGATCTTTGAAATACAAGTATTTACTCGGCTAGGAAATCACCAATTTTTATTGGTATCAAGGAAGCAAGTTTTATCTGAAGTAAGATGTCGAAAGTTTATTAATTTTATATTCCATTATTATTTGTGCAAATGGCTTATATGGATTAATGTAAAATTCAATTCGAGAAAAAAAAATAAGAATTAGAACACAATGGTACATTATAATTTTAAATTTTTAATCTTTTTAATTTGTTTTGTGAAGTTTATTTTGATACATTTTGCATTTCTCTTGACTGTATTAAATTAAAGATTAAAATAAATTGTTTCAAATTTGAAGTAAATTATTCTTTAATGTAAAAAAATAAGGATTTAAATAAGAAAAAAAATATAAATGTTATATAGTGAGAATGCTTCCCTTGTATCAGAATTGGAGAATGAGACGTTCGGGCTCCTTAACCAAACTGCGTGCAAGTATTAAGAAGAACAGTGCAAAATTGGTTCAGAAATTTAAAGATGCAGCGGACAACTCCATGTATAATGTCTCTAATGCAGCAAGGTGAGATTCGAATAACTTTAACCAAAAAAACAATCTCACTCCCCCACAAACCAGATATTTCTTCAACTTTATTCTTCTTTCTTCTATTTTATATGCGGAAAACGTTTTTGTTGTATTGCGAATATTTGTTATATCGTTGCAAAATTTATTGCCAGTTTTTGGTGATTGACGTTGTACATACAATTGACTTTGAAACGTTTATTAGGAAGAGCTTATTGTGGTGTTTTACGAAATTTTCTGTAGTATTTATTTTATTATTTTTGGTGGTGGTGAATTTCGCTCGTTGCGTATCGCAAATTATTGTGATTTGCTCAATTGTAAATGACATGTCTCGCTATCCTCCTTAGATAATTTATTTTTATATGAAATTTGGTTTGTTTCATTTATGTTGAAACGTGTAATGAAATAACAAATAAATTTTTCTTATTTGATTATTTTTTCAGCATGAAACGCGCCAATTCAATGTCCATGCTTAGTGCTGATCACAAAGTACGAGTGGTTATTGTCATTTTTCAAACTCTAATTTAATTGAGTTTATGAAATTTCAGGAGAGATGTAAGAGTAATCTGGTCACCATGCGGAGCCATACTCTTAGCACGGATCAACTCCGAACCAAAGATTCCTCACCCGTACTGTAATTGATGTTGCAAGCTATTTTGGTGAATTTTCTATAAAAATAAAATCATGATGTATAATGACAATTACTGGGCTTAGCGGATACAGACTTGGAATCAACAAAGTAATTATTTTTTAATTCACTTTTAATTTGATTCAAGGCTGTGAATTTTACGTTTGTAATATTTAAAACATTCCTAATGTGTAATGTATGTGGAGTCGATGGAGGTTTAAACAAATCCCGTCAGAAATGCGAACGATTTTAATTGTTTTAGTCAACGGTGTGGCAATATTTCAATTTTTAATTTTGCTTGGAGGAGGACGGTATGATTGGTAATCAACCCTCTAATAACTGATCTATTAGGGCTCATCTCCTAATTATTGCATAATTTATGTGTTTTGAATTTATAAATATTTAAAAAATTGTAAATTTTTTATTTTGGTTCTAAGTTATGGGGAAGGATTTGACATCCAATTCTGTGTCGGCTTTCTTATCACAATTGATGCCTTCGCCTACGCCATTTAATGTGTATTTTGCAATTAGTAATAATGAGTACTTGTGTATATTTCTCTCCTTAAGTATTAAATAGTTGGTATTGCTATCGAGTCTAGCATAATTATCTTAACAAGAAATACATAGATTTTCTCACATTTCTTGTGTTTGTGCCTTTCTTGGTGAATTAAATTTTTTCAGTAACATTCCTTACTTAAATAACTTCTAATGAATATCTTCTGTACTTAAAAAATTCATTTTCTTATTTGTTAGGTTTATTAATCAATCGGGAAGTTTACTTTATGTGTATACAATAATTATTGAAATGCTTTTAGCGTAATAAAGTTCACTACAGGATGCTATTGTGGATTGATTTGTGTTATCTAAAGCTTCATCATACATAATGATGGCAACCGACGAGTGCTTGTGAAAGAGTTGTTTTTGCTCGCAATTTTATCCGGTTCTTATATTTTTGAGAGATTTTATGAAATTCGTTTACGTCAACTTACAAGTTAGTTAACGGAAGAACCAACAGGAAATAGATAACTGGTCCATTCAAAATGACGTCAAATGTCGGTTTATGATGAATTAAAGATTTACAGTTTTTTGAATTATGAATAGTAAACTAATTAGTATTATTGAGACAATAAATAATGAAATATTAACGTAAATATAAGCATTCAGATAACAAATATAGGTGCGGAGAATTGATTTGGTGGCTTATTTCTTACAGGAATGTTGACAGAGCAAACCATACGATCCGTTTCAGCCTTCTCAATCAATATTAAAAGAATAAAAGTAGCTACATAAATAGAAACACAGCGAGTTTCGTTTTAAAATGTTGCGAATCTAGTTTTGTGCAAATAAATGTTTTGACATTGATTTTCGATGGAAAAACACTTTTTTTTCAGTTTTCAGCACATCAATAGCGACCATTCTTGCCCCAATATTGAATGCATCCAATGGCTCTATTCAAAATATGATATTACGTATTCTGATATGGTCTATTGGAATTTACAGGTTTCTTATTATTAAAAAGTTAATAATGTCAGTTTTCTGCATTTTATTTTCTTTAAAGACAAATTTATTTTCTTATCTGTTGTATTAATTTGTTCGCACAATGTCAATAACAAGGTCAAACATTAATATCTAGAGATTCTTTCAAGCGAACTTGTTCTTGTCGATTATTTTGATTTATTAGCTTCGTTAATTTAAATTTATTCAAAATTTAGTTTCCGTTTGAGTTAAGTTTGCAAATATTAGCAATTTTCACGTACTTGCTTCAATTCCCATGCTAGAAATCTTGCTTTGCTTTCACATTGAATATTTTTATTTTCATTTTGCTCTCTAATGTGCATGGTGTCTTTATGATCCACCTAAGTCGTATCTAAACGAGTCAGCAAAAATTACTAATGTGCGATTCGTAATTCGTTTATCTTTTATGCAAACTTAGCAGCAAAAGGTTCAGCACACAAAATAATAATAATAATGGATTAAAAATTTAACATTATAATAAAATGTACTTACGTCGCTTCAGAAATATGTTTATTTTATTATTTTATATGCTTATTAGCATAATGATGATTCAATAACATTAAAGTGAATCGAAAGTGCAGCCTCCAGCAAACAAAATATTAAAATGGGTTGTAAAGTAGTTCTTAACTTAGGTGAAATTTTTTTAAAAAGTTTAATTATTTGCATTACTGTATATAAAGTAAAGCCGTAATTGTTAGCGTTGGCTTCAGGCTGATAGATTATGCCTGCACAAAAGAAGGCAAAATTTAATTTATTTTATTTTATAAAAGTTTACTTTTTAATGTTAAATTTAATGTTTTTATTTTCATTATATTATGCTTTGGCTTTTAATAACATTATATATAATATTTTATAAAAGAAATTCCATTAACTTTCAATTACATATTGTTCGGTATTTTGTGAACACACAGACACAGTACGTAATTGGATCTTGAGTGATAAATAAAGAAGATAGGCATTCTTCGCGTGTTTACTAGTATAGAAGTCAGAAAACTTCAATCTACAATTTGTTTCTTTGAAAAGTTATCAGTTTAAAAACCTACGTTGCAAGAATATATACTGATCAGTGATCAGTATCATTTTCTCCAACCCTACCGACTTCCGTTGGCTGCATGCTTTTTATCAGATTGCTGGAGTTTATTGAGATTCTACTGATAAGTTAAAACAAGACCACAAAATTAATGACATTAGCACAACTACTGTTGATTTATTTAATTTTGAATTATCACTGATGCATTATTGATTTTTTATAGTGGAGGAAAAACAGCTGGATATATTCAAAGAATCTCATCCATCAAATTTTGGACACTGATATTGCATTAACACACTGTAGGGAGTTGTTAAGTACTTTTTGATTAATAATTTTCTTAAATCTGGTGTATATGCAAGAGCAACGATTTAAAAAATTGCTGTTTTGTATTTACTGTACAGCAATTACTAAATTTTTAATTTAAATATTTTTAATATATAATAAATTAAGACAAATTATAATTAGAAATATGTAATTAGAAACTCAGCTTTTCAAGAAATGTAGAGGAAAATGTAGAAGTTTTTAGAAATTTGATATTTAAATGAAAAGAATTTAGTTTTGGTGTAGTTAAAAAAAATTGTATTTGCTGTATTGACAATTGTTAAAACAATATTTTCTCAAAATGTTTAAATTTCAACTTTCGGAAATATTAGGTGTCGTAATCAATTTAAAAAATAGCTATTTTTCTTAGTTTTGCCACTTCGGAAAACGAATCGTTATAACAATTTTATATTATTTTTTTTTTGTACAAATAGTTTTCATTCTCCAACACATACCTCTAAAACAACAAAAAAAATGTAAACTTGTTATTTTATTTGAAATGAAATTTTATTTGTATCATGAAGTGCAGCAAAGCTGTAAGGGTAAACGAGAAAATGTCCAGCTTTTCGGGCTGTGCAACGATTTTTCACTAATTTACTTTTTCCATTACCTTTTTACTGTGACAAGTGCAAGATTGAATGAATTTTTTAATTTTTAAAAAAATTGATTCTTATTAAACATTTGAATTTGAAGCTGAAAAAAATAAATAGCTTAAACTCAAATACGTGTTATTCAAAAATCAACCTTATTGGAATACAGTCTAGATCAAAACAGTCGAGATTTAAGTATGTATTGCATTTTGAAATCGGAAATTGAATGCAATATTTCTATAAACGTATAAAAGTCACGTTTTCATACTTATCGACGGTGTAAGAAAAAATCAAACCATTCGGAAAAAAAGGCTTTGCCACTACATAAAAAAAAAAAAACAAATCCCATCAGTGATTTGTCAAAAGAAAAAAAAATGAACATTTGCGCAGCAACGATACAAACTTACTTTCTGGCGCTTCAAACTAAATTGTTGAAGGGTCACTTAACTCGTAACAAAAGTGCCGACAGTTGCAACCTGATGTTGATAATGGTGTTTCTGTAAGAATCGCATAGATAACAAAAAGTTTTTTGCCAGTAAAATAAGGAAGACTTATTAATGCTCAATTTATATTCGCCAGTGTATTGTTTCATGGCAATTTAAAGCAAAGCGCCAATTAAGATAGATTAATTTCCTATAAATATTTAAATTGTAATCATAAGATGAAAATCGATATAATTTTTTATTTAAAAATAAAAACCGGTCAACTTAAATTTGTAGTAAACAAATACCGTAACATAAAATTTTTTGTTTGTTTTATTCTTTCAAAATGAAATGTTGATAAAATTTGAAAAAGGAAAAGTTTACAACGAAGAATGCAAACTAGTGTTTCCGCTGCATTTATTTTATTGGGGAAGGAGGGAGGGGGTGTGCGCGGATCCTTTATTTTTTTGGCAACCGACACAGAACATGAATATAATATTAAAATATTTATTGCTATAAGATGGTACTTTATACTTTTAAAATTGCTGACAACGTGGTACTACCTTAATTAATGGAAAAAAATCCAAAACGATAAAACCTACTTATAAAAGGTTTGTGCCTTTTTTTTCCTTTTCCAAAAAAGTAAAAATTACATTATATAGAATACATCAATTTATTACTTGTAAGTTTTTGTCAATTTAATGAACTTTGCATTATATAGTTTATGGGATTAAACGCAGATGCGATCAATAATTATCAGCGAGATTGGAAAAAATATGTTGTGATACCAAACATTCTGTTATTATTTTTTTACTTACCTATCTTGCCAACCACATCCAACTTCTTGATTTATGTAAACTTTCTTTACAAAATTTTCAATTCAATTTTCATATCACGTGATGTGTGGGTCATGTGACTACACTAGCTTCACCCTTCACATTGAGCTAAGACGTACACTGGGACTAGGTGGCACTAGTGCAGAGAGGGCAGAGAAGAAATTGAAAGAGAGAGAGAGAGAGAGAGCGCGCAAAGTGAGAGCATACGAGCTGATCCCGTCGCGTCGACAGTCAAAATGAGTTTGCAATTGAGCACAACTTCGTCTCTATGGCTACAGGACAATAAGTCATATACGAATGATAGCCAGAATCAGTTTCCGCCCGAACTGCAATTTGGGGAGCATCATCTGGTCTCTATAGTTACTTACAGTGTTCTGATGGTCATTTCTGGAATCGGCAATTTGAGTGTACTTGTATCCTTGGTTTTTCGGCGCCGCAAGAAAAAATCTCTAGTGGATCTAATGCTAATTCACTTGGCAGTTGGAGATCTTCTGGTGACTTTTGTGATGATGCCGCTGGAGATCGCATGGGCAGCGACCGTATCGTGGTGGGCCGGAGATGCTATGTGTCGCATATTTGCATTTTTTCGTACTTTTGGTCTCTTTTTGTCATCTTTCGTGCTCGTGTGCATTAGTATAGATCGATACTTTGCCGTTCTTCATCCTATGGCCATCTACTATTCGTACAGAAGAGGTAAACTCATGTTGATAGGCGCATGGATTATGAGTACCATCTGCTCTATTCCGCAGGTAAGATTTGTGAGATATATAAATTATATTTTTGAAGGGCGCTATAGGGCAGCTAACAGTGGTCTGCTTTTCAACAGAACTCATTCGAGGAGAATGGAGTAAAACACGCAACTTAAAGAGTTGAGTTGCTTATCACCAGGGCTGGATTGAAAGAAGATTGTGTTGGAAATGAGTTTATTAAAAGCACCCCATGGGGTTCTTTATTCTTACTCGATTGATAGTTGTTTTGTTACAGAATAATTGAATGAGGAGAACATTATAATACCGTATACAATAGCTGTGTAGTTAATTAAAAAATTATGCCATAACAAATAAGTAATCAATGGGTTAGATCTAAAAGAAAGACAAACTTTTAATTTCGTAGAGAACCTGTTATAAATTTATTTTCAACAACAAAAACAAATCGGGAATGACAAAACATTTACCGGTAATACTGTATGATATATCACGGATACATTAAGCCGTCTCAATCAATTGTACGATTTATCAATTTAGCTGCGAAAATAACTCGGAGATGAAAGTACACAGAAACACACTTTAATTATTCTTTGCCTTCACTCAAACGTCATCTCTACGATTTGGTTTAATGATTCACTATCAAGTGGATATTACTTATTAAATTGCAAGATTTTAAATTAAATCTAATAAAAAAAATCGACTTATAAACTGATATAATTCTTTGTTTAGCAATATTGTTTCAAGCTTCAGTTAGCTGTTATTAACCACGGTAATTAAACGCACGATTTTTTTAAGCTTCGAATCAATTCAATCTTCCTGTGCTGATTAAAAGACCAAAATTAATGTATCAAACATTTATGAAAAGTACCGCATTAAAAATAAAATTATTAAAAATATTTATATTAAAAATTTTACTTAAGATTGTTTTCTCTTAACGTTATATTATATCTCGTAGCTGGAAACTGAGCTATCAAATATTAACATGTTCACACGGGACAGATAACCTTTTCCAGATACAAATGCGGATCTTCTGCTGCACAGCAATAACACATCATTTGGATTTCACACTGCATTAACTTCAACAGCTAGTTAAATGAATTTATTTGTAAAACGTATGCTTTAACTGATATAAGTTTAGATTATAATTGCAATAAATTTGTAAAATATTCAGTTACAAATTTTAATTAGTTGATGCACTGCTGTGAAATGTTTATGCAAAAAGTTAACTATATACATGAATTCAATGAGAACTTTGTGCCATCATATAATGGGGTTGCCGCAGTGAATCCTCGTTGCCATGGGGACAACGGCTTGGATTTACACAATTTTTATGTTTGCAACTGCTTTTTTCAGCTCAAAATATTGCCACTTTTCCTTTATTAACTCAGATTTAAAATTCCGCTTGAATAAACCAAATAAAATTGAAAATTTAGTAAAAAAAGAAATTTTAGAGAATGAGTTGACATTTTCAGCTAATAAGCACATTGTTCAACAGATTTTTATTTTTTAATCTAGAAACTAAGCCTTTTGATCTAATGGTCAACAAGGGTCCACTGCTGCTGCACAAGATCCCTGGAGAAACAAAATAAACTTCACTATAACAATAAAAGCAAAACAAAGTTTTATTTCATGAAAACAATATACGGTAGAAGATTTTATATTGTTATTAAAAAAAACAACATAACATAGCATATGTAGGTCCTTGCAAGTCTTGCAAGCTGGTCAAACATAAATACGTGTGATTGTTGTTGTCGTTATAACTACCGGTAATTGCAAGTTTTTTCGTGTCTGTTTTTGACACATGTAAAAAACAAGATTAATTTTATTTTTTTAAATTTTTGAATGGTATTATAATAAAAAAAATCATGGTATTTCTAAACTTTTGAAAAAGTATTTACGCTAAATTACTTTTCAATCACGATTTTATCCAGTTATATTTTCTGCCCGCATTTATATGTTAATAGAGTACCATTAACTGATGAAACACAATCTTCTACGAGATTCTATTAGGATTATACAAGTAATCTGGAAAAAAACCGTTGTAATCAGATGTAAAGTTTTCTTAGGTGCACAACTGATATTGTAACGGTGTTAAGTATATTTTTACCTGTGTTGATGCACTTTAATAAAAATGCAAGTTTTAGAGAAAAACCGGAATCCAAGATTTTTTTAATTTTAATAATTGTGCACTTAAAAAGTACATATACTACAAAATTCCCGAGGCGCACTGCTGTGCCCACAATCAAAAACAAAATTTTTTCGAGTGATCTGCTAGATTGTCAACACGATAACCAATAGGACAAAGTTTGCCATCAGGGAAATGAATTGCACATGGGCTGTCAATAATTCGACCTGTATAAATCAATTGGCAAGCGCCAGGTGTGTTTCGACTTGATAGAATAGTGGATTACTGATGATTCAAACAACAAAATAAATTCCGGTTATCTGTTGATTAACGAACCTTTATACACCTGTGTACTGCTCAGATGGGAATTGGAATGCGCAGATACAACTCGCTTTGTCAGTTGCTGCCATTCTTTATTGAAGTTGACAGATGATTTATTATTACTAACCTGTTTATCGCGAGTTTCCGTGTAGCAAAATATAACACCACTACGTGAAATGAATTTGATTTCGTTAATAATCAGCAAAAGATGAAATAATATGACGATTGTATAACGTATTTTCTTATTTTTATTAAATTTATTTTTAGATTATAGTGTTTCACGTTGAACGACACGGCCAAATCACGTGGTTTGAGCAGTGTGTCACTTTCAATTCATTTCCAAGTCGTATTTATGAACTTGCTTATTACATGTTTGGAATGATAGCAATGTACGGACTTCCATTAGTTGTCATCATTGTTTCTTATGGGGCAATCCTTATTGAAATTTCAATGAAATCTCACGAATATAAAGGTAAGCTTTAAAATATTTATTTTAATACAAAAAAAATTTAATAAAAGTTTATACCGGTATTTAGTTTTTTTTTTTCTTTTGATCTATCTTTTATATTATAGTACTAAATTTAGCCACGTTGCTAGAGTTACCTACATAACACATGCCAATCCAATAATAATTCTTAATCTCTTAAATAAGTTCAAGCTCACAACACCTGTCTAATAGGATTATTTCTAAAAATGTCTTATCTTATAATGTAATTTTTTTTTTCATGATTGTACAGAACAAGTTCAATCATCAGCTTTAGGCGAATGTCGGTTGAGGCGTTCAGGATTTGGCAACTTGAGTCGAGCGAGGACAAAAACTTTAAAAATGACAGTTTTAATTGTTGCGGTTTTTGTCATGTGTTGGACACCTTATTACGTGATGTGTCTTTGGTATTGGTTTGCACCCGAATCAGCAAAACAAGTTGATCCACGAATACAAAAGGCTCTTTTTCTATTTGCTTCGTCTAATTCATGCATGAACCCAATTGTCTACGGTATGTTTTCTTTCAACTGCACGCTTACTCTTCGTCCATCGACTCGCGAGGAGAAGCGCTCCAAATATCTGGATAGCCACAGATGGTCCGAACGGACAGTTGTTACTAATAATTTACTCGATGTTGAATCTCAAGATGATCCTAACGGCACATGTATTGCAAAAGTTGTCACATTTCCAGCATCGATGTCGACAAAAGAATCTCAAGATTCTGATTAAAAATATTTTTGACTTCTGCTTGTAATGCCACTGTGATAATACCAAGAGTGTGTATAAGAAGTACTCGTGGTTTATCACACAGCTTCAGTTTTTAAATTAGCTTAGATTATTTTAGATGGTACGAATGCGACTGTAAACATCCTGTTAACTATATACTTCATTTCCTCTCTTAGAGAACACTTAAAACATTAAGTTTATTTCATTTTGACATTTCCTTTATTGACTTCAAGAAAACATAAAAAAATTTAATAAATTTATTTAATTTTGACGTTCCCTTTTTTGAAAACTTTAAAAAAAAAATCAAATAGCAAATTAGATGAATTGTATTAACGTACTATATTGTGGATGTTAAAAAAAATATTCATTTCTATATTTTTAAAAAGAAAACAGGAAAAATGAATATATTCAGTGTCTAGTTTATGTGAGTGTATTTTCTCTAAATATATGTATATAATTAAAAACAGAAATGTTTATTAAACAAAATATATTTATTGTACGGTTGAAGTTTGTGTATAATTATTCGCTTACATTCATAATTAAAACAAACTGTAATTTTAAAAAAAATGTTTGTTTTCGAGCCTTGCAGAATTCGCAAGGAACCTGCAATCTTCTGATTCGTAGTCAGGCGCATTATCCGTTGCGCCACAGACCCACAACAGAGAAAATGCAAAATTCAACTCTTTTTATAGATTATAAAATATTTTTTTGCTCAATATTTTGTTTTGAATATGTATAATTCTTCAATTACAGTCTTACCTTGTTATAACGAACCAAAAAAGATCAGACCACCTGTTCGTTATAACAAGATACCATTGGAGATTTTTGTCGTCTGAGAGTTCGTTATAACGAGTTTAGACTGTAAACAAAATAGTGAAATGAAATAAAATTTGTTATTTCAAGCCCAACTGTGTATTCTTAAAAGTACTTATTAAAACAACTTTTAATGACAATACAAGTTCGCAAAGATAAATATATGTCCATGACTCGTTGGCAAACGTAGGAGGAACAGACAACCGGAATACAAATTCTGTTTCACAAATAGTATATTCATCTGAAATTCAAATGAGCAAATATTTTAACAGTAAAACTAAAGGTTTTTTTTCGAATTAATTTTTTTATTGCAAAAAAACTATTTTATTTTTAAATTTGATTCTCAAATTTATTGTATTAGAATATTTCGAAACGAACACGGTAATAAAAAGATTGCCAGATTGAATTTAAATTATGAAAATGCCTCAATAAATGACGTCATTCTTATAAATAAAATACTAAAGCTCTCCACTCTTCCATAATAAAATTCTACAGATATTTAACTCAGGTTTTGCGAAACAACTCTCTCATGATACTGGTGAAGTTCACTGGAGAGTTGGTGACGTATGCTTGAAATTATATTTCGCTCGATGTTGTTTTTTATATTTTTTTAAAAGCAGAGATTGTGACTACTGGTAATAATAAAATCTAGAAGTGGATAAAATAAAATTATTGGAGCATAAATCATATTTAAAGGTTTTAACGTCAAACCAGTACACATTACCTAAAAAGACGTCTTCACTCTTCATCAAGATGATAGGCGATATTCGAGTCTGAAGGTCAAGTAAAACATCAGTTTGGTAGCTGCAGTGCAGCTATTTACTTGAAATCCAAAACGTAAACATACATACTGAACTCTAATCGGTGGTCTTATAAAGTAATGGAAACCATTTTTTGTGTTTATTTGTTGTTTTTTTAAAAACAAAAACTTTTATTTTACTTGTATGTAAAGTTACTTTTGTTTAGTTTGTCACTCCAGTGAAAAAATGTTGTTCTAAGAAGCTTGTTATCCGAGGACCGAGATTTCATCTCGCATCGACCAGAGCGAGGGCAAAACTTGTGGGCATGTCATGGGGCTGAGCAAAATGATAAGGAAGAGAAAAAAATGAGTGGCAAAGGATTACAAAATAATTGCAAAAAAAGTCATTTTAAAGTTCGTTGTATTTGTGTATGTTTAAATTAAATGAAAACTTGTCGTACATTTTAAGCCAACTGCTCAAATACTGCTTTGTTGACTATTTAAATACAATAATATTATTATTTTTATATCTTGTCGACAGGTGGTGATGAGGCAGTCAACCAAAGCCTTTAATGCGGTAGACCTAAATTATGTCGAAAGTAAATTTAAAGTGTTTAGTTGTTGTGGTTATTCTGCAATCTGCAGTGTGTTTTCATTTTTATTATTTTATATGACATTTGTTTTTATTCCTTGTGCTTTTTTAATGCACAAATTACATAACTATGACGTAATATTAACATAAGTTGGAAACCCATCCTCAGCATAAAGTTTATAGAATTCGACTTGCAAGTAGTAATGGACTTGACGCAGTGCTGTGACGCAGCATTTTGACACCTACAAAGTGAAATCTTTTTTTTACTGCCCGTATTGACCAGTCGCTTATGGCACACGCCGCTCCGGCGCTTCTACTTAAGTGCCACCTGAGGTGTTTGCCGTCTCTGACTCACGCCCTCGCTCACGCCTCACCTCAAGTCACGGCCCTGTATTTATAGTCTATTTATAGCACCACGCGCAACTGCAGCGTTTTGTAGGTAAACCCTCCAAATTCTGAGCCGACTATTCATAAGGTGTATATGATATATGTATTAACTATTAGAAGCATTTGTGTTTTCGATATTTACGGTATTACACTATATATTTCGAATTGATTGGTACAAGTAAATGTAGCACGTTTAGATGTTCAATTATAGCTAAAATAAAATGCACATATAAATGCAAATAAATTGCAAAGCTCATTAGATTATGACATTATTAACAACTGAATTGTTGTTTGATGATCCGATTAGAGTGTCATAAATCATAACTTTTTCTTTTTGTACTTTCCAGCTGTAATTTAAATATGCGAGCGGAGTTTATTAATATCCATAGTTTATTTCAATCTTTTTTTTTTAAAGTATATTTTAAGGTTTATGTGCATAAAAAAGTGATATTTTTTATTTAACGAGTCACACGTGGCTAGATTAAGAGATAATCTTCCGACAGTGCACACGTGCCTCATCTTTAATTTTATTTCCAATTTGCGGATACTGCAAAATTGGAAATACGGTCCTCGGGCTGCCCTGTGAACTGTGGACCTTACATTGATCTGACATTTTAAAAAAAATATATATATATATATATATAAAGACTTCTGTTCAGCTTTAGTGGGATGACAATCAAATTCTCTAACAAAATGTTTTACGAAGAGAAAATGAGGTCAGACAAATTAAAAGTCGACACAAATTTCAAAGCAAAAAATAATTATTTCAGGAAAAATGAGAAATTATTGCATATGCGGCACTCACGATGTATAATCGATTGAAAAAAAGAAAAAAAATTCTAAAAGTGAAATATCAAAATCAAAGTGTGAAAGTTTTTTAATAGCAAAAAATGAGCGATCAGACAGTTTTTTATGTGTTTCGTCTGTTGTTTTTTTTGTTCTAATGCATATGATTTTATTATCGCAATGATAAATATTGTTAAGTGTGGTTCGAAACAATTTGTTTAAAATGTTAACTAATGTCATATCTGAAAATAATTGTTCCTCCATCTTTATAAGTTAACGTGAATATTAGCATACTGAAAACTATATTTTTGAAAACCCTGAATCATTTTCATCCAGAATCGCGATTGGTTTTTCACGTGAAACAGTTGGACTTTTGTTTGATACAAAGTTACACATCTCAAGAACAAAGTTCAATTTAAAGCTGCTTTTCATTGATATTCTTATAGGTCAAGACCATTGTTTTTCTTATAACAGAAAAAAAAAACACAAAAAAGAAAAGGCTTAAAAAATGTAGAAATAATTTTTTTTAATGTTAGTACAAAAATCACAACTTGTTTTGGAAATAATATATACAGTAAGATCTTAAATTTCAACTTTGACATGACAAAAGAGTTGTATGGATGACAGGTCATTAAAATCATGTAGCTGATGAAACCACCTTAGTTTCAAAAATAGACATTGGTTTTGCAGAAGATTAAAGTTTCCTTCACCTTTGAACAAAATAATTAGTCTTTCTGGGTATAGTAATTACAAGATAAATTGCAATTAAAACTAATTTAAAAAAAATTAATTTAAACATTAAGGAAACATCAAAAATAACTGGAAGCAAAAGTAAAGTACAAAGCATAATATATAAATATAATATAATTTTTTATTTTTTGTCATTTTTAATGAAAACAATATCATTCTTTCCTGCATTGCATTTCAATATTGTTTTCACTAGAAAAATAGAGCGATTTTTATCAGTCTTTTAATACCTTCCGAGTTCCGAAAACTATTTTCATCACAAATGAAAAGAAAAAGGGAAATGTGTAAACTTAAAATTGCGCCATCCACACAATCACTCATTCAAAAGTTCGCTAGACGTCGGCGACATCACGTACTATAGAATAGAGTCGATAAAAAAAAGGGTTCAGGGGTCGGTTATCCAAAGTACATAAATCTTTTTGCTTTTATTTGTGAAAAGTAGGACTATTTACATCACTCAACCTCATACTTTGGACTTTAGAGCAAAGTACTGTAATTTAAGCGCTACGCAAGTTTAGACTTTGCACCCAACCGGACAGTAGATTACATCTGACATGGCATTAGCGACATTGTCAGTCGCACACATTATGGGTTGTAGATCAGTTGGTTGTTTCAGTCCTACAGAAGGAAGTAAAGCGATGAAGAAAGGATTAAGAAGGGGATCGGCAAACGGACTAGGATCTTTTCGGCGACGAAATAGTCAAGCGCCGACAAATATCAGCATGTAAGTTTTATAAATACGTACTATAATATTTTTTTTTAAATGTTTTTATTTTAACTTTTGTTAATTGAAATTAATATTTTTTTTAAAAATTGTATTTTGTATTGCAGGTACGAAAAATGTCGCTTGATGGTGCATTTGCTGATGTATTTATTAGTTCTTCAATGGATTATGATCCTTCCTGTTATTTTGATTGTTCTTCTGTACAGTTTCTTTTGCCGAACAATCAATTACTTTATTCAGTCGATTGTTTCAATATTTTCAAAACCAAAACTTTTCTGTTCGAAACAAACGGTGCTCATTAACGGCTGTTCTCAGGTAAAATGTGCTCTTGACATAAAATAAAATTAAAAATAGATATTGACATCCATAATTAATTAAAGTTGAAAAATCTTTTTAATTTGCTTTAATTGCGAATCGATAATATAAATCCACTTTTTTATTTGCTTTCATTACTCTAGAGTTTTTCCTTCTAAACGAGTTTTCTCTCAAATTAACAGTTTTTCTCGAAATTACTTAGTGAGCTGTTTTCTGTTTTTTTTTTTTTTTTGCTTTGATGAAATGTAAACTATTTTTGTTTGTCCCTGAGACATACATTCTGATAAGTTACATATTGACTGATAGCAGAGGCCGCATAGGCTAATAAAAATTGCAAATAACTTTATCAAACTTAAAATATTTATACTTTAAAATTATATTGAAATCATTATTCTTATAATTTAATTAGTTATTAGTTGTTATCACACAAAAATATATGAATTTTTTAAAATAATCAGATGAAAAAGATTAACATTAGAATTGCAACCTCGTTGCCCAGTTCAATTACCGATTGTAGACATGACACACATTGACAGAGTTGAGAAAAAAATATTAAAGCTTAAATTTTTTTTTTTTAGGTTCCGTAGCATTACATGTTGCACGTCTTCTAAATGCATCCGGACACAAAGTAATTGCATGTGACTTTGGTCTAAATTGGTTCAATCCAACAAAGTTTTCTAATGCTATTGATGCTTATTACACGGTTCCTGATCCGCGCAGAGGTGTACAAGAATATATAAGAGAGCTTTGCCTGATTGCACAGAAGGAAAAGGTCAATTGAATTATAAAGCAAAAATTGACTAAGAAAATTATATAAAGAATTTTTTTTATATATATACAGGTTGATGTATTTATTCCGGTTTCGAGAGTGGAAGACATGCGATTTGATCTTCTAACTAAGTCAAAATTAGAGCGGCAAGGATGTCGAGTTTTTCTGCTCCATCGTTATTCTGGCAATTCATTGATCCCGGTTAACAATAATAATGTTGAAACTGATCATGTGAATTACAACAGAATGAATTCATCTTCATCGAGGTGAGAAGAGTTCATAGTGCTAAAAATAAGTGAAATTGAGTAGATACTGATTGGGCAGGACTAACTGCTTAGCAACCTTGAAAATTGCGAACCTTGAAAAATTTTTTAATCTTGATCATGTTGATTATTTAATCTGCGATATGAGGTCAGAATTTTTTTTAAAGCTATATGCAGAACTTTAATCACCATTAATCATCAATTTTAATCTTTTTTTTCTGAAAAATGTATTTTTTTGTGTAATTTTTGATATTACTTCATTTTAGTGATGATTTTGGGGCGCTTACCAGAAGATCAAATTCCTTATCTTCTGAAGAATCACTTAATTGCGACGAAGATGATTTGTTGACAGACTTAAGTGGATTTCACTCGGTATGCCGTTAACTCGATAATTTATTGTTTCTTTTAATTAAAACATGAACATGCTAATTTTGATCAACAGTTTCTCTTTTCAATGGAAAAATTTACAAGCACAAGTTTAATTTGCGATGGTAAATGTATTGCCATTTCCACGTCTTCCAACAACCCCGATTCAAACTTCAAATTGACTAAAGACATCAATGAACAGATTTTAAAGATGAACGACGGAGTTCTAAAACAGGTACTCACACTATTTTACATCTAACTCTAAAATGCAATTTCTTCTACATACATCAATTAGATAGTTGGGAAACTATAAATGTTATCCTTTACCGATTGCAAAAACCGGTCAATAACATCAGTAAATAAAGAGATAATTTTTAATTTGCAAATCGTATCCGTTTTCACATACGGGAACCAGCTCTCAACTGATAACTTATAATTTAATGAAATATTCTTAAGAGATTGGTTTAAATTTGTGCAATAAATTGATAATTTTTTTAAAAATTATACTGGTACGGTAATTACTTAATTTAGATATTAATTTTTATCAAATTTAATTTCAGCTTGGATCTGAGAATCAATCAGGCGGCTTGACTTTCAATTTAGTTATATCCGAAGAAGGACGAGCCTTTCCTTTAAGTTGCTACCCAAGTATTGGCGCTCCGTTTCTGAACTTCAAAAAAGAACCAGAATTTATTAATTGCTTGGTACAGGGAAAACCGTGTGAAACAAGCAGGTAGATGATTAAAAACTGTGAAAATAAAATATAAAAAACATCCAATTAACTTAAAATTTTTATTTCAGACCGTTACAATCAGTGGTAGAACCGATGCACTATTCAATTTATCCGGAACTCTTGTCATGCCTTCGCCAACCGTCAATGTCACAGATGAAACATTTCTGTCGACAGTTAAGGCGAAGCAGTGAAGCGTTTTTCGACTCGGGGGACCCGCTCCCGTTTTTCGCCCATTATCACCTTCACTTACCGTTCATAATTGGTTGTCAACTGTTGAGGAAAAAAACATGGACAGAAGTTGATTGCGTCAACGGTAAATTGGTCGAAAACAACTTTGACTAATCAAATAACAAACAATACAGCGCTGTAAATAACAATCTTATTCTGTAAATTCGAATATTCATTTATTAAGTGCTTACAGCAGATTTTGTTACGCATTCTTTTCTAACTTTTGATAATAATTATGCATTTTTCGCGAAAGTATGAAAGAAAACTGGTAGTAACTGCATTGGAATGAAAGTTTCATTTGAGTGTTTTCAAATGATTTTTTTCTCTATATTTTGCTGTACCGGTATTTATTTTTGTTTCTATAATTCTAACTGCTGCACTTACTTCAGATTTTATTGTTGAAGTTGTATTTTATAGTGCATGCTCTCTGTTGACAAACGCAAAGTTGTTTATTCAGCGTCTTTACTTTTGCAGTTCAAGATGCCACCACGATAGATTTAACCTGATACAGCTGAGTGTTCTAGCTGCAACTTTGTACTTATTGTAAATAATTTTTATTTGTTGTGTTATAATTTCGTAATAATTACGGATTTGAATTATTGTACATTTATTGTATTGCATTTTGATACTAAATATGGTAAATACTACTGAAGAATGTCGTAAATTTTAAAATCGAATTTCTTTTTGTGTATTTATTGACTAATTTTCAAAGTATTTTGATAATTTGCATAATTTTTTTTATAATAAATTTTTTAATTCACAAATTCAAGTTACACATCCATAAAAACGTGAGATATCGATTTAGATATTGAAATTAAGATTAAGAATTCGATACTATTGGTACTTCTTGTCCTTTCAAGTGAGGAGGTCCTTTAAGGGCAGTGCCAACATCGCCAGGATCGTCGAATTCTTCTGAAACTTTCTTAAGGTTTCTTTGTGCCGGCCCCTCCAGAAGTGAATCGTCGGGATGTGTATTGTCGTCGTGATGTGTATCGTCGTGATGTGTATCGTCGTGATGTGTATCGTCGTGATGTGTAGCGTCGTGATGTGTATCGTCGTGATGTGTATCGTCGTGATGTGTATCGTCGTGATGTGTATCGTCGTGATGTTTATCGTCGTGATGTTTTTCGTCGTGAAGTTTGTCGTTGTGAGATTTATCGTCGTGATGTGTATCAATATGGTACATATCATGATGACTTTCGTCTTTAGAAAAAGACGCAGCTGGTAGTAAGGGATGACTCATTTTTCCGCCATCGTATTGACAAATAATAATGAAAGACAGAGCCCGGTTACAAGATATGTAACTTAAAGCAAGAGTTTTGAATTTTTCATGACAGATTCGGTCGCATTTCTTCCACATTTCGACTTGAATAAAGTTAATTAAGTCAGATTAAATTGGGTAACATTTAGAATGAAATGAATGATATGCAGTGAAAACTCGTTAGTTTACATGAATAATTATATTTGCCCTTTTAAATGTCACATTATCTACAACTATAAAGTTTTTGTTAGATTAAAATGGAGAAGAGGTTTTAAATTTCTGCTGGCGAATTGGCGAACCCCATTTTTGAAAAATTTAATTATCATAAATTCGGAAGTTTATCTAGTTTTCTTTACCTACGGAAATTAACTGTAAAACTATAAAAATCATTGGTTATTGGTTATTGGTTAAACGAGTCATCACTATTATTGTAAATGTAAAAAAATGTATATTTACAATTTGTATGAATTACTTTGGCGACGCGAAGCGATGCGTCATCAGTGTCGTCTGCATCTAAAAACTCCAATAAAGACGATAGTGTCTGTGTTTTTAAAATTGAAATAATAGACAAAATAAAATACAGCTTAAAACTTTCCATTGAAATTCTGAATGAAAATAAAATAAAATTATTATGCTTTCATTTGTGTATAATATTGTATACAGGGGGACCCAAAAAAGTGAGACCATCTCGTAACAAAGAGATTTTAAGGTAGTCCCACTTTTTTTGGGCTACCCTGTAGATGAATAAGAGTTTTAAATGTTACCTTTTCTAGATGTAGTCTAAATTCTTGTGGTACCTACCGTGAAAGTGAATGGATGGATAAATGGCATCTTATACGGATCTGAAACAAAATATTTAGTGCACTTTTTTCTTATTTTCAGGTTTCATCGTTTGTTTTTTGTTTTTTTTGTGAATTTAGATCAATTTACATTGATAAAATGTGAATATTTTTCATTTGCGTCATGCAAACAGGTTATGTAAAGATATATTTATTTTTTGATGTCAGTAAGTGTAATGCGATATATGAATAAATATATGAATGAGAATAATAACTGTAATATTTCTCAATTTTTCAATAACAATAGATTCTTCTTTTAATATTATTTTTTTATTCATTTGTAAAGTATTTTTTTTATCAAAGGCAAATACAAAAATATATTGCAAGTGCAATTTTTAAAAAAAATGCAGTATATGTTTCATCATACTCAATCGGTATTCTCTGAATTCTTTAATAATTTAATTTAATTTAAATGACGCGCGCTTTTTGCAAGTAACACATACTCTTGACACCGCATATTAATTTTTTAGAATTGAATTATTGATAATCAAATTATTATTAACATTTTATTGTTTTATGAAATGATAAAATAGCGTAAAGCAAATTGTTTATACTTTCTTTTGCAAACGAGTAAATAATTAAACATTAAAAAAAATTAAAAAAACAACGCAGTTGTGTGGTTGTAAGAATTCTCACCAGGGAACGGAAACCTGCAACAAGAGCAGAGTAGGGTGACGACACGTGTTCTCCCGATCTTGTTGGACTCGAAATCGTCGAAACAGATATATAAGCGAAAAATAGCGAATCATTTGAAATGGAGTCCGATGCGGAAGAACTCGACTACAACCAGCTTGTCGCTGAACAAAACAGAAAGAAAAAGAAATCTGGTGGATTTCAGTCAATGGGTATGAAATAAACGGATATTTATAATTATTTAAGATTGATTATTAAATTTGAAATTGTATTTACTTATTTAGGATTAAGTCAACCAATGTTTCGTGGAATTTTAGCTAAAGGATACAAAATACCAACTCCAATACAGCGAAAAGTGAGATTCAGATTTGAAACTATTTTAAAACGATTATAAACATCGAATTTCTCTTTTTTTTAGTGCATTCCTGTAGTCATGGCTGGTCACGATGTTGTTGCCATGGCCAGAACTGGCAGTGGAAAAACGGCTGCTTTTCTTATTCCTATGTTTGAACGGCTCAAAAGCAGATCAGCTAAAGCAGGAGCACGTGCTCTGATTCTCTCTCCAACTCGAGAATTGGCGCTGCAAACTCACAATTTTTTGAAAGAGGTTGAATTGTGAATAACAATTTATTATTCTGTCTTTCTACTCATTTGTGTTTTAATTTTTGTTTAGCTCGGGAAGTATGTTGGCTTGAAAGGAGCCTTGATTTTAGGAGGAGACAAGTAAATATTAAATTTTCCGTTAAAGTTTTTTATTTTTAATTTTTTTGTGCTTTTATAACTGCAGAATGGAAGATCAGTTTGCTGCACTTCATGAAAATCCAGACATGTAAGAGTTGCTGTTTATTCAATATCATTACAAATGTATTTTGCATCTATATATTCCTATTTCAGAGTAATTGCAACACCCGGTCGATTTTTACACGTTATTATGGAAATGAATATGAAACTAACGTCAGTAGAATACGTTGTTTTCGACGAGGCAGATCGGTTATTTGAAATGGGATTTTCAGAACAGTTGCACGAAATCTTGCATCGTTTACCCGAGAATAGGCAAACGTTATTATTTTCTGCAACATTGCCTAAACTAATGGCTGATTTTGCTAAAGCTGGGCTTAATGATCCGACATTAATTCGTTTAGATGTTGACTCGAAACTTAGCGATAACTTAAAGGTGAGCACCGAATTAAGACATTGAACAATTAATTAATTTTGAACGTTATACAATCAGTTAGCTTTTATAAACTGCGGCCCAGAAGACAAAATAGCCGTCTTGTTGAATCTCTTACGGTCAGTAATTGCACCTGATGAACTAACTGTAGTTTTCGCTGCGACGAAACATCACGTGGAATATTTACACATGGTAATTTACAGTTTATCTAAAGTTAAAATGATTTGTTTTTTTACACATTGCAATTATAGATTTTGGATCGTGCAAATATTAGCAGCACATATTTATACAGCAGTTTAGATCATGCGGCACGAAAAATCAATGTAACAAAATTCCAGTTAACATCGGTTCGTGTTCTGATTGTTACTGACTTAGCAGCGAGAGGAATCGATATTCCTCTGTTGGATAATGTTATTAATTTCAATTTTCCATCCAAATCTAAACTTTTTGTACACAGAGTTGGTAAGATTTGATTGTATTTATTTATTTTAGTGAAAATGTAGAATTTTAAAACAAATTAATAGGTCGTGTTGCTCGCGCTGGTCGCAGTGGAGTTGCCTATTCTTTGGTTGCGCATGAAGAAACACCTTACATGTTTGATTTACATTTGTTTCTTGGTAGAAACATTAAATTTGTAGAATCTGGATCTAAAATTAATGGTACCATACTAAACTACGAGTTGTTTAGCATGGCAAGTTGATACTAGTTCTATTTTATAGATTGGAGTGGATATTTTGGATCTGTACCACGTAATGTCATTGATGAAGTGGACGAGGATTTAAGACACTGGCATTCAGCAAACGTAGATTTGGTTAGCTTGAATGGAAAATGTGTGTAGAGAACACATGTAATCAATGATTGATTTAATATTTACAGCTGAATATGAAGAAAGTGTGTAGCAATGCTTATACAAAATACTTGCAATCTCGCCCGCACGCATCTGCAGAATCGATTAGAAGGGTTAAAGAGAAATTTCTGACACACAATCTTGGATATCATCCTTTTTTGGTTAATTTTTTTATAGAATTCGTATACCGAATTTGCTTAAATTTGATTTTTTTCTAGGGTATTCTGGAAACACTGACACATCTAGAGCGGAATTGCTGCAACAAATGAGATCATACAGACCGCATTCGGTATTATAAATATTTTTATAATTATTTATTTATTTATTTATTTATTTATTTTGTCTAAAATTCTGATTTTTTTTTAAAGACTATTTTTGAAATAAATGCAACGGTTAAGAAGCAAGCGTCATCTGTTATGCGAAAGTTTCGAGATAGAAACAGTCAAACTATTGCTAATCATCATAAAAAAGTAGACGAAATTAAGGAACGAAATTCGAATTTGGTGTCTCAAGAGCCAATTACACCAGTTGAGAGTGAAATTGAGAACGTAACGACTATTATTTTTATTAATATTAATAGCCAAGTATTAATGGTTTGAAATAATTGCAACAGATGGGCTTCAATTACATAATTCAACCATCGAAAAGAACGAATGATAAACCTTTCGAATCAAAGAGGAAGAAACGTAAAGTACCATCACCCCCATCAGCTGCCAACTCTGAATTTTTTGTTCCATATAAACCAGCAGATCATTTTGTGGAGAAAGGGTTAGTAGGCATTTAATTTCATAAAATAAAAAATGTTAATCTTTTTTGTCGGTAGTTTGGAAGTTGATAAAAGCACATTTAATACTGAAGCTTCAAACGCAGTTCTGGATTTTACTGGTGACGAACTAGTGACATTGAATAGAAACATTAAACAGCAGAAATGGTATGTTTAGCATTGCGTAAATTAAGTTAAATCGATAAATAATTGAATGTAATTTCAGGGATCGTAAGAAAAAAAAATTTGTCAATGCAAGTGGGAAGGATAGCAATGCTAAAAAAATTAGAACAGAGAGCGGAGCCTGGATACCAGCAAGTTACAAGTCTGAATTGTATCAAAAATGGCAGAAAAAGTCTAAAGTTCAGGAAAGAGAACAAGACGATGACAGTGAAGACGAGAAACAACCAAAACAGCAAAGGGATTTTGGAAAGATGAAATTTAAGAAAAGTAAAATTACTGTGTTATAAAATACTTGCGAATATTAATTGATAACAAATTTTTTTTATAGATAAATCTTCAGAAAAATTTGGAAAGCCTGGGAAATCTGGAAAATTTGGACCACGTCGCGAGCTAAAATCAAAAGAAGAAATTATGAAGCAACGGCAAAGGAAAACTAGAATCCAGTCACATCAGAGAAAGAGACACGATGAAAAATCAAGAAGAAAATCGCATAAGAAATAAATTGTAGCTCAAAATAAATAATAAAAAAAACATCTCGCATGAGTTATTTTATTTACTTTTAATATGTAATCGTCATGCTTCTGCCGGAAACTTTATTCACGTGTGACGGAAAATTGCTAAATGAGTTTTTATTAAATTATAAATTAAATACATGAATGCAGTTCTATAAAATATTGAATTTTTTTTATTATTTTGCGTGGAAAACTATATAAATACGAAGCTGGAAAGGATAATAAATTATAAACACAGTCTACGTCATAGCACGATAGCCGCATCAGATATGAAAGCCGACCGAAGGCGCCATCATGCGGCACGGTTGCTAAGCTCCGTCCAGGCGCTTAGAAAGCGTCAACGTCAAGATTGGATTGGGTATTTCAGCGGCAACGGGCAAAATAGCTTCTCGCCCGATAGGACATGGGTGTTCAGAACCCAAAAGCCACTGTACCTTGGCAGTTGCTTCATCTGAAGCTATTGCAGTGAACACAAAAACCTGGGATCGTGTTTTGGTGTCGTCAAACGAAAGACAATCTGGTACGGCAGGTTCGGCTCCATTGCCATCTTCAGTCAATATGGCTTCCAACGCACCAGAGGTTTATTCCGAGCAGAGTTTTGGTCACGGTCATTCCTTCGCCAAGAAAACGTTCCACAAGCCTACATATTGCCATCATTGTACAGATATGTTGTGGGGATTAATCGGTCAAGGATATGTTTGCGAAGGTAGGTGCTGGTTTTGCACATTTTTTCCACCCTTTTCATCCCTGCATCTCGGCAGCATCCTAATAAGATGCTTCGACATTGGAAAAACCGAATATTTCTTCTTCTGCAACAAATTAGTGCTGATTGTCGAATATTTTTAACACCTCGTTTATGCCTACTTGAGATTCTGGATTTAAAATAGATATTGATTGATATTGGGCTCGAGAAAGTATAACGTAACAGACTTAACTGCCATAAATTAGGCCTAATAGTAATGGGTTTTTCAACGTGATAAACCATGTTGGAAATTGAATTTTTTTCACTTTAGCATTGTTTTTATTTTTGTTTTTATTTTATTTAAGGTGGAAAACCAAAAATTGAGATATATTTCGGTTGGGCCTACCTGCAAAACATAAATGCTATGCAGTGACTGTTGTTTAACGTGTGTTTATCCTTGGTTTTGTTTTAATTTTTATATATTTTTAATTTTTATTAGGTAATTGATAATATAAAATATTGTTAAAATTTTTTTTCAAAGCATACAAGTTCAAGGACATGGTGTGTTTGGCAAAGTAGCGTTTTAGGCGTTCAATATTTGTGAACTAAAGTGGTAATGGGTTTGTAAATTGCCAATTGATTTATCAAATTAATGCATAATAAATAAATATATATAAGTTCTACATATATTTTTTTGAATGCATTTTTTTTTATCGACAGTTGACCTTTATCGTGACATTTATACTTCGAAGTTATTAACTTGCAACAAAACTAATTAATTTTATTGAAAAGAAAATTTAATTTTAATTTCTTTTCTAATAATTATTTTCTATTGTGATAAAACGAATTTTTTGTGTGATTGTTTTACTTTATTAAATAGGGGGAAAATTGATGTGAACGAATTACACCTGTTATAAATTTACATCAACTGATCCCCACACTTAGGTTTTTTTTTCAACCAATTATAGATATGTTTGTGCGTCACGCACTTGTTTTGACAAATGACTGTAATTACAGGGCAAACCTTAAATGATGGGATGTGCTGGACTCAAACCACTCAACTCTTCATTACTCAAAACATTACTATTTTTATTATCTCTTATTTTCAATTTTTATTTTTAAATTACTAAATTAATTTAATTTTTTTGGCAGAGCAAATTTTTTTGTTGTTATTTTGTTGTGATCTGAAAAAAAATTAAGAGTTTAGGTTGGGTTCGTGCTTTTTTTCTTTTAGCTGGCAAATTAATGGCTGCAATTTTGTGCAGCCATTAAAAATATGTTTGCACAAACTGAGTCTCAATTTCAATTTGTCTCATTTCAATCGAACGTTTGGATAGACTTGGATTGTGGCTGTAGAAAATATCAGTCAAACAGCATTCACAAATAATTTGCGATTGAAATATATTTTTTAACATTTAAGAAAAACAAATGCAAAAATTATACTTTTTTTTTAAATTGCAGTAAAGTGAATTTTGACAGCAAGAGTCAAAACATAGCGTATAATCGAACTCAAATGATGTATATATTTATTTATTTATTTATTTATTTTCTCATACAAGCTGCAAGCCTTTGGTGGCCTTAACTATTAAAAGAAATATATTGGGTACTGGTATTGCAATTGCCTAATTGCTCTATTCATGGCAGCTGCTGATCTCAATTTTTATGTTTTTTTTCAAGTTAAATATTCAAATTATTTCATTATTCGCATAGAATAGAAGGATATTTGATTCGCCCGACTTACTTAGTGCAAAGGCCATAAAGTACATGCATCTAGGTGCAATATGTTTTATCCACATAAAAGGATTCTAGTTTCTTTTAGTATTGTTTACGTGACAGTATGATGTATCTGGTAATCGTTAAGATGCGTAAATTACTCCGGTAATGCACTATGATGATGCACACAAACAAAATAAACCGAAAAAATTCACACAATTTCTGCTTGATTTCTTCTTTAGTGCAATTTATTGAAAAATATTTAGACATGTCTCTCTCTTCTGTCTTGGATTATTCTCATTGCTTACGTCAAGAAATTCGATTTTCGTTCACGGTTGCTTCTGGCACCACAACGATTCGTGCTACTACTATTATGCCCATGTAGCAAACTGAAAAACGCTGGAAAATTTGACAATTACGCATTTTTTTTTTATATCAAATGACATAAAATAATGTCCGATTTGATGAAAAATGTCAAAAAAAATTAAGTTGATTGGATTTTAGTATTTTACTACGTTAGGCTTCGGGTTTGAAATATTAATAAGGATTTTTGCAATTGTAAAAAATAATAATAATTTCATTTGCTGTATATGAAAACAAATAGCAACCACTTAAGCCTGGAAGTTTGCAGTTGGGTCTTAATTTCTGATAAACTAGAATTTTTTTTCTGTTTCTTTTTACTGAGAAATAATTTTGACAAAATTACCTAGCAACAGAAATGTAAGTTTAGATGACCGGACTAGATATAAAGAATTTATATACGAATTATAATACGATTGTTAAATACGATTGTTGTTGTTATTTGTCAGAAGTATTTTCTCATATAAATTGCTATCTATTATCATAATTTTTACATTTTTTTTTATATAGAAAAAATTTTCTAAAATAAACAGGAAACAATTTAAAAAAAATCAATTTGATAGATTAAGATTACAGAAAATGATGTTGCTGCAAAATATCAATTAAGGTAAAAATTAATCAGTTTTACGATGGATAAGAAATAACATAAATGATTTTAAAAAAAGTCCAATTGAAAACCGTTTAAAAGCTTAAAGCAATTCTACGAAAGAATTAAAAATAAATTAAAAAATATCAATTTGTCAAATATAAAAAAAAAAAAAAAAAAAAAAATTGAAATTCATTTTAAATAGCCCCTAAAAATAGTTCGAAAGGTCGTTTTACTCGAAGAAATTTTTTTATTGGATATTGGAATATTTTTTTTTGTCACAAGGGCGTCACTGGTCACTAGTAAATGTTATCGTCACTTGTCTGTAAAAATCATTCTATGAAGTTTTGAAGTTGAAGCAATGCAAAAGACAGGACTGTGGTGTGCAGCTTCCGTTTTTCCACTTCTCTACTCTTGTTCCCATTTTCGAGTGGTGAAGTCCGATCAATATTTTACCATCGTGTCTTGCTCGCCTTGTGTTTGCACTACTGTAACCGTACGACTTGCACCACACAGTCTTAAAATGTTGATGGGATAACGACATGGAATCTTGCTTTCTTATTTAATTCTCGCCACATTCTTCTTTTGTCAAGAAGAAAAAATAAAAATGCTTTACGAAACAATGCAATCGTAGTCTTAAAGACGATGCTGATGCTGCTAAACCTTGTAAAAATTCAAGGTTCTATTTTAAATGGTTTCTTTTTGCGAGTTATGTCTGTGTTTTTCTATGGAAGTTAGGGTTAATATTTTCTTTTTTTTTATTGTGCTCAGCACTCGGGAGTCGGGAGAAATAATTAAATTTTGGTTTCTGAGTCAAATAAAGGGATCAATTTATGTATTGCTCGTATGCAGTTAAAATACAAAATATATTTATTCGTCTATTAATAAATTAAAGTGTAAATTCGTTCTTAATTTGTGGATGTCGACTAATTTCATAAATGGGTGTCGGCTTGAAATGCTCTCAAATATTGTAAGCCTTGCCGCGTAGCTGTTTAATTTATTAATTTGGAAATAAATATAAATTACTCATATATAGATATATAAATGCTTCATATATTAAAGGTAAAATAATAATGAGGAAATTATGAACTGATATTCTGCGTTCGTTCTTGAATCTCACGATCTCCTCGTGATGATGGCAGTTAAAGGCTGAGAAATATTTGGAAATGTGGTCATGCTTTTGCCGTTTATACGTAAAATACCCCAAAAAAGGTCTCCCAGTGTCTGCAAGCTATACTCAAGGATGGATGGCAACTTGTATAGCTCGTTTAAAGATTGAATTTTATATCATTAATCTTTCATTATTCTTTAGTTCTTGCCATAGTACCTTTAATCAGGCAGGCATGAGAAAGTATTAGAATTTGCAGCAGGTTATTCAACCAAGTACGTACTGACCCAACTCAATGTTACTTAAATTTCGTGTTCAACATTGAGCAAACCACACTTTTTTCAGAACTTTATGGCAGATACGGATGCGGATGACACTATAAATATAACATTAACCAGATATTTGAACAGTTAATAGGGACTGGAATTTTACCAAAAAATTTGGTGAAACCAAAAATCAAACATTTGATCATGTGACCATAAATTTCGTCCTCAAACATATAGTAACAGTATGTTTTGGGGTGAAATTTATGGTCACATGATCAAATGTTTGGTTTTTGGTTAAAGTCCCTAATAGCTAGTTTGGATTATAACAAATAGATTCATTGAAACAACAAGAACATCAAGTGCTGATAGAATCTCTAGAGGAAAGCTTTGAACAGGACCTGTTGCAGGAAAGACCACTCAAAGTTATTTAAAAAGTAGAAGTAGAAAGGAGAAACTAGAAGGCCGATTGGCTCGGTTGTGCACCTAGACATGAGAGATGAACTAGATCCCTACAAGAAACTGATGTATGGTTTCACTGGAGTTGGAAGAAACTACTTGTACGAACATTGTTGCCGGATTTATCAATTTCGGCACTAGGGTAGACACCAGATCCAAATTTGCTGTGTCTCACCAGGGGTCGGTGAATGGCAAAATGGGCTGGGAAATGGGTGGTAAATGATGGATGATGAAATGGGTGGCAAAATCGGTAAATTGGGCGGTGAAATTGACGATAAAATGGGTGGAGAAATGATGGATGGTGAAAATGGGTATGGCAAGTAAAATGGACTGTGAAATAATTAAGTGGTGAAATGGGTGGTGAAACTGTCGGTGAAATGGGTGGTGAAACTGTCGGTGAAATGTGGGTGGTGAAATGGGTGGTGAAATGGGTGGTGATGGTGTAGAATGGTAGGATGGTAAATGATACAGTAAGTGGTGTATTTTTCCTGAATAAATTTATGGTTATTAAAATTTAAAAATTTTAAAAATAACATATCGGGCAGTTGTAAACACGAGATGACATGAATGTTAATAAAAAGTTTTAAAAATATTTCCCTAATTGTTGTCAAATACGAAACATTAGTGATAACATTGATAAACTCACGTAGCGATCAGAAACAAAATATTAATGTGCTTAGTTTTAAAAAAAAACAAGATTTACCAATGGAAATTCCATGGCACTTTTGGCAATCGGCATTCTCGTGCCGTGGTATTTCTATGGTTACCGTATTCCACGAGGTCAAACGTTTACTACGTGTCTGCTCAGTTCACCCGTTTGGGTGTGCGCAGCATCGGTGATTAGTTGCTCCATAATAGTACCACCCCTTCTAATATTATGGTTGCTTTTAAATCATTTTTAAACCACTCGTGACGTCACATTGTTTTTTGATTGCAGAGAAGCGTCGGCTCACAAACGTAAAAAAAAAACATCAAAAAATGGTTATAATTTTTGAAAATCACATTTTATTCATTTTTCATGTCGCAATCCCTAGAACCAAGGTCTCACACCTTGTATTCTAGTGAGCCAAGATGACCCAAGTTTCTATTATTCTTTTTTTTTTTTAAAAAAAAATATCATCATTTAGAAAAGGAAACAATAATGTAGGATTTCCATTTACCAGGCGTCCAATTTTATCTCTACTTCACTGTCAAGTCTAGGTAGGGTTTTTCGGGTTTAACAATTGCTCGCATTTAAGTGGCGCCGATATTGAGCAAAAGGTAAAAAGGCACATTGAGTTACATTTTTTATAAGTTTTTTTCCACGTTTTATTTGTCTAGCCATGCCAATTTTTCCATTTTCAATTTTCGATGTCCGTTATTGTATTGTAAAAATAAAAATCGTTTGTAAATGAAATGAAATACAGTGAATGCTCTCTAGACGGGACACCGCCGGGTCGAGAAAAATCGTCCTGTCAATAGAGTTGTGGGCGGCGACATCTTGTAGACCGGGCACACACGAAGTGCCCCGTCTAAAGAAAATTTCCCCCCAAAAATTAGAATTATTGAGAATGAGATTTTATTCTTTTTCCAACAATGAACAAATTTTCACACATTTATATGATTATATCATCAGTTTGTTTGAAAACGACAAAAAAAAAATCCCATTGGCGAAGGCTTGGGTTTGCTTTGCATCTACAAATTGTGTGACAAAATGAAAAACGTGCGACAAAATTGTACCTTAAACAAAATTTCGAATTTCCTTAAATAAAACTTGAATTTACAGTACGGTTTACAATTTACTTTATTTTTGTTGTTAATTTTAAGATTTAGGATTGGTTTAGTGAGGAAGGGATCAAATGCCCCATGGCCCGTCTACCGTTCAATGTTGGAATCAAATTAAACTTTTATTAAATTTGTGACCAAATATCATTCAATTTTGAAAATAATTTTTTCATCAATGAATTTGTCAGTTTTGACATATTTTTCAACATTTAATTACATCAGAGATGACGTCATAACGGTGTCGCCCTGGAAATGTAGTTAGGATCTTATTCTTTGCTCGCGACTCACGTCAGTGAGTCTTTACTCGTTACTCTGCACATACAGATCACGATTTGCGTAGAGCAAATCGTGATGTAATAAAATAATCTTCTTACATCGTGATGATGTAAACCAAGATTAAACAAACCTCTACATTAATGATTACGCATGCATTGCCCACCAGTTAGTGATGTCAGAAGTTTATTTACTTCTGGAGATGTCGATTTGTGCAACAAGTCTTTGTATGTTTGTATTGAAGGTATCAAAAATAATAACCATGTGTCTCATGTTTTTATGTAGCTGAATCCAAATTGAATTAAAGTTTTAAACTTTCTACCATAAAAAATAGTGGTAGATAAACTTCGGCTTTTGGGTACTTCAATTTTGAAGATGGGAAGTTTGCTGACAGTGTAATATGCAAAATGTATCCATCTAGGCCCTTGGTAAACCATACTATACTATGTATAACATAAAATTTTTACCACATTGGATCGTGTCCATGTGGGTGTGTTTTGTGTGTTGCTGTCGCTGCAATTTGTAATGAGGCAATTTAATTGGTAGTTAATATTTAAACTAGAGTTACCAAGTTTGCATTTTATTTCGGTTTAAAAGAAAGAACGAATATAAAATTAAAAGATGAAATCAAAACTAAAAAAAAAAATTCAATTGTTGGTTACAATTTTGTGATACAAGCGGGCAAACTAAGTTTTTAAGTACTATCATTTTTATTATAAATAAATCACGTGATTTGTGTCTTGAATAAAAATAGAGAGGATGACAGTTATTGGAGATATTTAATTTATTAAATTATATTTTTGTCTCTTTTTCAGTTTGCAATTTTGTAGTTCACGATCGTTGCCTGAAAACCGTAGTTTCACCGTGTATCAGTATTGCCTCTCATCTTGTCAAGGTATGAATCATTTTTATTGTTTATTGGGATTTATTAAATGTTTTAAATTTTTTTGTCTTGTTTAGAACCCAGTTGCTCATTGCTGGACAGAGCCCACCCATTTCAAAAGAAAATTTTGCAATGTATGTAGGAAAAGGTTAGAAGATAGCACTGCCATGAAGTGTGAAAGTAAGTTAGTCAGATATAGCAAGTGAAGTATTCAAAAGTATTTTTTTTTTGTTTGTAAATTAATTGTATTGCATGAATTTTTTTTTATTATTAGTTTGTGATTATTATGTCCATATGGACTGTCAGGACTTTGCAGTTGCTGACTGTAAAGAATGTGCAACGTATATTCCTGATATTGAATTGGTAAGTGGTTTTGAAGTAGATTTTAATGATAAACTAAAATATAAAAAAAATTATATCTAATTTCAGCAATCAGTTTATCATTACCACCATTGGAGAGAAGGAAATCTTCCTGGAAATTCAAAGTGTTCAGGTTGTAAGAAAACTTGCTGGTCAGCTGAATGTTTAGCTGGCATGAAGTGTGAGTGGTGTGGAATCACGGTAAGAATTTATTTATTTATTTATTTATTTTTTTATTAATGTAAGTTGTCAATTATTATTTTTTTATTTTACTAGGCTCACGCGGTTTGCTACAGGAATTTGCCTCAAGAATGTACTTTTGGCAATTTAGAAGGGATTATGTTACCCCCTTCTTGCGTTAGTATTCCTAGAACTGAAGTCCCCATGGAGACACTTATAGGAGTGCAGATGAGAAGGAAAGATGGTATAAATGTTTATTAATGATAATAAACATTGAAACAATTGAAATAATTTTTTGTTTTGATTTTTCAAACGTTGACTTAAAAGCAGTTTTGTCCCGTAAGTAAATGCATACTTACTTATGTTATTTGAGTTTTAATTAGTGTTTATTATTAAATATTTCTAATTATTGTATTTATTTCATTTATTTATTTTAGCGAGGAGCATATCAGAGGAGTTCTCGTCAAGTACAGACTTAAAGTGTAAAGATATGGAAGAATATCAAAGTTTAAAGGAAAAGGATCGAGATGATGGTAATGCTGTATATATGGAATTAAAATAATAATAAAATATTTTAAAAATTGTATTTTTTAGTTGTAATTAAAGTTTTCGACGGCTCGTGTGCCTTGAAACGAAAATTGTTCCGTACAATAACAGTAGCAAAAACTGCAACGCGGCAACAAATTTTGGAGGCAGCATTAAGAGCATTTCATGTTACTAGTGATCCAACAAATTTTTACATCACAGAAGCTTTAGGTAATGTGTTTTTGACGTTTTTATTATTCAGTTGTATTTCTATTGGTTTTATTTAGAAACTGAAGAATGTGATGTCGACGAATCTTCGCCAGTACAACAGTTTAGCTATAAAGATGGGAAAAGGCCAGCAATTATAATTAGGTTTAAAGATACTGAAGTGGATAGGACCTACATTCGAGTTTTCCCAGGAAGATTAAGGTTTTTTAATTTGATAATTAACGCTGTGGGAATGGATAAAAATGATTGTTTCCACGTTTCAGATCGTGCCGCGTTAAAGAAATCTACAAACCCGTTCTTGTAACTAGTGACACCACAGTGGAAGGTGTTATTAGGACGGCTGTGAAACTTTTCGGATTAGAAGAAATAAATCCACAGAAATATCGACTTAGTGAAACGTCACTAGATAAAGGAAGCGGTAATAGGCGTTTGAAAAACTTGGAACAAATTATACATTTTTTTTGTTTTCAATTAATAGTTACGAGTAGAGTTATGGAAATTCACGAAAAACCATTAGAAATTTTAATACAATTAGGAAAGGTACATGAATAAAGCTATTTTATGAGCTATTTTAATTACTGCACTGGGCAGACGTAGTTGTATAGAAATTTTAATTAATTAGTTCATCAAATTTTGTGTTTAATAATATTTTTAAAAAGAAAAATTAGTTAACGAATTTATTTTGTTTGGAAATAGGAATCTGTTAGGCAAATGGACATGTTGAGGTTTTATCTTCAATTGAAAGAAGATCCTCACGGCTCCAACATCGCCCTTCATGTTGGAAATCTTCCGCCAAATTTATCTCAACGACAATACGAGAAAATTTTACTCGAATATGTAGGATTAGGTAAGACTTGCTGTGGATTTATTCGAATAACGCTGATGACAAATTTTGGTTAAAATGGCAGATAATAAATTTTCTTCTATTGGTCCTATATATTATGAGTATGGATCAATGGTTATCACGTACGAAAGTCCGGATTCAGCAGTAAGAGCGTTTTATGCTTTAGGAGAGGCAACGTACGATGATAAAACGTTATTAGTTCTGTTACTTCCAAATGTTCAACCCCAAATGCTTCCGTCTAACGTCCAAGTGAATAATAATTCAAAAAATTCAACTTAATCGTCTTTTAATAAATTTGTTTGTTTATAGCCCCTTTTAATATTTGTAAATGTAAAAAGCGGCGGCTGCCAGGGTTCCGAGCTCATTACTTCATTCCGAAAATTATTGAATCCATACCAAGTTTTTGACTTGGAAAATGGAGGACCTTTGCCTGGGTAATGTCATTCATCAACAATTCCAATTTCGAAGTTTGTTAAAAGGTTTTTTTTTTTTTTAATATGTTTTTTTTAGCTTGTACGTGTTCCGGCACGTGCGTGACTACAAAATTCTAGTGTGTGGAGGTGATGGAACGATCGGTTGGGTATTGCAGTGTCTAGATAACGTCGGCCAAGACTCCGAATGCCAATCTCCACCTTGTGCTATTGTCCCTTTGGGAACCGGTGAATTAGCCAAATTGCTTTCAGAAATTGAATGAATTAATTGCTTTTATCGCATGTTTTGTTCAAATATGAATCAAACTTTTATTTTTTTGTACTTTGGAACGTGCACAAATGATTATATTTAACATCAACCTTTTTATATTATATTTTATCTTTAACGCAGGAACGATAAGCTTGGTTGCTCTTTAATAGGATCATTTCTGTGCGTGTGCGTGTTGTGTCACATAATTTTTTTATTCATATTTCATAAATTATATGTTTGCTTTTTTTATTTGTCAGGAAATGACCTTGCCCGAGTATTACGTTGGGGGCCTGGTTATACTGGTGGCGAGGATCCATTAAACATATTAAAAGATGTGATAGAAGCTGAAGAAATTCGATTAGACAGGTGGAGTTGATGGCACTTTGTGTGTTGTATTAAGATTTCAATCGATTTTTTTAATAGGTGGACAGTTGTATTTCATTCTGATGCAGACAAAGTGGAGGATAAATCGAGTTTGGTGCAAAATAGCGGCACCGGTTCTACGTCAGAAGATAACACCCAAATATTTGTCATGAACAATTATTTTGGCATTGGAGTCGATGCCGATCTTTGCTTGGATTTTCACAACGCCAGAGAGGAGAATCCAAACAAATTTAACAGCAGGTGAAGTTAGAATTGGTTGAATGCTTTCGTGACGATTTAAAAGTAAACAAAAATTGTTTCTGTTTAATAGATTGCACAATAAAGGTGTTTATGTAAAAATGGGCCTACGCAAAATGGTGAGCCGGAAAACGTACAAGGATTTGCACAAAGAAATAAAAGTCGAAGTCGATGGCAAAGTCATCGATTTACCACCCGTCGAAGGAATAATTATATTGAATATTTTGAGGTAACGATTGATAGCAGTGTAATCGTATTTTGTTGATTTATCTATTTCTAGCTGGGGGTCCGGAGCCAATCCTTGGGGAGAGGAAAAGGACTCTCAGTTCGCCAAACCAACTCACTATGACGGGATGTTAGAGTTGGTGGGCGTAACGGGAGTTGTTCACCTCGGTCAAATTCAAAGCAAACTCCGTAGTGCCATTCGCATAGCTCAAGGAGGGCATGTATGGTTTTAGACATGAGTGACCCTTTATTCTGATTTTTAGCTTATAACACACAAACCGATTGAATTTATTTGTAGATAAAAATTAAATTATGTACAGAAATGCCTGTGCAAGTCGACGGTGAGCCGTGGATCCAAAATTCTGGCGAAGTTGTCATCCTGAAATCAGCACTGAAGGTAATATTTTTTGCTATTTTGTTTTGCTAGCAGCAGAATGTTTACTTTATATTGATTGATGAATTGTAGGCGACTATGCTCAAGAAAATCAAGAGCAAAATAAAGCGCCGCAATACTGAGCCGTCGATGGTGGTAAGTGGCAGTATGCAGATCAAGCCTGATCCAAGCAGCATGAGTGCCAACAATAATTCCGGGCCCTTCTGAGCCACAGGGCCAGGAAGCAGAGAGCAGCTCATCTCCGGTAGCATCGTAGTCCAATGACGACCCGCCGCCAAAATCAATTCCCAAGAACAGAGACAACTAGAAAATCCGGGAGCAGCGTTGTTAATGTAGTGTCAATAGATGGCCGAGAAGAAAGAAAGAAAGAAAAACGAAGAAAAATTTCAAGTTTAAACAAAGATAAAAATGAAAATTCAAATTTCTTCCATTACAAACCCTAAATCCTTTTCTCTCTTTTTCTCTCCATCCTCTGAATATTCCGTCGAAAATATTGTGGCTGTTTTTAGTTCTAAAGAAATAAGAAATTTTAAATTATAATTATTTATATTATTTATTTTAAAGGATAGATTTTATTTTTATTATTATTTTTGAAATTGGTGGTTTGTATTATTAATTTCATTTTTTTGGGGGGAAAAAGATAAAATGATTATCTAGTCAATGTGGCTGGTCCAATTGAAGTAGTGGAGCAATATTTGACATTACAATTATTGCATTCTGCTGCATTTTAATTTGAGTTTGTTATTCAAAAGGTATGTCTAAATAGGACAAATATATACGTAGCTTTAAAACAAAAAATTAAGTATAAAAATGATAAATCAATTTCGGCAGTTTTATGTCGAAATGTATTAGGGTTTATATAATTTCTAGTCATAATTTTTTGGATATGTTAAAAAAAATATTTATTAAGTTATTTTTATTTTTATCATTTTCAAATTTTATTTACACGTGCAATGGGCCAGGAGAGTCGTTAAAACATTTACCCATTTGAACTACTCTAAATCTAGCTCTTCTCGCTTTATTTTCTTCCAATTAGTTCCAATTTTGGAAAGTGGATTTCTTCAATTTGGGTTGGTCGTCCAATGTGTCGCGTAACTTTCTCATAAAACTTAGTTTAGCTTGGAGACGTTCTCCGATACTGTTAGTAGTGACATTTCTGTAGGGTCACTTTAAAATCAATTCTTCTGGTTGATGGCAAACGAAACATAAGTTCCAAACAAGGCTCTAAAATCGACATAAGTGTGTGTGAAATATTAATTCCAGTTGTCTATGTCGATCTAATTGCAATCGTTAGGCTTTAAAATAATAATCTTCCTCCGTTTACAGAAAGTTTTTGTGTAGGAAGAAGAAAAAATAAATATTAAAAAAAAACCAAAAAAAAAAAAAAACAGAAAAACACGAAAGAAACCAATCTTCCTGCATCTTCTTTACAAACCCGCCACGATTTATACATAACATGTACAAAGATTTAGTGTACATAACAATTACTCATGTCAATTTTAATATTGTACTAATTTTATTAAATAGTGTATAATTCGTGTGAGTTAATTAATGTGCAGCAATGTATGCTGAAATTTTTTATTTGTATTTTTTTTTCCATTTCAAAGTGTATTTTGGATGGAGGAATCAATTCCTTTTAAACACCAAATTTTTGCTCTAATAAAACCCAGGGAAATCATCTCTGATAAGATTCAGACAATCTTGATACTGGATGATGTTCAATGTTTTCATCCCTGGTGTGTGTTTGTTACAAATTTTTGCCCTAATATTTCAGTTTTAAAACATTTTTTCTATTACTTAGTTTATTGTCCTTAAGGTTTGTTGTAAGCACATTTTTTTTTTTTTTTTTTCAAAAAAGGCCAAAGAAAACTGTTTTTGATCCAATTTTTTTATGTTTTATTACTGGATATGAGATATCTTGTGATCGAATAATGTAAAGGAGTTTAAATTCTGATTTTTCTAGTCTAAAAAAGAATCTTTTCATGCAATTTAAAAAAGAAAATACAAAAAAATTTATATTGTTTTTTAAAATTATTATTTGCATTTATCTAACATATATATATTTATAATATTGAATGAAAAAATTAAAATTTTTACTTAATATCCAATATTTCTTCCAATTCGTTTATAATGAAGAAGAAAAAACCAAAAATCTATTTTACTATGTTTAAAGGATTAAGTCAAAATTGTTGAAGTTTGTTAGTAGATTGGAATTTTCAATTCCCACGTTAGTTAATTAAGGTTTGGAAAATGTTTGTGTAAATTCAATTCTTCATTTTTTAGAAATTTATTAATTTGATCCTTGTAACATAATTTTTGAGTGCATTACATTATTCCGTTTCTAATTGTAAAATAAAACTAGACACAAGTGTATGTCAAATGGACATAGACTAAAAAATTGTAATTTCAAGTTTTCTTATATTTATTGCAATAAATATGTGTAAATGTGATACTGGTATTCATGCAAATAAAAGTCAAAGTGTTTATGTCATTTCTCACGTTTCGTCATCTATAATTTGGCTGTCTTCAACTTCTCCAGTCACAGGCATGTAAACTTTGAAATTTCCATTATTAGTGGCAAAAGAACCCTGAAAAAAATATCAATTACTGTTGTGTTAAATAACTTTAAAATTTTCTTATTTCTTATTCTTACAGGATTGAAGAAGGTGCAACCCATATTTGATACGCAGTAAGAACTGTATTTATCTGCACATACAATTACATCCGGAAGAGGGTATAATCGAAGAGAATGATCATAAGACCAATAAATCGGAGCATTGTTTAAAGGTAACGGGCATAAATGACTTTGAGAAATGAGTGTTTTTACAAACTGTAAATATAAAAGTTAAATTTAATAATTTGAATGTCAAATTGAATTTGAAGAGTAACTGACGTGATGTGGAATTTCTCCCGTGGTCGGAAAATGAACAACACTTCGGCAAATTTTTGTGACTAAATCTTCACGAAAAACTACAATTTCCTTCGTACAAAATTGAATACGACATGGGTTAGTCGTGAAAACTGCTGAGGGGACTTTTTTGCAGAATTGTTCCGTCAAACAGGACGGAATAGGCGGCCTAAAAATAACACCAGAAAATAATAGTACAGTATTTATATTATAGAATTTACAATATTTATAAATTACTTGTATTTTTACCTGGGTAAAATAGAACCGATGCCTGGATCACGAGGCCCAGGTATAAATACAAACTTCGATTGGCGCAGGATTGATGGATATTGAGCTATAATATTGCCTAGAGCCTTAAGGCTTGATGTCATTAATTGATATGACTGTGCTTGAAGTGACCCGGATAGAAAATTTCCAATGAAAATAAAACAAGTTGGCGGCGATTCTGCAAATCCACTTAACATTGTGTTTAATTTTTTCTGGACCTTAAAATAAAAATAAAAAATCAACATTTCAAAGTGATATTATTTAAATATAAAAATAAAATCTTACTTTTATTTCATTTAACCAGACATCCGATAACAAAACAAACATGGACTCCCTGTGATCTTGTTCAAACGCTAGTAGCTGTGGAGACAATTTTACGCTTGTGGTATGAGGACCACCAAAAAAATTTTCATTCCCAAAATACGTTCTAAAAAAGTACGGTAATTAATATTTATTTATTTATCGATGAAAATTTAAAAAAACAAAACCTTGTTGTCTCTGCAGATTCAGCTGGCGGAAATCCCAATGCTTGAACATGAAAAATCCCATCGTCGTACGACCCTTCAGCCAACACAAAACAGTTTTCAGTTATGAGACCGGGATGAAACTTTGTGTTAGTCAAATCCAGCTCCAAGGCACACAGTGGGGATCTTCCAGAAAAAATTTTCCCTGAAATGTTGCATCGCATTAAAATGATCGTTAAAATATTTATTCCCATTTACCTCTTTCAATTGCGACAACATTCCTAAAACCACTAAATTTCCAAGCCTTGCTGTTGTTGCTAGTAAATATTCCACAGGTTGCAAGTGAAATTTTTCGTCATTTTCCTCCGCACTTGCTCCAGGTACAGGAGGTAAAAACAATTTATGTCGGGTTGTTCGTTGACTCAACAGCCGGTACCGCTCACGAAATAATATTTCTCTCTTTTCAGCAGTCCCGTTTAAATTTATAATTGAATTATCGATGACAAATTTTCTCTTTTCTAAGTTGTACGTAAATCGAGGCACAGAAAATGCGTCGATTACATGAAAGATTTTATCTGGGTTTGGTGATTCGAATTGCGAAATTTCTTCAAATGTTTTTTCTAATATTTCCTTGTTTAAAACCGGGGTCGCTAAAGACTGACGAATAACTTTATCAATGATATTCTGCAGTAGATCATCGTGTTCATCTTGAACAATTGTGGAAAGTAAGTTTGTCAGGTATGTAGTGGCATCACTAAAACAAAAATGATTATTAATCACAAACAAAATTTCTACACAATTTAAATTCTAACGGACCTGTTTAAAGAAAACCCATTTGCTTTGCAAAAAGATACACAAAACCGTTTTAAATCCATTATCTCGATACTATATCTTCATTATCGAAAGACAAAGTTGTTTTTTCTTTTCGCGCTTTGGTTTTCGTGTTTAATTAATATTTAGCGCCATCCTGTGAATGTTGAGTGAAATAGAAAAGAACTTTATAAAAACCGTCACTAGATGACAATCGTGACTTACATTATTAATTGGTCAAATACTCTCTCCTTAAATACTCAGTTTTAGTCGATCAAAAACGATCATTGAACAGTGGGTTTTAGTCTGTTTAGTGCTTGGATGTAATTGTTATTTATGATCGAATTACTTCATTTTTATTTGATTTTACAGTAATGATCGAGAATATGGTTCCACTCGTTCACTAATATTTTTGAATGTATTTTATTGGAGCATTTTTTTGTGTCGATATTTTAGAAAATATGTGAGCAAAATGAAAAACAATCTCGTGCAGTATTACGTATTCAATGTGATACGTTGAGTGCGTAATCAGCTGATAGAGTGTTTAGCTTTTTATTCAACGCCCGATACAATCGTGTGCCATTGGTTCAAAATGCAGCATTGGACGAGATCCTTCCTACTGGTAGAAGAACTCTGCCCGGAATCAATATGACGGGCATTTATGTGAAAATCCTCATCAAGGCCTGATACAAAAAGCACCGACCGGTCAAGTTAAAAAGCTCTTTTCGCATGCATCGTGGTTTTAAGTCACGTGATCAATGCTCTCGTACGATTGGTTGTTGATTAGCTTCCGTCTGGCGAACAAGAAAATGGCTACCTGCTCAATCGAAGCCCAGCTGAATGTTCTTTGTTGAAATTAACCCAAATATTGGCTCAATAGGAGACAATTATGTCCACTACAACACTGCGGACCATGAGACACGGGGTACGACGGTCCAGACGAAAAGGAACGAAGCGATCAGCACAAAGTTCGAAGTCGGGAGCAGGTAAAGAAATGAAATGAGCGAAGCCTCTTTGCCATTGACTGCTCATATACTTTAATCGCACTCGGACTTGATTTTGATGGCAAGCAAAAAGTGCAATTATTTGTCATTTATTTTTCTCGAGTAGCCGCAATTGCATGGGATAATACATAGGGATGGTTCTAAAAACAGAAAAGACCATTAACGATGACCTTTTCGCAGTCCTTCACAATTGGACTTAAGGTTGCCTTTAATTTTTTTCTTGTTTGGGTCCCTCCCCCCCTCTCCCTCTCTCTCTCTCTCTCTCACACACACACACTTTGCATTATTTTCACTTTAAATATAAGTGAATCACTACTTAATATTTTGACGCTCCTAGTGGAAATATTTTTAGAAGAAAGCGAAATGAAAAGTGAAAACAAGTTTAAATTAGATTTGTTCTAAGCTTATTTTCCATATATACAAAGATATTTTTACATCACTTTTTAAATTTGCGACTTTTAAATTGGGATTACACGTGTCGAAATGAAGAGAAAGATTAATTGCATGATAAATTGATGTCGGGTTTCGCGAGTTGTTTTGAATGGGAAAAATAATTCTCGACGAAAATTTCACTCTTGATCTGTCATGTTGAACTTATGGTCAGTTGCTTGAGTTTCGTCATAAACATACTTAAATTCCAGCTTGGCTTTTTTTTTTCCCCTACTGATTTTTAATGCACGTCATGTGTGAAATAAGTTAACGTAAAAACGATAATGAAATAATCGTTGAAACCAATTATAATAAGATGAATTAATGCCAGGGAAAGGAAATTGATCGCTTCTGTAAGTCTTTGTTTATGTAATTATTTTTATTTGTTGTAATTTTTTTTTTTTTTTTTTTTTTTTATTAAATAAAGTCAAAATTTGAGGTGCTTTATAAAACTTGATGTATTAAACATCCAATATCCTGTTTAAAATTACCCCCTAATAAATGTTTTTATTTTTTTAAGTGATAAATTTAACTGAGATTTGTTTGCAGCATTTAAAAAACTTATTAAGTGCACCTGCCATTTGTTGAAAACAAAATGATGTTTTATGATGTCATTTCCTTATTTTTCTAGATAAAAATCTTTACAACACCACTAAACAGGTTTTATTTTAATTTATACATGATGGAAAAAGGTCATTTTAAGGCAGCTGAATCTGCATTGACTTTACCCACAGAAAATAAAATTAAAATAAATTAAATAATGTTGGTGTTAACTGGGTGTGTTTGTACTCGATGGTTGCCATATTGATTTATTCTTGAGATTACAACATTTGTTTATGACATTTTGTGCGCTGAATACATTGTCTCGTTCGTATCTTCGAGGAGTGAAAAACCAAACTAAAACCGTTTCGGGGCTCGAAAACGAGCATTATCCGAGCATTAATCAGTCGCAACGAGATTAGTGGCAGCAAAAATGTGTACAATTAAACAAGAACAAAGAAACGGCAATGCAAATGATTGATTTAAAAAGTATTGATCTTTTCTCCTTCTCTCCATCGGTTGACCTGAACAGTCTTTGTGCTTTACACTTCACAATGGTCAACCCCCTCCCCGTCCTCTTGGTTCTGTCTGGGGGTGTTTTGAGGAGGGACCGGGGGTTCCCTGTCGCGTTTGACTGGGTGCACATAAGGAGAAGCAGGTCGAGTCATATGGGGACGAGCAGCAGACATTATTCTTCGGCATTCTTGCGCACTTCTTACTGGGACCCAGCCGAGTCTATTGTATGCATCAAGTCGTAGTGCTCACTTTGCAGGCGTTAGCTTTTTATTTAAAAAATTCTCTCCATAAGTATTAAATGGAAATTGATAATAAAATAAAAGTGCAAATAAAATATTTAATTTAATTTAATTTTTTTAAATAAATTTTTATTTCCTAAAACAGGTGAGATTAGCTATTTGGATTGAAGTTGTTGTTGTTTTTTGGTTTAAATTGTGTTTATACAATATTAGTCTCGGTGTGGGTGCGTATTTTATCGCGTTATAAAGTGCGAGAAAATAAAGGCAAATAGTGAAGCTGGTTTAGAAGCTATTAATCAAATCCCCCATGGTGTAGTGGAGACAGAATGACACAGCAAATAAAGCTCGAGACGTTAAGTTAAGATGAATCTAAGAATTTTGTTGGTACACTTTATACCGCAGTTGAGCAGTTTTCTATGGTCTTTGCACACTGGCTTTCTTTTTTTGTTTGTTGTTTTTTTATTGACAATTACCGCAAACCCTGCGAGTAACATGATCACGGTCTGTTTAGGCTCATTATATATGAACATAGCCAAGAAGAGGTCCTTACGAAAGGTTTTAATTTAATAAGGTAAAATACTCGGTAGCCAATGTAAATTGCTGGATGATATTAGTGCAATTGATGACTATGCTGGCTTTATGGCTGCTGTTAAAAATTAAACGTCATATGTTAAAACAAATAAATTAATTGTTTTGGATTTTGAGGTTGCATCATTCAAAATGACTGGATGTTTTTTTTTTCTGATCAATTTAGGTCTTGTTTTGCTAGACGCAGTTCCATCAACAGCTTGTCCACTCCCGACAGCTCATCATCCACCATACGACCTGCGTCGAAAGTCACCGTCCCAAGATGGCTCAGGACCCAGTTCGAGTGGAGGTAGCAGTAGTTGTCCGACACCGGCCAGGAAGCGGTCGCGAAAATCCTGTTCTACATTCGGTTCAGGTAGTAATGAAGGTAACAAATGCACGATGAACTTAATTGAATAAAAGAAAAAAATGTCACAAATGTGGCAAATTTCTTAATCATCGTCTAATGCAACATCGTCGATGAGAAAAACGGTTTCCTGTTACCATTGTAGCAAAATTAAGATAAATATTTTGAATTGAGTTTTCTTGCGATGAAACAGAGTCGGCAATATTACAATAAATTTTTTTTACGGGTATAGAATTGCACATATTTACAATTTGTCAATTTTTTTAAGCAGTTAGTGGGACTGCTGCCCAATATCTGCAATACGATCTGCCGGATGAAGTCCTCATGACCATTTTTTCGTATTTGCTCGAACAAGATCTGTGCAGAGTTGCACAGGTTTGCAAGAGGTTTCACAGTATTAGCAACGACACGGAACTGTGGTAAATACAACGAGGTTTTATTTTATTTTTTGTGGGTAATGTTTGATGGTCTTTTAATAGGAAAAACTTGTATCAGAGCGTTTTTGAATATGATCTACCTCTTTTTCACGTGGGATCATGTAAATTTGATTTTGTCCAGCCGGAGGAATCAGATTACGAAAATCCATGGAAGGAGAGTTTTAAGCAGCTGGTAAATTAAAGCATTTACATGCACTATTTATATCAAACATTGTTATGAATATCACGTTTCATTTTTAGTATCGAGGTTTACACGTCAGACCAGGTTATCAGGAAATGTATGAAAATAATGCGGAAAGATATAAAGGGAGAAATATCATGGTACTTAAAAATTACTATATTTACATACAAGGATCAGGTTATAATCAGTCTGTCGTTTTCTTTAGTATTTCGAAACAATAGAATCTGCATTTAATTATTCGGAAGAAGTTGAAAATCCAATAATATTCATTCATACTGGCATCTATCAAGGAGAATTTTTGGTTATTGATACCAGTGTGTCACTGATTGGAGCAGGTAACGTAAATTTATCTTTTTAAAAGTAAAAAAAAAATATATATTTTTTGTTATTAGCTTCAGGTAACGTGGCCGAGAATGTGATTCTGGAGCGGGTCACCGAGTCTTCCACAATTATGTTTGTGGATGGTGCACGTGAGGCTTGTCTATGTTACGTTACCTTAAAATTTTCACCCGATCTGACGTCATCGGTTCCACATCATAAGCATTACTGCCTTGAAATCACGGAAAACTGCTCGCCCACTATAGATCATTGCATCATTCGAAGTAGCTCAGTGGGTAAGGTGGCAGGAATGGACAGGGTTTAATGTTTTAACTCTGAGAAACTAATATGGATGTTATATTACATTTTAGTAGGTGCTGCTGTGTGTATAAGTGGTCGTGGTGCAGAGCCTTGTATACGGCATTGCGATATTAGTGATTGTGAGAATGTAGGACTCTATGTAACAGATTACGCTCAGGGCATTTACGAGGATAATGAAATCAGCCGAAACGCACTGGCTGGTATTTGGGTAAAAAATTATGCCAATCCAATCATGAGGAGAAATCACATTCATCATGGTCGCGACGTGGGCATTTTTACTTTCGACAACGGCCAAGTAAATGGATATTAAATATATATATATATATATATGTATAAATTTTTTAAAATGAGGAAACTAATTTTTTTGATATTTTTCAAGGGTTATTTCGAAGAGAACGACATCCACAACAACAGGATAGCGGGCTTTGAGGTGAAAGCAGGGGCCAATCCGACCGTTGTTCGTTGCGAGATCCATCATGGTCAAACGGGTGGTATTTATGTTCACGAGAACGGAAGGGGCCAGTTCATCGAGAATAAAATCCACTCTAATAATTTTGCTGGGGTTTGGATCACATCGAACAGCGATCCCACCATTAGGTAAAAATAATCAAATTCATTTTGATTTGATAGTTCAATTTGGTTAATTATAATTACTTCTTTAGGAGAAACGATATTTATAATGGTCATCAAGGCGGGGTTTACATATTTGGAGAAGGAAGAGGACTTATAGAACACAATAACATTTATGGTATATTTTTTATAATTACTGATTAAGTCGAAATTTATTCTTAATTTGTTTGGTAGGAAACGCACTAGCTGGAATACAAATCCGGACCAATAGTGACCCTATAGTGAGGCATAACAAAATTCATCACGGCCAACACGGAGGAATTTATGTGGTATAATTAATTCATTCATTTTGATTTGTCTATTATTTTTAAATCAATTGTTTAAATTGTTTTAGCACGAAAAGGGGCAGGGATTGATTGAAGAAAACGAGGTTTATGCCAATACATTGGCCGGTGTGTGGATAACTACTGGCAGTACACCTGTGCTTCGGAGAAATCGAATACACAGTGGCAAACAGGTACGGAAATTAGTTTCTGTTTTGGCAGAAATATTAGGTTTGCAGAAATAACGTTTTAATTTTGGAAAGGTTGGCGTATATTTTTATGACAACGGACACGGTCGGCTAGAAGATAATGATATTTTCAATCATCTATACTCGGGAGTGCAAATCCGGTGAATAAATAAATCCACCTTTAGCGTTAACGAAAATTGAATTTTTTTTTTATTTTTATTTTTTTTTGGTAATTTTAGAACTGGGAGTAATCCAATTATTCGAAAAAATAAAATTTGGGGTGGACAAAATGGAGGAGTCCTTGTGTACAATGGCGGCTTAGGAATTCTCGAACAGAATGAAATCTTTGACAATGCTATGGCTGGTGTGTGGATTAAGACCGATAGTAATCCTACCCTTCGGCGGAATAAGATTTATGACGGAAGAGATGGCGGCATTTGTATTTTCAACGGCGGCAAAGGCGTATTAGAGGAAAATGATATTTTCCGCAATGCGCAAGCCGGAGTTCTGATTAGCACACAAAGCCATCCAGTTTTGCGGCGGAATCGCATTTTTGATGGACTAGCGGCGGGTGTCGAGATCACAAATAATGCGACGGCCACACTGGAGAGTAATCAGATATTTAACAATAAGTTTGGTGGACTTTGTTTGGCCAGTGGTGTGCAACCAACACTCAAGGGTGAATAATGACTAGTGCTAATATTTTGAATTAATTTTTTTTACCACATCATACTCATGCGTTTGTTACTTTTAGCTAATAAAATCTTTGAAAATCATGATGCTGTGGCAAAGGCAGTAAGCACCGGGCAATGTTTATATAAAATATCTAGTTACACAAGTTTTCCAATGCACGATTTTTATAGGTGAGACTGGAATTATTGCACATAAAAAAGGAAGAAAGAATGTAATGTGGAATCTTGTTGTCGTGTAGGTGCCGTACATGCAACACAACAGATAGGAATGCCATTTGTGTGAATTGTATTAAAACGTGCCATGCAGGTCACGACATTGAATTTATTCGGCATGATAGGTAAGGCGATATTTATATTTTACATACACATGAGTACACATACACATATTTTTTGTATTTTTTTTTAAGATTCTTTTGTGATTGTGGTGCAGGCACCCTAAGCAATCAGTGCCAATTGCAGGGCGAGCCAACACAGGATACGGACACGTTATATGATTCAGCGGCGCCAATGGAATCTCACACCCTGATGGTTAATTGATGAAGCATCCACGGGTCCGATTGAGGCCGTCGGTTCAATCTTTTTAGTTAGATTTGTGCGTGCCTATGTGTGTGTGAATAAACTTTAACGAGACATTGAAGCAAAGATAAAGAGGGAAGCCATCGTCGAGCCCCTTAATATGAACTTGCGCTCCGAGTCTTTGCGTAAAGTTTTCCCGGTGGTGTTATTTCCGATGTTGTCCATGCTCAAGAGTTTAGTGGACAGCATAACATGTTTTTCATGCGAACAAAAAGTGATGATTAATAGTGAGTTTGTTAGAATCTGTGCACTGGTTTGGTAACGATGTGTCTCAAATTATTTCCAAATTCCTCTCTTTGCTCCCTGTCCTCATCTCTTATTATTTTTTATACCTTTTCACTTTTATTTTTTTCTGGCTGATTTAAAAACAATTTATTGTGGTTTTTTATTTTTTTTTACATTTCCTGTATCAGTTAGAATTCCTCGGGTGGCATTTTTCCCAAAACAGTTCCAAAGATTTTATTTAAATATTACAACACCGAAAAATAATATCAGTGCGACTCATGAAAATATTCCAGTGATCAAATTGAGTTTATTATTTTTATTTTTTTTTTTATTGTACATAACCAAAGATTTTTTTCTTCTTTTTTGAAGCATTTAATTTAGTGGTATGGGTACGAAATGAACTACGAAGGCAATTTCACTTATTCGAAATGTTTTGATTTCTATTTTTTCGGTTGATGTGTTCTATGTTGTTTATAAATTTGTAATTAGTTTTGCATGTCTCACAATCCCATCAGTTGTGGGTGCCTTGTCCTATTTCTTTGTGCCAAAGATTCTTTTACGTAGCTATTGGTTTGGTGATGTAGAGCTAATGTACATATTTTTTTAAATTTTATGTCTATGGTTATTAACACCTTCCATTTTATTTTATTTTTTTAATTATTTCATCATATGGTAGATTTGGAATTAATCCGAAGTCCAACTAAAAATTTTGATTCGCTCTTTGGAATGTAGTGTTTTGACTAATTTTTTCTTAAAAATTGGGAGTTGTTTTGTTTGTTTGTTTTTTTAATATTTAGATATTTTGTAGTTGTACAAAAGACTTAACCGGTGGCCATTTTGCAATTTCATTTTTATTTTTTATAATTTTGAATCATATCTCAAGTATAAAACGTGCTCACATTTTTCACATTTGAATTTTTCTTTCCTTTTTTAAAAAAAAAATTAATTTAAAATATTGAAATAGGTTAAAAATTGTAGAGTACAAAATTTGTGTAAGCAATTGTAAAGTTGAGTAGCAAAGGAGATTTTCATTACCACATTTCAAATTGCCCACTTAGAGCGCAGCATTTCAGCTAAATTTTGAAGTTTCTTTCATTTTATCTTATTTTTTTTAAAATCTAATAAAATCTTTTTTAGATTTATATTTTACATAAGTTACGTCATAATTGGTTTGCTTATTTTTTTTGCTGCTAATTTTAGACATTTCCCAATTTTTTTGTTAATGTTTACTTATTTTTGCAGCTATGCCAAAACAAGTGTCTTAAAATTTTAAATGAAATTGTAAAAGAACTTAAATGGACCAGGAAGACGCTTCCAATGACGTTGTCTTGGGCTTAGTGATGAATTCATTTGCCTTGTCTGATAACCCTTTCTTCCAAGGCATATCATCTTTGCCATTTTGTGAATTTAAATACAAACAAAAATAATAGGTGATGACATTTTAAGTCGTAACGTGCGAGGAGTGCATATATTATTTGTAAATTAATTGAAAATATGCAATTAAAATAAGAACAAAGCCTCCATCTATTCAAAGCTTTAATAATCTCAATTTTTTTAAATGTTGTTTGCACTCAAAAAGATCGCCACAAAATATTTTTGTTTTGTGTGTGTCAAAGAAAAGAAACATTGTATGCATTTTGATATGCGGCCATCATTTATCTTGTATAATGTCTCATGATTGTTGTGAACGTATACTTGTATATAAATATGACTTTTTTTCTCTATATTTATATATATATACATTTTATATATATATGTGTATATTTGTACACACACTGTTTATTCAGTACTGAATGGTGCTATGAAAGTTTTTTGTCACTTAGTTTCGTAGCATCATTTGTCGTAGCGAATGTAAACATCCTGTATATACATATAGATATGTATTCAACTTGCACTTTGTTACAAAAAGTGTTCCTTATGGTGGTGTGAAATAATTACGGCTTCATTTATTTTTATTTTATACTTTTTCTTCTCTTTTGGTATCGATTGTGGCATTATGAGTATTTAAATTTATTATTAAAAAAACAAACGTAGGTTTGAATCTGAAACGCATTTTGATATAGGATTTACACTTTTTGGAACATAGGGCTTCAACGACTCAGTTAAATAATTTGGAATTTTGTATTGCGGTGGTTTGATCTTGGATGTCTTCGTCCGAAAAGAAGTTTGATTTGTTTTTACTTGGTCTGCTTGTATTCCATTAGACGTAATTGTTCTGCAATGCGAATGTTGTTTTGGGCTTGGTCTACTCGAATTTTATCATATTGGTTCTAGTCATACAGCAGTGAGCAACTCCATTTTGCTTAAAAGATTTAATCTTGGCTTGCAGTTACATAGAACAATTTATGCAAGCCAAGATTAAGTTTTGTTTTCTCTTAATGGTGGTACTGGCATGAGTCGTGAGATGAATAAAATTTATTCTACTGTTTCTTTATTCTGTATACCAGACTGCACTTCTGTTTTACGTCAAATGAAAAAAAAGCTTGACAGAACAGACAGTTGCTAAGGCGATGTCAATATGGTCATACATGACTAGGAGACTTGAGCTTGAATTTTTTATAAACAATTTTCATTTTCTTGTAAAGTAAGTCGTCAATTGAAATGAGTTAAGTATACCTTATGGCTAGGAAATGACCATTTCAACTCCATTGTAAATTGTATATCGCATTCATTCAGTTGGCAAAATGGTGTACCCAAGACGATCTAGTTTAATTTCAATCAAGCGAGTTGTAAATTTTATTTTGCTTTTAAAAGAAAATTCCCATTTGGTTCTACCAGGAGTGAGCAAAATCAACAGCAAGAGGACCCCATCGTGGTTACGAGTGCTATTAGCAGCCATTCTTTTAACAAGTTTTGCAGCTTTTAGTTACCAAATATTTGAGAGACTACAGTTTTACTTAAGTTACCCAGTTGTTGTTGATGTTACGTTTGATCAAAACTTCACTTTTCCCTCACTCACTATCTGCACTCAAGATACCGATGGCTTAGCAAAAGTGAAGGAAAAATATCCTATAACTAACTCGTTGCAATGCTCGAATCAACTACTCTACTTATTAAAAACTGTAAGTAACAAGCAAGTAGACGAAATATGGAACTGGACTAACATGACATCTCTTGAGTTACAATATGCACTGAAATTGGTAATGTTTTATATTTTACAGCATTTAATACAATTTCTTTATTTATTTTCATTTATTTTATTTTAGAAGCGGGATATTATACCGTTAGATTCTCCAACGGACACTTATACCCCGATGGGACTTTGCAAAACTTATTATCATGGTACAGTTTAGACATGTTAAAACATATCATAGCTGTAAAATAAATATTTGTTTTTATTAGCCAAACCAATTGAGAATTCGGACACAGCTCTAATGATACTGAGGCTTAAAAGACCGCTAAGTCTCTGCAAATTTTCATCGATAATGGTATAGTATTTTTATTGGTTGCTTTTGGACACAACAATATTTTTTCATTTGATTTATATTGTAGGGCAGTGCACATGAACCTTATCAAAAAACAGTAGATTTAAGAAGTTTATTCAGCTTTCGCACTATGCAAACTATGTTCGTCTATTTAACATATGTTCAGGTATAATAGCAGTTTTTTTTAAAGTAAATAGTTTAGTATTGATTTAGATTCAATCAATTGCAGTATGAATTCCTCAACAGACCACATTCGCCTTGTGTTGATTCCAATAAATTTGAAAAATGCAAGTCTGAATGCATCTTGGCTATGAACATGAAACAAAATGTTACATGCAGGTAGGTAAAAGATCAATTTCAATAATAAAAAAATAATTAATTGACTTGATTACAGATTTCCTTTTATGCCTAAGGAATTACATTTACCATTCTGTAAAACCGCAAAAAATACTAGCATTATTGTGGACGCCTACGTAAAATCGATAAATTTATACTTCAAAATTAATCCGATAAAAAACTGCAGCTGCATTCGAAATTGCAAGAAAACAGTTTACGATTTTGGTTTGCTGAATGTAGCAATGAACCAGAATGAAAGCAGCTTCTATTTTAAATTTCGAGATAATTATGTCACTGTCGTGTCGGAGAAATATGCATTTGGAATAATATCGTTGTTCTGCGAGATTGGTGGCAACCTCGGCCTCTACTTCGGTTTGTCGATTCTTTCAATCACGAAACTTATTCAAAATGTAGCGTACTACACGTTCGCTAAATACCAACTGAAGCGAATAAACAAAAAATCACTGACTCGACATTGCGAAGCAGTTTATAACCATGAACTCAAAAAAGTACATCAAAGTGCAATTAAAAACGGAAAGATGTACCGGTTTATTTTTTCTTCTCTTCTGTCTTTTGCTTTTATCAAATTGTCAATCGAATGATGCTTTATTGGTCAGAGCCAACTCGAGTCATTATTGAAGTGATAGAGAAAAGCAGCGTGACGTTTCCCAAGTTCACTTTTTGTAGTTTCCCTTTTCTTTATTATATATTTAAAAGTAAATTGATATTATCTCGTGATCATGATCGGTCAAGATCAAATAAACCATACTGCGATGACGATTTTTTGGACTTGATCTCTTCGGTTAACTCTGCTACAAAGATTTGGTCCAAACTATTAAAACCGTCCAATATTTTAGCTTGGGATTTGATTAACTCGCAGTCCAAGGTAATTTGCTGAATAAAAAACGGGTAATTTGGCGATTCAACTTTACATGTATTGTTATGTTGTAGGAGTATTTGGGCGCTACATCTGTTTCGATGCATAAGGACAGTTTTCGATTTATAAACACGACTAGAGGAGAATGCTTATTGACCGACATTGGTAAATTTTTTTGTTCTCGTAAATTGTACATACTTATTGCAATTTTATTTAAAGGCACTCATGAATTTACTGGAACAAGCACCATTCATCTAATGATTACAGTTATGGTTAAAACTGGAAATACAAGCCCGTGCTCTAATACTGAAGATATTCCTGTGACAGCATACATATCGCAAGGTGATGACGATATAGACCTGTCCCAATACAGTCATTTGATAACTAAAGGCATTGCAGCAGTCATGTTTACTCAAAAAGAGGTAAATTACGCTCAGGCAATCAATATACCGTACCGTACGTAAGTAAAAAGAAGAAAAGCTTGGGTGGGTCACTTTTTGTATTGAGTTTTTTTTTATATCTGGTATATTTGAATTCAATTATATCTGGTAATTTTCTATTTACTAAAATCAACCACTCAACTACTATTTCTTTTCCTATTTGTGACAAGAATGGTTTTATTAGTTATAACATAAATAACTATACTAACTCTAAAGCTAAGTTCACACTAGACGAAAAGTAACGCAACGCAAGGAATTAGCGCTTGTGATTGGTTGGCTGCTAATTCTTTGCGTTGCGTTATTTACTTTTCATCTAGTGTGAACCTAGCTTAAAAGTTTGACCATAACTTATCAGTGCTGTTAGCGTAGATGTAGCGTCTGCGTAGCAGCGTAGCGAAAGAGCTTCATATTTAATGTGACATTGCAATGAGGTTTAGCCGAGGGTTTAGCATTGTTAAAACCCCGTTACGCGATCTGTCGTGTGTTGCAAACACTGCTGAGGACTTCGAACAACCTATTGTCGCAAGGTTTGGCCCGACAATGCTTCCGCTTTTGTTGTGAATTGTTATATATTGTTACGCTACAACCGACACCTCATTGCAATGACTCAACCATTGAAATGTGTGGTGTGGTAGTGTTTTCATAAAGGACGTCATAAAGACGTTATTGTTACATCGGACAACGGACAACTCGCGAATGCGCATGCCAAATGAGAAATCTCTCTCTCTATATCTATATATACTGTATAAATATATATATAAATATAAATATATATATAATATATATATATACCTTACTCTATATATATATATATATATAAGAGTAAGGTTTGAACTCCGGTATGATGACACTACCGCACTACGCAGTTTAATGGTTGTGTCGTTGGGCGTCACGCCTACGGCACTGCGGTTAATGATTATTCGGTTGTGATTGTTGTTTTCCACCGCTTTTTGCCGCTAGATGGTCGCGCCCAAACCTCATTACAACGTCTCGACCATTGGAACGTGTGGTTTGGTCAACGGGGTTCGTATTGTTTGAGTTGTGGCAACACAGCGTCGCCGATGACAACCAAACTGGAAATATTTAGTCCTATTGGTTAGGGCTACCACTAAATAACCCGGAAGCATCAGTAACAACATGGAAGCACCAGTAACAACATGGAAGCACCAGTAGCAACATGGAAGCACCAGTAGCAACATGGAAGCACCAGTGGCAACATGGAAGCACCAGTAACAACATGGAAGCACCAGTAACAACATGGAAGCACCAGTGGCAACATGGAAGCACCAGTGGCAACATGGAAGCACCAGTGGCAACATGGAAGCACCAATAACAACATGGAAGCACCAGTAGCAACATGGAAGCACCAGTGGCAACATGGAAGCACCAGTAACAACATGGAAGCACCAGTAACAACATGGAAGCACCAGTAACAACATGGAAGCACCAGTAGCAACATGGAAGCACCAGTAGCAACATGGAAGCACCAGTAGCAACATGGAAGCACCAGTAGCAACATGGAAGCACCAGTAGCAACATGGAAGCACCAGTAACAACATGAATGAACACGGATGACTGCAGAAGGAAAAAACTTTAAATACACCACCTATGCACGGAGATAACACGAGGAACAAATTACATTTAATTCTTATTTATAAATATTGATTTTAGGGGTTACACGGGATTTCACAGGATCTGTACTTATACAAGTTATGGTTAGCCCGCCGCAGGCGTTAGGACTAATCTCGCGAAACGCGCTTTGCGAGATTAGTTTTTAGGTTTGCAGGGTTAGTGTTAGGGCCCTAACCCATACCCTAAGTATGGGTTAGGGGTGAACAGCTGGAGTTGGGTATTGGTTAGGGCTACCGCAGAAATAACCCGGAAGCGTTTAATGATGAACAGTTATGTCAATTGTTGCAGATTAAACGACACAACACAAAAAAGAATCCATGCGTCGAGGATGAAAGTTATTGCCTGAAGAAATGCTTAAAAAAGAAATTGCATCAATTAGAATGCAGGTAACGTGTGTTGTGTTGTGCAGTGATTTTTGATGGTCCCAGGCGAAACTAAATTTTGGGCTCCAAGTATTAAACTTTAGTTGTAAAATGAATACTAAGTATTTAGTGAGAATGAGTGGCAAAACAATGAAAAAAATATCAATTTTTTGTCAAATTTTTTAGAGGTTCCTCGAGTGACGAGGGCCAAGCGCTCTCTTCATGCTCTCTTCATGCGGTAATCCGCTACTTTCCTTGTAGATTTAACAATTTACAAGTAAAGTGTGACTTATTTTCTGACAGCCTTTGCTCTCCTGATCTAAATGTACCACCAACAGTTAAATTTCACCTAGGTTATTAGATTAGGCTAAATTTGTGAACTTCTTTTTTGATGCACAAAAACTCTTAAGTGTGATCTATTTTCTCTAGAATTCAATGAATTTGACCTAGCTTGTTAGATTAGTCGGCTAAAATTTGATAATATTTTGTGGGTACAGTAAAATCCCTAAGTGTGACCAAACCATTAGGTTTTAAACAATACAATAGGTTAAAACCTAGGCAAAATATAATATTAATGATTTCAATGTTTTTAATGCATTAGATTGCCATACATGAAAATTAAAAGACCAATGTGCAACACGAGGACTTCTGCCAAACAAGCCCAAAAGTTTTACCACCAAAGTTATTTTGGGGCGAAATCTTGTAATTGCATTCCACTTTGTAACGAAACAATATTTTATACAAATTTGTACTTTGAGCCAATCGATGAAGCGGAGCTTACGGTATACTCAATTATGTTCATCCACAATGCTGTCGAACAAATTATTGAAATTTCTTCTTATTCACGCGTTGAGCTATTGTGCGAAATTGGTTCGATTTTGGGGTTAATGTTGGGCTGGTGTTTGCCAGCTATCTTTGAAGCATTCGTAGATTTTATCCAATGGTTATTTGCGGACAACAAGTACAAGTCATCGAAATAATACCACAAAATTTTTGTCTGACTTAATGATAGCTTGGTCCGAGAGTAGAAACGTCAAGCATTAATAACTTACAAAATAAAAATAAAAAATAAAAAAAACCTTGATACAGTAATAACAATCCTGGCGACTTGAATAATAAATGTTATAACAATTGATGTTTTTACTACTAATACATACTTGCCTATTATTGAAGAGTTGAGTTTGACAGGCTTGCCATATTAATTTTTTTATCCTTTGTCGCCAAGTAACAACTAAATAATTGAAGAGTTAATTTTTAAATGTTAGTTGTCCTACATTTGTTTTTTATTTTGTACACTTCAGATATAATAAATAAGAACATTCAATCTAGTCAGTTTTTTTTATATAAAACTTGCTTCTATTTTGGTTTGCTTTTTTTATAGATGTTGGTCAGTGGACACTGTAAATATTTGATAATTCAGAAACACAATTATTGTAAGCTTAAATAAATAATATGTTTTGGAATACGGGATTAGTTATTAATTTAATAGATGTATGTAACCTACTTTCTACTGATTGGTGACTTTTCCATTCGCATCAGTCCAGTTCAATAATAAAAGCTGACCCGGATGAGTCCGAAGCAGCTCTATTTAGCATTTTGGCGTAATTCAAAATCAACGTGAAATAAATGAATATAAAAACATACAGGGTGTATCAGAATTCATGTTGCACAGAAATAGGGGGTATAGAGGGGGACCAGGAGATCACGTTTCCACTAATCAAAAATTACAAAAAAAATTTTCAAATTCTCAAATAAAAACACACAATCGGTAGCCAACAGCAGTTTATTGCTCTAAAGCATCTCTTGCAATAAACTTCTGCTGTTGGCTATACCGATTGTGTGTTTTTATTTGAGAATTGCACTTTAACCTGGCAAACCTGGGCGATATACGTGACACGAGATATTTGAAATTTTCCATTGTTTTTGGGGCTGTGACTATGTGGTAAATTTTTTTTTGAATTTTTGTTTCATGTTTTTTTTGTTTAATAAAAATCTAACAATAGAAACCAATGCATGCCTATGAGCGACTTTAACTTTCAGTTTTTCGGTTGTAACTTTTTAGTTATTGTTGGAATATATCTGAAATTTTGCTACAAAAATCTTTTTGAGTTGATGAATCACTGATTTAAATTTTAAATTCCTACAGTTGTTAGTTTTTTTTTATTCACGTTTAAAATAGGTAAGGAACTTTTGGAACACTATGTATGTGTAGTGGAAAGTACAGGCGTAGTCCAGAAACAAAGTTTAATATCCAAAAGCCATTACATCAGCTCCAAAACCACACAACATATAGCGACAACAATGCAACAATAACATGCAATGCATAGCAACCAAAACATGTTGAAACTAAGCAAGCACAACAGTATGGCAAGTCATGGTAGATCAACTACATAAAATTTTTGTTTAGGCTTCAAACAAGTGATATGCTCGCATTTTTTCATCAAGAAGAAACTAATTTTACTTTAAAAAAAACTTTAAAAACTTTAAAAATTTTTTTTGGAATTTGTTTGACAGAACTTGAGCAGTTGGTTGGAAGAAAGCAAATCGGAGTCTCTGCAGGCGATCGAGTCGTTCGAGCACGAATTGAAGGCGTTGCAGTCGAGGAGCGATTTGCAGGAAAACATTCGACTACACGACGACGACTTTCGAGCTGCCGTCGAGATGGTTTCGAGCTTGTGACATTAGGATTCATTCGGATTAGGCGACATTAGAGACATTATTACTTAGCGGTACCGTATTTAATTTGCTTTTTTAAACAAAATTGTGTATTTGCCGAGCTCGCAGGATTTAAACATTGATCATTAACGTTGATAAATCGATTTTATTTGATATCATCGTGGTGTATTGAATTTCTATGCGAGATCTTTATATATTCCAATGCAATTCATATAATGCGAGTTCTTTAATGTGCTTTGGCGCCATTTAGCGAGAATTGTTGCGAACTAGTGTCGTATGATTTGGTAATTTTCATTTTTCATTTTTTATCCAGAGATGTCGCGACTACCGAGCGGAAGCTCAAGTATGTAAATTTAAATTAAGTATGTAATATTCAAATTAATTTGACGTCACACTTTGAGCGAGAAATGAAACATTTCATTTCTCGCTTTAGTCGAGGCGGTCGGTGCGTGCTGGTGTCACGCTGCTTCACGGTGGTACACTTCGTAATTTTATTCACTTTTTCTTCTTATCATTTTAGGCGCTTATTTACAACTAGTAGTCGGCGAAGTAAGTTATCTTAATTGCTTTTAGTCGCGTTGCGCTGTTCGTATTCGCTGATATTTGGCGAATTGCAAAATTAAGCCTAAAGTGAACAATTCACTTGTTTACTTTAGGCTTAATTTTGAGAGAAAATCTTTTCTATTAATGTCCATTTATGCGCGCAATTAGTTTTCCTCGGTAATTATTGAATTTTGCCGTGAATAAATTAACTTGTTTTTCCCTTTTATAATAGCGTGTAGTAATAGCAATTGATGTAATTTTAAGTTATTTCTCGGTTGTTGCGCTTGTTTTTTTCATAATTTTCTTTACAATTTTTGTTTATTTCAGATTCAACGCCATTCAAGATGGACGACAACGTGGAACTCGTTATGGTAATGTATAATTTTGACATTTTATTTTTATTTATACATATAATTACATATACATGTAATTTTATTTTTCTTTTCAGGTACTATGACGTTGCTTTGCGGGCCGGACGATTGACTACAACTGTACTTCGTTTTCTGGTGCTTAAGTCTTTAAAAGTTTTAAAGACTTAAACACTAGAAAACGAAGTACAGTTATAGTCAATCGTCCGGCCCGCCATCGGATAAAAAGGGACCGCCGCGATTTCGCCTATCTTCTCATTCTTAATTTATGCATAAACTGTCTGTATATATACTTATATAAATAATAAAAAACACTTAGAAAATCTTTTATATTTTACTTTATTTATTATAAAAATACAAAAGGAATTATAAAATAATAAATACAAAAAGAACTTAATAAAACAAAATGAACTTGGAAAATATAACATTATAAAAATAAACTTAGAAAATTATACAAAAAGAAAATTATACAAAAAGAACTTAATAAAAATGACATAAAACAAAATGAACTTGGAAATATAACATTATAAAAATAAACTTAGAAAATTATACAAAAAGAACTTAATAAAACAAAATGAACTTGAAAAATATAACATTATAAAAACAAAACTAAGAAAACTATAAAAAAATAAACTTTAAAAATTACACAAAATGCACTTTAAAATTATTAAAAACATAATAAAATCCTGTGGTGAATTCGGACGACTGCTGCTTCCTCGTGTCGGCGCTTTCCTACGAGCTGTCCGACAAAGGCCAACGAGCAGCTTCGCTGCGCAACCGTCGTGAAGTCTGAAACGAAATAAATTTTAATTATACAAAGCAAAACGCTTATCAAACTAAAACTCGCGAAAAATAACTCGGTACTACGAAAATTATTCTTAAACTAGTACGAAAAGCACAAACAAGTAAAATGAAAACTCGCGCGCCTAATTAACTAGCGCGAGGCTTAAACGAACGAAAAATAATTAAGGTAGTGGCTATTTACACGTCGCCTATTTTCACGGCGAGCGTTTTTATTGGCCAGACCACCTAACCTAACCTAACCTAACCACATGACAATTCCGGCCAATAAAAACGCTCGCCGTGAAAATAGGCGACGTGTAAATAGCCACTTCGAATAAATTAAACTGCATCGAAGACATTTTATGTATTTAAAATAATAAAATAATTAAATAATGCAAATGAATGCGCGACGCGACGCCGAAACAAGAACGTTTAAAATAAAAGGTCAAAAAGTAAAAATGTAAAGTCAACCAAAAACCACAATCCAATGGATTGTGGTCTTTGAGTCAACTAGGTACCAAAAACTCCATTCGCTATCCACAGCAGAGCGAACCCACCGCACCGACATCTCGACGAAAACTGAAACGATATTTTCATCTGATGTCATAATGTGAAACGACATGTCATTGGCTGATACGAACCAATCAATTGCGGCCAGCAATACATGTAAATCACAACGCGAGTCGACGAAAAGATTTCAATTTTTTCATTAAACACTAGAAAATTTATTTGCATGCTGAATAATAATTTTTTGAAAAAAATAACTCGTGTGTACCGACTTGGCAAATCTTCAAAGAGAAAAAATCTCAAAAAAGCTCAAAATCTGAAAACAACGCCACCCCGAGGAGAAAACCAAAACTTCAGTTCACACTTGCACAAAAAAAAAAAAATAAGCTTTTTTTTAAAATTCAGGAATAAATGACCCGAATTGAATACAAAAACAAATAATCTGTATGCCAAATAGAAATACAAGTAAATCAAAATAAAACTCGACAAATCTCTCTATCCGCCATGGCGGAAAGTGACATTTCCTCACCCAAGTGGTGCAAAATGCTCACTTTCGTCCACCACAGTCGGGACCAAAATGAACCGTTGCCCGGGCGTCATGGACAAAACGACCAGCAACGACGGCGCGTACTTATTGGGTGACGCAGACGTGAGAATCACACTATTGAACGACTGTGACAGCAGCGAAAATGGGCGACTAGGGAGAGCAGTCATCATCTCCAATGACAACAACACAATAATGTTTTAGCTTTTAAGTTATTATTTATTTTATTCGTTTGTACAGAATTTTTAAACATTTGGATCGGAGTGACAAATTTTATCAAAGGCAACTTTAACATGGGTGGCAAAATTTGTTGAATTACTACCGCCTGCTTTTGTGTTGCAGCTGTCGTAACCAGTTAATAATTTTGCATCCAAACATTTTGGATAACCATTTTTCTTTATAACGCTACAAACAAACAATTATTAGGAATATAAAACAGTTTGTTTAATTGCAGAAATTATTGTTTACTCGCAATTTTCTTTCTTCCATTTTAGCTTTTTGACTCAACATCTTTGTCATGTGGCATACAATTCCGTACTTGGGCTTGAAATTCATCTGGGTCAATATGGTGGTGTTCTAAACAATCGTTCATTCTTTCATAATAATTTTCTTCAACAGTGAACTGAAGCAGTCCTAGAAATAGCACGTAATTAAAAACTGATCAGATACATTTAATACGATTATAATTTTACCAAATACTGCACAAATACCTAGAAACGTGGAAATCATTTTATAAACTATAATATAGCTTGATGTATACTTTTGAAACAGCAGGATCTACTTATATTTAATAGCTTAAGTAATAATCATTAGGTAGTCATAAAAGTTGAAATAATTGAAAATTATTAAGCCGTGATATTCTTCTCTAATTACATATACGTAATGCACTTTATTACGTTTTAGATTCAGCTAATTCACACCAGGTGAACTTGCAGCAGAAACAATAAGATGCTGTTGCTGGCCAAAAAAATTGCAGGGCCTCTTAGTTATTACACAGTAATGTAAATAAAAAAATCAAATACCAAATAATGAGGCCCCATATAGGGTACTGTATTATAGATTCATAGGTGGATATACAGGTTTGCCCAATGCATTTGAGGGCCCATGCATCAAAGAACTCAAAATTTAAATACAAGAGTAGGACCTCAATTGGATGGGCTAGCCATTGCAATAGGGTCCCATCCAATAGGCCATAGGATCCTACATTTAAATTTCGGGGAAGCCTCATACAAATAAAATTAAATTAGGAGTCATTAAAATCAATCAAAATCACATCAATTAATCAAATTATTAAAAAGCAACTTAAAAATCCTAAAAATCTTACTCTTATGTAAAAAATGGTAAAATTCAACTGCAAGAAATAAAAATCTATAAGCAATAAGCAAATTCAACTGTAAATTAACTTAAAACTTAAGAAAATTCTCAGTAACTGGCTTAAAATTTAAGAAAATTCTCAGCAACTGGCTTAAAATTTAAGAAAATTCTCAGTAACTGGCTTAAAATTTAAGAAAATTCTCAGTAACTGGCTTAAAATTTAAGAAAATTCTCAGTAACTGGCTTAAAATTTAAGAAAATTCTCAGTAACTGGCTTAAAATTTAAGAAAATTCTCAGTAACTGGCTTAAAATTTAAGAAAATTCTCAGTAACTGGCTTAAAATTTAAGAAAATTCTCAGTAACTGGCTTAAAATTCAAGAAAATTTGATAACATACAGATAACTGGGTAGATGAAACGTGTGGAAAAAGCGACGGTGGCGCCCTCATATAAAATTCCATGTGAAACTCAGTGTCAGTACCATGGTCAGTACTTCTCCACACATAAACATTGTTGCTTACACAATAACGTGAAAAAACCTAAAAATGTAATAATTAAAACTTTTAAATGTTTTAAATTAAAAAATAAATTCCTAAATAAATGTCAAATTCAAAGTGAAACGCGAGGTGAAACGTCTGCAATTTATTTAATCATTTAAAAAAATTGTATTGTGGTTTTTTTCTCGATTTTTTTTACTAAAATAAAAAATTTTTAGGAAGTTATTTTATGGGAAGGGTAGCTTCCGGTCGACACGCAAATGGTCGACACGCAAATGGTCGACATGACATGGCGCGCATCCAGTCAACACGCAAATGGTCGACACCCACATGGTCGACATGCCATGGCGCGCATCCAGTCGACACTCACATGGTCGACATGCACATGGTCGACATGCAAATAGTCGACATGCAAACGGTCGTCACAATTGATTAATCAATTGTGACGACCGTTTGCATTGTTTTATTTGGAACAATAAAATGTTGAATTGTAAAAAACTTAAATTATCATGCAAAAAAATTAAAATCAAATTGAAAAAAATGAAATCATAAAATATATACGTATACATGTATATAAATTTCAGTTGGGATATAAAAATTATGCATTTTTACTTTTTTAATTTTTCTTTTTGTCAATTCAAATTGAAAAAGTAAAAATGCATAAATTTTTATTTCCAACTAAAATTTATTATATACATATACATATATATTTTATGATTTCATTTTTTTCAAATTCAACTTTTTGTTCTAAATAAAACAATCAAATGTGTCGACCATTTGTGTGTCGACTGTTTGCATGTCGACCATTTGCGTATCGACCAAATACGTGTCGACCATTTGGGTGTCGACCAAATGCGCGTTTTCTGCAAATGTCGACCATTTGCGTATCGACCAAATACGTGTCGACCATTTGAGTGTCGACCAAATGCGCGTTTTCTGCAAATGTCGACCATTTGCGTGTCGACCGCATGCGGCCCCCCATTTTATGTCCTCATTCTTACAGGATATTTAGTTAGATGTTTTGATTCCAGTTAGCAGTCGCTGTTTGTTGTTCAATGTGCTCCAGACGGATTATGACGAAAGCAGTGTGTGTCCTGTATAATTGCCGTAAAAACAAACTTTAACAACAACATATATTTTCGTATACAAAACCAATAGAATGTAAACAGAGCATCTGGGAAGGTCGTTTCAGAAGTGGGGGTACGCGAGCTGTTGGATTTCTGCCTAGAAAAAAAGGTTATACAAACACATATGTTTATTTCTAAAAACAAATTGAGCAGATGCAAAATGACCTTTTTAGTTCAACTTCGCAATCAAGACGTCGAATATGCTCACCTACTGCTCCCACATCTGGTTCCCTAATTAGACTGCATCCCGTCTCATCCTACGTCTATCTTTCAATAGAGTCATCCCGGTGGCTTTCCGTGTACCCTAGAACTTCGATCACATCAGTGTATACACAACATGGTTTCCTGAAGTTCGACAACCTGTGCGGCACTCAAACCTATGTGCCCTAACTGATGCGCTACGTGATTGATACAGCCAACCCCTGCCATAACATCACTAATTTGTTCCGCTCGTCTCTTGATGACAGACAGACTCGCCGCCACAAATTTGAGACAAACTCCCTACAGAACCAATGTTACTAGGAAAACCTTCCCACACCACACTTTTACCATCTGGAATGACCTCCTGTATGAAATTAGGCCAACTGTATACAACTGCTCTAACGCCTTTTGCAAAACCCACTGCAAGCATCTGGCCCGAGTATTGTATTCCTTCATTTTATCGAATCAATAACCACTTTGTGTTCTTATTATTATGTAACAATGTTGGTGCATAATTATGGGCCAAATTGAGTGCCTAAAGTTTAAATCCCATGACTGTTTAACGTTAAACTTAAATACAGAGCAGAAAGGGGGATTACAAAAAAAGCAAATTGCATCACGTTTATTACAATTTAAATAGTGAACAATAAGAAAAAGCACAGCAATTGTAGTATTTTTAATTTTGAAGTCAAATTTATCTGTAACGTACATATACACAATCAAAAACTGAAAAATAATGAATTATAGGTACCGATTAAATATTTCGGCAAAACAATAAAATTACAGTAGAGTTACAGTAGAGTTAAACGGTTGGAATTTCCTCAGTAACATTACAAATAACTGCATACTTATGCTTCATGCTATCAACTAGCATTTCTGAATTGTACGGAAATTCACCGTAACACTTTCTGTATATCTTATTAAAGCTTCTGTCATAACATTTTGGAAAACCTGTTTTTTCAATGTTTCTGCAAAAAAATATTTTAGTGTACAGAAATATGCTTAACTGGCTAACAGAAAATAATGTAATATCTTACTTGCAATTGTCTTTTAACCATTGCTTATTTTTTGCAGGGTCACTTAAACCCGCAGCGCACAAGTCAAGTTGTTGATCATACTTCTCCATGCTCTTCCCGAGTTTTTGTAAGCAGTCGTGAAATTTTTCTTCTAAAACTTCGTCGTCACTGTCTATTATAGTCTTAATGCCATTCTGATCTGCATCTTGATCTTGATCATGTTTAGCATGTTTTGCAGGACTTTTAACATCTTTCTCAACCTTTTTACCATGGGCCGATACAACTTTTGCAACAGATTTTGCCGAACCTGCAGGAAGTTTAGAAGTAGCTTTATCTGCACTACACTGCATAAAAATTACGACTAAATAACCTAATTAGAAAAAGTAATGTCAGAATTAAAAATACAAAAATTTGGTCTTAATATGTTGTATTTGTGATTATCATACATATTTGGCATATCAATCAAAACATTCCTTTGACTATTGTTTGTTATCTTAATCCCCTTATCTCCTAATCCCCTGTAACTGATAATAAAATTCAGTCTTGTCACTGTCTCACAACCAAACACATGTGTCAATTCTTTGCTCTGCTAGTTTAAATTGCTAAAACGTTGTTAATAACGACATAATAATTAAATGACAATAACTGATAGCCAATTCCACAAACCGATAAAATTACCGCATGACCTGAATCATGTCTAGTTCATACTACGTCTGAAAATACGACTAAAACTGAAATCGTTTCGGTGGTGGAAAATATAAATAAACTTAAAATATTAATATTATTTTCAGTTTAGCGGTAAAATTTTTAAGTTTTAAGTTTGAATCACATTTTCAGTCGTAGAGTAAACTAAGCATAATGCTGTAACAATTTTTCCTGTTATGCTATTTAGTTCAGGGTTCTCAACCTTTTTTCAATGTGTACCACTTCATACCACCACAATATTTTTATAGATCTCCAAATCTATAAATTCTTTATTCTTTATATTTCGAAATATAATGCAAATTGAATCTATATTTGATGCTAAAAACCACATTATCTTCAATTTACAATGTAATTTCAATTGTATTGGGCGGCTTACTCGCATATTGTATCTTATATAGCATAATCTGGCGAACCACAGTTTGAGAACCGGTGTATAGTTAACAAAATTTACATATATAAGTGCAACACCATCATTGTGCTATTTTGGAACCAACATTTTTCATTTTTGGATATGTCAATTGTCACTTCTAATATGGTAGTCAATTTTCATCAAATTTACTTATCGTATGAGGATGTTTCACTTAGCCCACACAATAATAACTATTTGAAAACTATTTGAAAACTATTTGAACCTACTTTGAATACAAATACCGTATGTATTCAGTAATTCAATTATTCAGTTGTTGTTGTTATATTTTAAGTCTACAAAACATAAAAAGTTTCATACGCACCCAGAAATAAGAGTTTAACGCAGTACATTGTTGCCATCGAATAGATCTGTGGTCATATGTAAATGTATGTTACTATCGACATAAATTTTTTGAGTTTGCAATTTGATGCAACAGGATTTGGTACGTAACTATTATCTTTCATTGTATTGTTTAAATATTTGATAACAAATAAATAAATAAAATTTTATTCTTATTCAGTTCAATTATCAAAGTCATATGTATTCATATGTATCATTCATTGTATTGTTTAAATACCGTATTTTGTCGATTAAGGGCCGCCCTCGAATTACGACCGCGCCCCTACCGTCTTCCCCCGAACCACGGTGGTGTTATCCACCGTGCCCCGAACATAACGCCATGGCGTTATGTTCGAATAGAGCGCCAGGGTGGCGTTCTATTCGATTACAACGCCATGGCGTTATGGTGAAGGAAAAGAGTAGCAAGATTATTTTTTCATTTTTTTTGTCTTTTTTTTTTTCATTTTTTTGAAAAAAATTTTTATTTTGTTTAAATTTTTTAAAAAATTTATTTCTTGTATTTTCCTTTTTTTGTTATTTTTCATTTTTTAATTTTAAATTCTTATTTTTCTTTTGTTTTTGTTATTTTTGGGGTAGTGTTAATTATTTTTTTCATTCGAAAATTCGAATAGAACAGCATTTCGAATAATGCGCCATGGCGTCTTATTCGAATAATACGCCATGGCGCATTATTCGAAATGCTGTTCTATTTGAATTTTTGCTATAATGATTTAAAAAATCATTTTTTAAATTATTTTCGAATATAACGCCATGGCGTTATGTTCGGGGGAAGAAGGTAGGCTGTAGTTGGGAATAAGCGCCGCACTCGAATTACGGCCGCGGCGGTTATTCGAAGTGTTTACGGTTTAATTAAATCGTTTTGTTGTAAATTGCGTTGCAACTTATTAAGTTGTAAAACATGTGTTCAAACGCTTTTAATACGTTTTTAATACGTTTGCACGTATTAAATACTTTAATATTGATTAAACACACGTTTTACAACTTAAAAAGTTGCGTACATGCAACGCAATTTACGACAAAACGATTTAAGCGCCGGCCTCGAATTACGGCCGCACCCCTAGGTGGCAATTTAAAATAAGCGCCGCGGCCCTTATTCGACAAAATACGGTATTTGATAACAAATAAATAAATAAAATTTTATTCTAATTCAGTTCAATTATCAAAGTTAATTGTTTTGTTTTATGATTGCTATTTTTTTCTGTTATTCTGTTTTTTTGACCCAATGTTCCTTGGAAATAAAATCTCCCTGACGTTCATTTATGCAAATGAATAAAGAATAAAGATACGTTATTAGTTGCATTCGAAAATTAAAACCCACCTGGTTTTAGCCACTTTAGAAATGCTGGTTTTAGCCTGGTTTTACAGCAATTTTTGAATAACCTGGTTTTACATTGGTTTTAATTAAATTCTAACTTGAACTTAGCTGGGGATTTTGGTTAAACCAAGTCAAAATCAAAATCAAATCAAAATCAAAAATTAGATTTAGCTGATAAATTGTCTTTTCCATCTTGTTTAATATATTCCATGAGAATCCAGCTAGAAAATAGTAAAGTTTGTTAAAAATAAAGACAAATTATTTTGATTGACATCAGTGAACATCGTAACCGACGTAGGTGCATGTTCTGCGGCCACGATGTTCGGTGATGTCCGTTTGTCATTATTTTTCGCAACTCTTACCTATTTTTATGCCAATTTCTCATGAAATTGTTAGGATGTTGTTAAATGATGTCCCTATCTACAAGATCTTCAGGTTTTATTTGCTAAAACATCAGTTTGGAGTCGAGAAACATCATATCGTTTCCAAGATGGCTGCTACAAAATGCTGCTAAAATCCAATAAAACTAAAAACTGGTTTAAAACGACTGTTTAAGCAGTTTTTGGGGTCTAAAACCAACACAAGGCTAAAACCAACTTCGCTAAAACTAGGTTGGTTTTCATTTTCGAAAATAGAAAGTAGCAACCACGCACATTTAATTAGAATTCAATAATAGCAGTATAAAAATTTCCCTTTTTCAAAATCTAACATACTTATTTACTGCTCCAAATTACACTAACACAAGTTTTAATTTTGAAGTTAATATTTTATAAAATTTTTAATCATGGGATTACAAATTCTCTCAACGGCAACTTTAACATTGATGGCAAAACTCATTGCATCACTACGGTATCGCCAGCTTCTTTATTGCAGCTGTCAAAAATAGTTGTCAATTTTACATCCAGTAAACTGGATAACCAGTTTTTTTCGTATCCCTAAAAACACTAAAACTAAAAACCAACTATAAAACTAAAAAAAAAACCAACTGTAAAGTGGGGTGGGACCCTACACGCTCGTCCTGCTGCAGAGCAACAATGTGGCTCTAGTTATTTTACAGTTGGTTTTTTTTTATATTTTCGGACTGGAATAGTCGTTGTTGAATTTTGTGATAATCGGGCGCCCGGACGGACACTATTACATTAGAATAATAGTTTAGATAGTTTGTAGGTACTCCGTACTTTATAATGAAAACGAAATGAAATGAGAAATTGGTCAAATTATAACGTCGGTTATGCATTACGACAACATATCGATTGAATAATCACAGAATAATATTATTCTGTGGAATAATGGCCATGTTTTCAGACCTGATCTTAAGATTTCTGAGATTCTTTTCATACCGTATAATACAATAGGAATAAAATGATAGTTGAATCATACTTTGTAGTGAACGTTAAACTATAAATCCTTGGCCACTTATTCGTAAACGTAGACCATATCTGGGAAGGTCTCGTTTCAGTGGTGGTGGTACGCGAAGTGTTGGATTTGTGCCTAGTTATACAAACACATGTTTATTTCTTGAGCATATGCTAAATATGCTTCTTTTTTTCTTAGTTCAACTCCGGAAACGGACGTCGAATATGTTGGTGCATAATTATGGGTCAAAAAATTGATTTTAAGTTCCTAGATCCCTAAATGTGAAGTTTAAATACAGAGCAAGGATAGGGATCACGAAAAAGACAACTACCACTCCCACCTTCGAGCAAAGTGCATCATGTTTATAACAATAAAAAAGTGAACAATAAAAAAGCACAGCAATTGTTTTTAATTTTTAAGTCAAATTTATCTAACAATCAAAAACTGAAGAAATACGGTAATGAATTATAGGTACCTCCAGTACTCAATTCTTGCGGCAAAACTATCAAATTACAGTAGGGTTAAACGGTTGGAATTTATTCCTCAGTAACATTACAAATAGCTGCATATGTATGCTTCATGCTTTCAACTACCATTTCTGAATTGTACGGAAATTTACCGTAACACTTTCTGTATATCTTATTAAAGCTTCTGTCATAACATTTTGGAAAACCTGTTTTTTCAATGTTTCTGCAAAAAATATTTAGCGTACAGAAATGTGGTTAACTGGCTAATGGAAAATAGTGTAATATCTTACTTGCAATTGTCTTTTAACCATTGCTTATTTTTTGCAGGGTCACTTAAATCCGTAGCGCAAATGGTAAGTTGTTGATCATACTTTTCCATGCTCCTCCCAAGTTTTTTTAAGCAGTCGTGAAATTTGGCTTCTAAAATGTCGTCGTCACTGTCTATTATAACCTCAATGCCATTCTCATCCGGATCCTCTAAATGTATATCTTCTTGAACATGTTTAGTATTTTGTCCAGGACTTTTAGCATCTTTCCCAGCCTTTTTACCAGGAACCGATACAACTTTTACAGCAGGTTTAGAAGTAGCTTTATTGGCACTACACTGCATAAAAATTACGAGTAAATAACCTAAATAAAAAAGTAATATTAGAATTAAAAATACAAAACTTTGGTCTTAACTGAAAATGCGACTCAAACTGAAAATGCGATTCAAACTGAAAATGCATTTTCCACTGAAAATACGACTCAAAATGAAACTGAAAAAACTCAAACTGACAGTACTCAAAATACGACTCAAACTGACACTCAAAATACAACTCAAACTGAATCATCTAACTAAAAACAAAAATGATTAAAAACCACATTATCTTCAATTTATAATGTAATTTTAATTTTATTTACTCGCGTTCTGCTATAGCATACTGTGTCGAACCACAGTTTAAGAACCACTGCATAGTTAACAAAATTTGCATATAATGTGCAACACACGTCATTTACTAAGTTTACAAGAACACGCTTTTCTGGAAAATGACGTCATCATTTATCAAGTGGAAAAGTGGAAACTAGAGTGAATACTCCATTTTTTTACTTTTCCACTTGAGAAATAATGACGTCATGTAAATGTGCCATATTGGTATTTGTCAATTTCGTTTCAATATGGTAGTAAATTTTCATCAAAATTACTCATCCTATGAGGATGCGTGATGTTTCAATTCAACAAACATCCTAATAACCGCTATAAAGAGTAATACCATATGCAATATGTTATTCAATTGTAACTATTTGACATTATTGAAGTTTAAATCCTACTTTAAATACAAAACAATATTCAGTTGTGATCGTTTAATTCTACAAAGCATAAAAAGTTTCATACGCACCCAGAAATAAAAGTTTAACGCAGTACATTGTTGCCATCGAGTAGATCTGTGGTCATATGTAAATGTAAGTGTATGTTACTATCGTCATAAAATTCTTAATTGAGTTTGCAATTTTATACAACAGGATTTGACACGCAACTATTATCTTTCATTAAAGTTTAAATATTTGATAACAAATAAATAAATAAAATTTTCTTCTAATTCAGTTCAAAATCAAATCAAATTACCAAAGTTAATTTTTTGTTTTATGATTGCTATGTTTTTTCTGTTATTCTGTTTTTTTGACCCACTGTTCCTTGGAAATAAAATGTAACTGACGTTTATTTATGCAAATGATTAAAGATATTCAAATAGAAAGTAGCCACCACACAAATTTAATTAGAATTCAATGAGAGCAGTATAAAAATTTCCCTCGTTCAAAATCTAACATATTTATTTACGACGTTTTAATTTTTAAGTTATTGTTTTATTCATTTTTAATCATCGAAGATGCAAATTCTCTCAACGACAACTTTAACATGGGTGGCAAAACTCTTTAATTTATTACTAAAATTTAAGTTTTGTGGACCCTTAAATCCACTTTTTAGAGTGGACTTAACATTAGGTTGTGACGGGGTGACTTGGCCATCAATATATCGTCCAAAATATCAACTCCAGTCGCAACTCTTAACACGATACTACTGCCAGAAATGCATATAGTACCAAGATAAAGTCGAAATGAGTTAGATTAAACACTAATATCAGGTTTAAATTACTTTATTGTTACACTTGAATAAATATCTTACAACAAAGCTAGTTTATTCCATTGTTCCAATCTACCACGTGGTTTGGCGAACTCGTTGAAGAAGTAGTCCTAAGCGATCCAAATATCGCGTTGTCTTTGCAATATGGTCGCCACAAAGATAACGTGGATTGACCTAAAATTTAGACCAACCCATGTTGACACCAAGACATCAAATCTTGGCAAAAGAAAAAAGGTGCAACTGGTTCCACCATTTGCACATGGTGTGTAAAGAACCTTGTGTGTGGTTTCGACCTCAGTAGACCGATACCACGATTCCACATCGTACATGATGCGTTATTTCACAAGAGGGGCCCCAACTTAGACATTATTTACTCACCGGGTTCGGCCAGGTCCTGTGCTGCGTCCTCAAAGCTACCAATTATGTAGGGGCATGAAGGTCCTGTCGACCGTAGTCCGGCTATCTTGCCCACTGGCCACTCGATCTCGGCAGCCATCTGGTATATACTGCATAAGCAGGTATATAAGCGGATGCATAACTGATTAAACTGGCCTCATATTTGCCTCATAAATCAGAGGCGCCAAAGACTTAATTCTTAAATGTATATCAAGCACAAAGGCAAATAATCATAGGTCAGTATCAGTATCAATGTCAAATTTGCAAGAAGCTTTACCTCCTGTTTTGCATGGCTTTTTATACCTGTCGTAATCCCTTTATCACTAATAAAGGGATTATGACAAGATAAGCCGATAGGGAATGAGTCATGATGGAATGACCATCATGACATCATCCTCTAGTATCGAGGATAATATAATATTATCCATTATTGAAATATATTACATATTTCCATCAGGGATAAGTGATAAAAATACAAACATAATTAACTCTATGATTTACATAGAGTTTATATCTCTTTACCACAAATATTATCATATTAGAAATGATCATTAAGGCCGCACTAGCACCCTCTTTGGTCATTTCTTGACCATGTACAGATACTTGTACAGTCGTGGACAAAAAAAACTTCACTGAAGAAATGGCATTTTCGACTGTGCCCACCAGAGGGCGCAAAACACATTGAGACTGAATGACGTCAGTATTGACCGGTCTCACACTTTGGACAGTGTGGTCAACTACACACCTTAAGCAGACTTAAGACCGGTCAATACTGTTGTCATTCAGTCTCAATGTGTTTTGCGCCCTCTGGTGGACACAGTCGAAAATGCCATTTCTTCAGTGAAGTTTTTTTGTCCACGACTGTACCATAGTCTCTAAGTAGACTTACAGAGTCTACTTAACTACTATTAGTTTTCATCTCTATCCCAACATTAAATAAACTCACTTGATTCATGTATATAGTTATTCTACTGTCACTTTGGTGCACTCAGTGCACCATAGTTACAGTTAATTAAACTACAAGATTCGAGACCGTCACAAGGAGCATTCAGAAACTAAAACATTTTTGTGTTTCCCTCGTTTCCTGAAATGTGCCGTCATTTCCGAAAATGTTTATGTTTTAGTCAAGAAACGCACGTGCATACGCGTTTTAGGAAACGCTACAATTCCAGCGTTTCACGAGACACGAGTTGTGTCTTACAATTGCGCCCTCGTCTGTGCAGCATCTAATGCTTAGTTCACACTTGAATCACTTTTGTAGAAGATCTGACTTTCTAAAAGTTTAATTTCTACAACTTTCAATTCATCTTCTTCTTTCTGTTCACATTTGTGAAGAAGTTTTGTAGAAGTCATTTAACTTGCCCGAAAGTCCTATTATAGCCCAATTGTTGGTTGGCAATTGTTTCGTAAACAATGCAATTTCGCTTCATTGAAGTTAAATCACATTGTATTTTATCGCAAAATATCAAGAAGTGATTTTATTTCACCCTCAGCTCATGTCCTCCACTTGGCCACCATTTTATTTGAATAAAATCTGGCCACTGGTCAGTCACGTGATTGGTCAGGGGACGTGTTTTAGAGGTATGAAGTCAGATTATAGAAAAGATTTCTTAAACTTAAGTTGTAGAAAAGTCGGCCATTTTGATCCGAGTTGTACAAAACCCGATCAAGTGTAAACGCAAGACTTTCTGAAAGTGGGTGGGTTTTGTACAAAAGTGTGAACACTATTCTACTGTTGTAGAGTTAGATCGGCGGCATTTGTTTTGAAGCTAAAACGAATCTAAAATGCAGCTAAAACTTGCCTAAAACTTAGTTAAAACGCGCCTCAGATTTTCACACTCAGACTTATACACAAAAGGTGCATTCACAAACTAAAACTCATCAAAAACGAGTTTTGCGTGTGGTTAGTTTTGTGAGTGTTTTGTGTATAATTCTGAGTGAAAATCTGAGGCACGTTTTAGCTAGGTTTTAGGCACGTTTTAGCTGCGTTTTAGATTCGTTTTAGCTTCAAAACAAATGCCACCGATCTAACTCTACAACGGTAGAGTTAGATGCTGCACAGACGAGTGCGCAATTGTAAGACACAACTCGTGTCTCGTGAAACGCTTGAATTGGCGCGTTTGTTGACTAAAACATAAACATTTTCGGAAATGACGGCACATTTCAGGAAACGAAACGAGGGAAACGAGAGAAACACAAAAATGTTTTAGTTTCTGAATGCACCTAAAACATACACAAAACACTCACAAAACTAACCACACGCAAAACTCGTTTTTGATGAGTTTTAGTTTCTGAATGCACCTATTATGTCAGGGGATTGTATACATTAAGCACTTTATTACGTTTCAGATTCAGCTAATTCAAAGCGGATGAACTTGCAGCAGGATGTTTATGACAAAGTTTTATTACAAGCAGTTAAGATGTTAATAATTTAACCCGTTAACAGTAATAGTTTACAAAAGTTAATTAAACTCCCGTTAAATCAAGAGATTGAACAATCTGCATTAGTTAAAAGTAACCCCACAGCTTTTCTGCACTGCTTGTGTCAAAACTCATGGCAAGCATGCCAAGTCCAATATTATTAGATCAGTTCATCACTTCTATTACTTCGAAACTCGTCTTTTGAAGACGAGTTTCGAAGTAATAGAGGTGACGAACTGATCTAATGATCTTCAAAAATCCCTTCCTGTAATCGCTGTAAAGTTAAGTTGCAATAGATGCATTCAATTACTCCAATTTCCCCGAGACTCATTTCACGTCATATTTTTAAAATCCAATTTACTGAAATCGGATTTCAGTAAATCGATAAAAAGTCGATTTCGCATGCCGACATCTTGGATCGCAGAATATGGTCAGGAATTAGTGCACTGCACATAATCAGAGCAGTCAGAAACTATTTTCATAATCGGTGTAATCAGCAAAGTCTGACTAGTTCAAACCTAAAATCAGATTTCGTGGATTTCCAAAATCAAGGAAAACCGATTATCGAAATCGGATGAGTAATTGAATGCACCTATTGTCTGTACCCAACAAAACAATTTAAGATAAACTGTATATTCAATACAAATGAGAATGGGACGTTTATTCATGAGATGATGTTTCATAATGCGTGCAGTTAAAAAAAAGGCATCAATAACTGTTAAGACAAATACAATAGATTATTTGTAGGTGTTCCTTAACCTCAATGAACACGATTGAGTTTTAAAAATACACGGCATAAATTACAAATATTTTTTTTCCTTAACAAAGCAATAACGTATTCTTTCAAGTTAAATTTAAAACAAAAGTTTATACGTGATCGTAAATATACTCAATTATCCCAGTTATCGGTGCAAAGAAAAAAATTAATTTTACAGTGAATTTATACTTTGCTGGCAAGCAACTTATGAAAATATTTTTTTTTTGCAGCAAAATGAATACACTAAAATGATTTGTATTTAAATGTGAAATTATGTAATAATCGATTGATATGTGTAAAAATCCACTTGTTGTTTGATTTCAATCAAACCAATAGATGTTTTCCGAATCAAAATATGAATACTTACGATACTGGATAAACGGAAACAGAACACAAAATTTGATTCTTTACTTTTTTTCTACCTAGTTTGAAATTGCACTACAAGATAAAAATTAAATTTAATATAAAAATTAATAAAAAAATACCATACTAATTTATGTATTTTTTATCTCATTATTTTGATTACTCGTTACTAGAATTTAAAATAAAAATATGTCTAAGACTTTGAGAATATAACTGCATCTTTTCGCTACAGTTTAATTTTAGGGGCAAAAAAATATGCCGAATAAAGTGGAAATTTGACTCGTATTAGAAAATTATACGTTTTGCCGTTTTATCAAGTATACAATATATTTATACGATGTCTGTAAATATACTCTAACAGATAATAGTTTTGATCAAACAAAAAAAAAATTAATTCAAAAATTATTACGGTTACAATTGACTGTTTTGTTAAAATTACCACAAAATGGAAAATTTCTCTCAAATCCACAGGATCAAAAACTCTTTTTTCGTGGCACACTAAGTCACTAAATATGAGCAAGTTAATGCTGATCAGAGTTCTGCTCTGGTTTGAAATACTTTTGTTTCAGTCCCAAAAACAAACAAACTTGCACGGTATTCTTATGAGCGACTCGAAACTTGTTTCGATTTCTCAGGCCATTTTTCACTATCATAACGATAACACACAACATAACGAAGCCGAACTTGCTGTCGATTGAACACGATGAACTCATTATAATTAGTACTGCGATAAATTGTGTCTTTTTTCTTGTTTAGCTTAGTTGTTTGGGCACCAAGTGGAATAGTAATACCTTACAAAACAAACGAATAAACAATATTGATAGATAAGGTAAATAACTAGTTGAATAAATTACCTGATGAAAGTGAAAGGTTGTAGGTCGGGTCTGGAAAATAAGTGCCAACAATTTTCGTGGAGTCAAAGTCTTCGTACGGACCGTCCACATCGTCACCTTCCAAGTTTTTATGAACTTTTCCCAATGCGACCTATTGAAAATGACAACATAATACCATTGAAGCAAACTCAACACCATTTGACAAACCTCGCAAAGTAAGATATAATGACTGCGATTGTCGTTGTTGTGGCAATTTTGTACAAAATGCCGACTTTTTTCAAACATATCCGCAAAATATATTCCCTGGAAAAAATATTAAATTATAAATATAACACATCATTGTAGCAAATTGATACCATACTCGATTAAATTGAGGCGCTGTTGTCGGCGTGCTCGGATGGCCACATTGGAGTCCACGGGCCAAAATACTAACTAAATTTGCTGATGATGTCCCGTGCCAAAAAAGCCACCTATTACCAACATCGCGACCCACTTCTTTCTCGTCAAAACGGCACACGCGATGGATGCTCTCAACAACCACTCTCTTTTCTTCTGCTGAAACGTCAAATGTACTGTTAATTCCTTAGCTCCTTTCACAACAAATTAAAATTTACTTGTATTATTAATATATTGCAAAATATATTGAGACTCCATTTCGGCTTCAGACATTAAACTTAATTTGCAGTTAATAGCTCGATAAATATAGTCCAAAGGATTCATTTCTGTTGTACGAAATTGGGCCCCAAGTAAAAGCTGACTGCATACTTCGAGTTCGGCTAAATTGTCTACTTGGTCACAACAAGTTTGTAAGCTGTTAATACTATCAAGAGGCTGAACTCGTTCGTAAGCGTAACCAAACTGAGGTATCGCTTGATAATACCTATTACTCATAACAATTATCTGGAACAAATTAAAAAATAATAATTAAAATCCAATTCAAATAAAGTTTAAGTTTTTTTCATTTAACCTTTTCACAAATTTCTGTTAACTTCTCTCTAGATTCGGCATCATCTTCTAATTTATTTTTTGTAGTGACTAATTCTCTATAGAAAACATCATCAGATTAATTCAGATTTGCTCTACAATATTAAGTTTATGCCGTTTACTTTAATTCTCCTAAAATATTTCTTCCTTTATTTATTGCAGATTCAGACAACCGGCCAAATGGCATAATACCGACATCGATACCAGCATCTCGACACGCTTCTTGTAACATAGTCACATTGGTCTGCAGAAATAAATTATAAAAATAGAATGTACGATATAATACAAAGATTTAAATTAATACGCACTAGATCTTTCATAAGTTCTTGAAGTGAAGAAGGAAGTTGGGAAGGCAATTCACATTCTAAATTAATGGCAATATCCCGAAGTCGTCTCCTCCGTTGCTGCTCGAATGTTACCAAATGATATTTTTTTACATGTGGAACAAACCTTAAATTTTAAAAAAACTATTACTAATTTCGTTATTTATGAAAAAAAACCCACTAAGGTTGGTAAAATGCCTCACTTTTTAACGTCTTGCCACGCGTTTCCAGTTTTCGATCTGAAAACTTTACAAAATTCCTTAACAGCATCATCCAAATTCCGAAACGGGGTTTGTTGAAACTGCCCAACCGTGCCAATGCGACCCCATCGAGTAAACAAAATATATAAATCTTTTCCTTTTTGACAAATAATCTGAGAAAATAAAAAAAATTAACATTAAAGACTCACCTCAAACTCGTTGTCACATTTTATTTACTTACTTGCAACTTATAATAATTGTATCGTCCCCAAACTCCGTAATTAAGATCCACTTTGGTCATCAGTGCATCATACAAAATTCCTTGCTCTTGATCCGATACTATCTCCCTAATTTTTTTTATTATAAGTGACGCAATTCGAATTAAATTCTTTTTTATTCCCTACCCGGTATCTTCCATCCCGGTTTGAGGATCCGGCTTGTTTAAAGAATCCTCCTCTGCCTCTTCCATGCACTCAACTTCCATTTTCTCAACAAGGGCCGCAGAATCGTCCTTATAATTCCAATTAGAATCTCGTATCGTAACTCCATCATCAACATCCAAATTAGAAATTGGAAGAAACTAAAAAAATACATCTTTAAATTTTTAGGTTAAATTAACCTTTTTTTAATACTTACATGTAAGGGTTTGTCATCACTACTTAGTTTTTGAATAGCTGCAGCTATTCTGGTAAACCTGTTGCTTTCAGCCATGTCAAGCGGTTTCAATCCAGCTTCATTCGGCTGATCTAATGGCGAATCCAATTCGACAAACAATTGCAAAAGCTGAACGTTCTCGTAAGATGCCCCATCGTACGGCTGTACAACTTTATGAATAATTGTTGAACCATCTTTGTCTTTATACTTTAAATCTGCATTGCTGGTCTTCTTAAACGAATCTGAAATAACAACAAAAGGAGAAACAATCGTCGCAAAATAGAAAATTTGTTATCTTACCTTCGCTTTTCTGTTTATTATCCTCCATTGCTTTCATCTTCTCTTCAATTTCCATCAGTGGGTCTTGGGTCATTTCTTCTTCATCTTCATCAGACGAACCATCGGCACGTGATACCAGGCTTTTATTCTTTAAAACCAGTCCGTCTCGGAAAGTAAGCTGAAAATGTAATACATTTAATTTCATTTTTCTAAACAAATCTAAAAACAAAATAAACAAAATAAAAACAATAAAAACGTACTAATCTATTGCTTTTTAGCTCTGGTGTATCTCCTTTATCAATTTTTTCTTCGCCCGTGTAGTTGTGATTTAAGAGCAACTTTACCATCTGAATGTTATTCTAAAACATTTTTTAAATTAAAAAAGTCAGTCAATCATTAACTTGAATGATTTAACTTTTACCATTCGAATTGCATGCATGAGTGGAGAAAAGCCAAAATTATCGGGTAAATTGACATCAACTCCGTATTGCAAAAGTAGTCGAACCAGATCTTGATCGCCACAGCAAGTGGCATGAATGAGAGGTGATAGGCGCCACTCTTGGGTTTCTGTAATGTTTGGGTTTTTTGAGTTCTGAAGAACAACCTGTCCAGGATGAATAAGAGGAGCAGGAAACTGCGCCAACACATCCAACATGCCACTTTGTACAATTCGCTGACACCACCGCCTAAAACCGCACAAAATATAACTTCATTAAAGTTACATATAATTTGACAATAACTAAACGTACCGAACAGAACTCTTTTCCTTCCAATTGCCTTTATCTGTCCACCAAAAAAGTGCAGTCAACGGTGTTCTTCCTAATTTATCAGCAGGAAGCTTTTTAAGTGTTTCAATGCCCATTTTTTCTATAAAATTAGAAAAAAAAATTAATCCGCAAATCAAGCATCGCATTTATTCCTAATTTATTTACCAGTGAAATATTCACACAATGTCATATTCTTGTTTACAGCAGCATATGTAATTGGATAACTGCCAAATTTGTCACATTCGGTTAAAGACAAACCGCGTTGGATTAAAGCCTCAGCAACCTGCCAACAAATAAAACAAACAAAACTTTTTAATATAAAATATAACATTTAAAAACTTTTTTTAACTTACCCTAATTTGTAGAACAGTTTGCTCATCAGGATCGGCTTTATAAGCGAGCAAATGAAGAAGATTCAAATTCTGAGAATCAGATGCACGTAATTTAGTAGAATCTTTAATCCGGGCAATTAAACTAAGAGCCAAACGAAATTTATTGGTGCTCAAAGCAGCCTACCATGTTAAAAAATATAAAAATTATTGATTAATTAATTATATAATTAAAAGACTAATAAAACCGCACTTCAACAGCAGGGAAATAATTGTGGGACGAGGTCTGCAACTGATCTAACATCATGTACATCACTCCTTGCCAGTCTTTAGCAGCCACTTCTTCCAGTATTGGGCTTTTAACAGCTGAAAGTGGCGGCTTGGCTAAAGGTTTCCATTGCCAGGCTGGGCGTTTGGGTTTCTTGGAAGATTTTAACTCGGGAGGTGGAACGACAACATCACCTTTGATAGAGGCACCACGTTGGAGCAACATGATAGCACAACTGCAAGAGAAAATAACAAAAATATAATTAAATAAATAATAATATATAATAAAAATCACCTTTCGTGACCGCCCAAAATTGTTAAACTCAGTGCAGTATTGCCATTCGAGTCTTTCGAATCCAAATTACTCATTCGTTGAGCTAAATGCATACACGATATAGTCGAACCTCGAAAAGCTGCGCAATGCAAAGGCGTCTGTCCTGACCCGTCGGGGCAGTCGATATTGCTTTCTTTCATTGCACATGTTAGCAAACTAACAATTTCGATGGGATCAATTTTAGATGAATCAGAATTCCTATAAAATAGTTCAAAATGTATTTGGTCAAATTTCATCTCATCATTCCAAATACTTACTTTCCAATTTTGACAAAAGCATAATGAAGTGGTAAACGACCAAGATTATCTTTGGCAAATACGTCGACTCCATTTTCAATTAAATAATCTTCAATTTCTACAGAATCGTCAGTACTACCCGTGCACACATTGACTGCCAAATGCAAAGGTGTTCTGCCGTCTTTATTAGTTGAATTTATTTTGACACCTGCCTGAACCAATAACTGGACGACTTCAAGTGCCTCGGGAGCTACAAACAAAATTTCCACCATTAACACACGTATATTTCTAAACGTTTGTTACACTCACCTGTTTTTAAACATACTGCGTAATGCAAAGGTGTATTTTGATTTTTCTGATCAGTTGTTGTGACATCCACTTGATGTTTAACGAGGAGTTTTATTATGGAAACCAATCCCAATCTAAATCGATAGAAAAACATTTTATTAAATACATTATAAAGTAAAATAAAAATTTTTTTAAAAAATTAAAAAGTATTAACTTTGCAGCCAAAACAATAGGAGATGCACGACCATCATCTTCTTCATCCTCCGAAAATAAATTAACATCTGCGCCTGCACTAATCTGTAACAATCAAAAAATTATTCGAATAAATGATTAACTAATAAGTGTAATTTAATATTCCTCTAAATACCAAAGCTTCAGCTGCTGCTGCTTGGCCACTTAGAATTGCTGTTATAAGTGGTGTTCGACCTCTGTTATCGCGAATGTTCAACAATGGTTTATAATTAAGAACAAGTTGAAGGGTAGGCACAGGTGACTCAACTCCATTTACCACTCCAGAAACCTCCTTAGCGCTTGCCAAAAAATGTAAGGCAGAGTAACCATCTACAATGTTTAAAATAACACACATTAAGTATTCCATTAATCTTTAAACTGCAATCTCATACCTATAGGTCTTGCTTTATCATCACTACGTTTCTTAACAACCGCATGAATTTCTGAGTCAGCTTCTTCAATCAGCGCCTTTATCATATCTCTTAACCTCGTTTGTTGTTTCTTCTCAGTCTGCAATTAAACCGAATCCAATTAATCAGTTATACAGAAAACACTAAATTAATAAATTCAATTTACAGCGTGGAGATATTTGCTGCAAGCAAGAAGTAATGGAGTAAATCCGTCATAGCTATAGGTTTGTGCCATTTCCAAAAGAACTTCTACAGGCAAAGACACGGTCGTGAGTTGAACTTTAGAAGTATTCTGTATAACCAAAAAAAAAATACAGAATTTTTAAATGTTTATTTTTTAAATAACACTTACTGAGGCTCTTTTCAGATTGACCCATTCAACGTTTACTTTTCCACCTATGTGCAAGTGACTAATTTGATCAATAGAAACAGCTGGAGTAAACTCAATAATGACGTTTTCACCAACACACACCTTTAAATTTAAAATACCGGAATGTATTAGTTCATGCTCAAACACGCGTAGAACAAACTAACTTGAATTAAATCTTTCTGTGCACAAATGCTTAGTTCAAAAGTGGCCTGTCCGTCGGTAGTCGAGCATACTGCTTCATCTAATTCTTCCTGACTCCATTCACCATCAACTCGGCTTGTTTTTGTAATTGATAATTTCGTGTGACCTTCTTTCAACTGCACACCAAGCTGTACGATAGCATCATCTTTTTCTACATTTTCACCTTTCAGCAACACTAACGTAAAGCTGAACAAACAAAATTTATTAAAAGCTAACAAAATGAAAATTTGTACAAGGTGGCCACTTACCCCTCCGAAGATGACTCGCAAACACCTTTAATGTTAATACTGTCTGCAATTTTCAAACCACCATTCAAACTTTGTAACAATGGAAGAACCTAAATAAAAATTGCCATTTATATCATTAAAAAACCTTAAGATTTCAAATATGTAAATTGTAATTACTGGTTTTGCAAGATTAAGCTCAACAACTTCTTCATTTACAGTTTTTTTGGGTTTTTTGCCAGGATCCTATTAATAAATAAAATTGAGCAAACAACATTCTCTTGTCAAAACATTTATAGATTTTGATGTACACTGTCTTTGATGATGTGAATAAGAGAGGCAAGGTCCGTCTCCCACGCATGTTCCACCAAATTATGCAAAAGATTTTCCCCGGTGTCGTCAACTTCAGCTGTAACTTGACATCCATCTCGCAATAGTAACTTCACTAACTGATTGTTACCCTAACAAAAAAAATTAATAAAATAAAATTTAAACTGATTTCGAAGTGCACGTCATTTACTTGTTCGATGGCTAAAGTTAATGCCGTTTCCCCGCGTTCGTTGCGAACTGAGGGGTCACAGCCATACTCCAAAAGCAACTTCGCAATTTCAAGACTAGCAGAAACTGCTTCCGGACAAACTTCAGAATCCTAATAGCAAATAATTAGTTTAATTAGTTTAATTATTCAATCATACACTTCATAAATAATTAATTTCTTACTCCTCTGTCGTTGCGGCGAACGGTGTTTCGCGCTAGCCAATGAAACTTTAAAACAATATTCGCATATATAAGAAAGAAATCCGTACATATTATCAAGTTATCTTACCACTGTATTGCCCTGAGGATCTGTCATGAGACAATCAGCCTTCTGCCCTTCTAGCAAGTACTGCACTTGCTCGACTAGATCTGGGGTGAGTGGGCTAGAAGCAGCCAACATCAACAAACTTACGCCTTTCTCATCTTTGAAATTGATATCAACACCAGGTTGCTCTAAGAGAAGGTCCACTAACCCCATATGACCTTTCAAAAATGCAACTCCTAATGGTGTCAACTAAAAACAAAAATAGAAACATTTAGTTGACATTCTAAAATCATTCAGTAATTAAATTATAAACTAACCATCCAGTCATTGGATACATTAGGCTTCGCTCCCGATTCGAGCAACAATTTCAGACAGAACCACCAGCCATAAGCTGCAGCGTAATGAATCAAAGTATTGCCTGAGCTGTCAGTGTTATTAGGATCCGATCCCAACCTCAACAAATGTGACGCAATGTGTGCATGACCATTGATAATTGCATGAGTGAGTGCCGTCCTTTTAAATTTATCTGAAATACAATCAATTGTCGATAATTCATTTAATTGGTCGTATTTAATCATTTCACACCTCTTGTTTCCACTTTAGCCCCATTCTGAATAAGAATTTTCAAAATTTCTAAATAGCCTTTTTGACAAGAAAACATTAATGGTGTTAATTTTCCTTTCGTTGCATTTGTGGGTCTATCGACATCAGCTCCATATTTTAATAATATTCGAACGACATCCTAATTGAAGGATGAAAATATAAAATATTTTCAAAATTTTCAAAATGCGAGTATTAAGTCTCATAAACTTACACTATGACCCGATAAACATGCTACATGCAACGGAGTCAAACTCTGTTTGTTTGTGCGATTTAATCCCGCAAGACCAAAATCCTTGTTTGCATTGTTGTCGATAGCTTTCCTCTCTGTAACGTAAACTTGGTATTAATATAAACAATCAAATTAAACACATCTTGCAATAATTACCACTTTTAGCCCGTTTTAACAGCAATTCGACATTATGTATACGTCCGGTATCAGCTGCAATGTGTAAAACTGTGTTTCCATCGTTGTCGGTTTCGTCTGTTCTCACACCCCTGTGCGGATATCATAACAGTTAAAAAAAATTAACTTTTTCAACACGTTGCATCGAATTATACTTAGAAAGAAGAAAATCTAACGGTCCAGTTCCTTCGCACACGACTGCGTAGTGAATCGGCCGCCGCATGTTACGATCAGGAATGTTGTATTCGGGATCAATTGCCAATAAAGTGCTCAAATATTTAGGATTGGGGTTGACAGCCGCACAATGGATGGGAGTAAGCTAAAAATAACCCCAAGTCTCATCAATATAAATAAATAACACTAACATTAAAACTCTCACTCACACCACCGATTGTAAAAGCTCGTTTTTTCACCGAAGCAGCTCGGCATGAAGGAAGCTCTTGCTTGTCATATAATAAAACCTTTAGTAAAAACGTTCAATCAGTAAATTATTTTGAAGCGAAACTATTATTTCATACTTCTTTATGCAAGCTATTGAATCCAAAACCATCCAATTTTAATGCATCTTCAACTAATTGGCCCGCTAATTTCCGATGCCCAAATCGCACGGCTTTATGAAAATTTGTGATTGCGCTATCTTTCTGCAAAAGTAAAAATAAAAATACAATTAGCTGTTGTTTTCTCTGTGTGCTTTTCCATTCTACGCACTAATCGTCTCGTCCGGTTTTTATCTTGACATAAAAAATTGGAGTAAGTCTCTAGGGTGGATTTCGAAATTCCATGTTCCAATGCGTGTCCAATATAATCATCTTCGTTGAGCGTTACATTTTCGTCCTGATAAATAATTAATTAGTCAGATTAAAAAATCGTCCAATTTATCACAAAACCTTCTTTACTTTATTCAGTGCGTTATTCCCTTCCCTGCTGCCTCGACTGATTGTAATATCGCGAACAGAATGACCCAAAAATTGTGTTGTAAGCCTATAGAATTTTAATTTTAATTTTAATTTTAAATTTATTTTCAATGACTCGTACTCACTTTCCAGTTGTTTGCTGGATAAGAAATGAATCAGGTACTTTTACACGTTTCTTAGTAGGATTTAAAATCTCTTTAAGAATTAATTGGATGGCTTTGTGATTCTCTTGAATTAAGGCATAAACGAGAGCATCAAGTTGTTGATCCACGCTCCGAACCATCGTAACACTGCACACATTTGCCGAATCAGCTATTAATGACTGCAACAATCGCATATCACGAGTAAGTACTGCACGAATTGGCAGTTTACTGTAGGCAGACACAGAAACCACAGGAATGTTAGTACTGCAAAATAAAATTCAAAAATATAATCATCCAACTTATTAATTAAACTTTTTAATTATATTAATATTTTACTTTGATTCAAAAGTAGGATCTTTATTTAACACAGTAACTCTGTTATTTGGTTTGAGCTTTTCTTGTGGCGATGATTTGCCACGACCGTGTCGATCTATTTTCGCATCCTTCTTTGGAGTTAAATCTTTCGGTTCCTCTGCAATATCAAAATGAAAATTAAATTACTGTACAGAAATAATAATTTTCTTCATTCACCTTTGATGATTCGAGGTCGTAATCTTACAGGAGAAGATTTCATTTTCACTTTAGACGTAATCGCTTTCTTTTTCCGCTTCGGAGTAACTAAATAATAAATTTAAAGGTTAGCTGCAATACGAATCGCTCAGTACAATGTTTTTGTTTTTTTACTTGTGGCAGAACGGAGAACTCTTAATTGATTGTTGTTGATATTGCTGTTGCTGTTCTGTTTAATTTGTCTTCTTGTTGGACGACCGCCATCGAACGACGTACTAGGTTTAGGCGAGTTAACAGGTTTAATGCTGTTTTCCATGCGAATCCGTTTCGGTGTCGGGCTCCCGTCGTTAACCATAGACACGTCGACTGCGGCAAGACCAGTTAAAAATAAAACAAAAGCAAAATAAAACTTATGCAACACACATTGCACTTTATATAACGTTTTAATTAAGAACATCAAAAATACTTTGCTTTCCCATTTATTTCACATTAATTTAGAGATTTACCTCCATCTGGTTCAACTTGGTCCAACTCGGGTTCATGAATACCATTCTCCAAATTTAAAGCACGACGCAATATGTTCTCTGTGCGTACGGTTTCTGACTTCGGTAAGCGAAACACATTTTTATCCCTTCGTTCCATTTGCAAATTTGTGAGCACACATTCGAAGTCTAGTGTAAACAAAATAAAAAATTAACTCTAATAAAACATGTAAAAAAAGAATATGAATTTACCAGTAAAATCATAGAAATCTGGTGTGTATAAATCATCTTCTTTACTATCAGTTCGTGACAACCATCGAATTTTAAATTTTCGGCTACTTTTATAAACATTCTGGGCAGCTTGACATACAAAAAAGCTTCCTATTTTTTATTATAAAAAATGTAAATGTTATCGTGTGATATTTAAAAAAATGTAAATTACAAACCATTTTCATTACGCAGAGCCAAAAACTCTCCTTTATAAAAAATTACAACTTTATCTTCTGGCGCTTTAGAACCTTTTCCAATCGAGATATTTCCCAGACCTGGAGACTGGAAAGGTTGGTACTGTAATCGTTGTCGCTTACTTGAGCGAGGCTGTTGGTGCGATGGGCTGCTTGATCGCTTTTTACCCTAAATTATTATTTCATATAGAAAAAAATATCAGTCAATAAAACCATAAAAGACCTTTAAGTATTTGTTTATTTTTATTTATAAACACTCACAATTTAATAGATTTTAATATATGAAATGCATTCGGAAATTCAACCAAGCTTTAAATCAACTGCTAATCTTACCGGTATAAAAACAATTTTGTTTTTCTTTTTTAAATCTTGGTAGACTGAGAAATTGCGTTTGATTTTAAGTCTATAAACGTCCCAAGTAATTTAATACTCTGCTCACAAACAGAGATGAAACAAATAAATAAAAAAATATCATACATCTCATAATGAATCCTCAGTAATCACTCTTAAAATTATAAAAGAAAAAAATTGCGAGATGAAATTGTAAACATCTATTTTCATAATTTTGTGTAATTCAGAAGTTATTTTTGAACTTTTTCTTGTGAAGATGATCTGCAAATGTAATCCTTTTTTATATTTATATTGAATATAAATTTAATTCAAACGAAATTAAAACCACAGTTAATTTTTCTTAAAAATAAATTAATAATAATGTTTTTTTCTTTTTCTAGATATTTAGATTAAATTTTATAAAGTTAACTACTTTAAAAAAAAATTGCTCAAATACTTTATAAATATTTTGCTTATTTTGAAATAAAATTTTGTAACTCAGATTGCAGAATGTCCCCAAAATTCCAAAATGAAAACTAGAGAAAAAAATAAACACATTTACCAATTTTTCGGGCGTTAAAGGTGAAGAAGCTGCAGCAGCTGTAGCAGTCCTCGTGTTCCTCTTGGATTTCGGCATGTCGATGATATGCCCTTCACTATTCGATTCTTTGTCCTCAATGTGATTAGAATGACCGTTACTTTGAGTTGTTTTTGCACCATCCACATCCATCATTATCACACCCACACATAAATAGCACCAAAATCTAACGCAAAAACAAAATTTCCATAGAAAAAAAAAAAAAAACAGATATAAAAATTAGTTAAATACAAAAATCAAACTTAAATAAATAATAAAGTTTTACAGACCAAATTTTGGTGCCATTTTTAGACCAAGTCTGTAAGAAATTAACGCACATTTCAGTTGATTTCAATTTAAAATCTTAAACTTAGCCTTAAATTTTACTTAAAATACTAAACAATCAACTTCAATTCACTAAAAACATACAAAATCCCATTTCCTGTCCACACCTGAGAATTCTTTACTGTACAATTTATGTACCAAAAAAAATGTACCGGTAGAGAAAATTGCATTTTACATTTATGGCATTTGACGGAAATGCCTAACAGCTCGCGTTTCTGGAACGCATTCTTTCTTAAAACAATTAATTCAATTATTTATATATTTAACATCAAACCAAAAAATGTCGAGAAATAAAAAATAAAAATTTAACACGACTCCATGCATAATTTCTCTCATTCCTAAGCTCACTTTAAATCAATACCATTCCAAGCAAGCAAATGTCAATTTAGAACAATAAATAGCGAAAATATTCTGTTAGATTTTTAACCCAAAATATTTAAAAAAATTAAATTATTAAATTACCATCATTTGGACAGCAAATCTATACTTGTTTGTATTTATCTCTAATCAATCGACATTTTTATTTTTTTAAGTCGGGCACACTTTTTTCTCATTCCCTCAATTGTGTGCCTCATAATCGAAACAAATATGAGTTTAATGGAAATTACATTCAGCATTCAGCTTATCAGAACAAAATACTGAATCCGATTTCAACCATTACCCGAAATATAACACTGTGCTCCTATTATTATTATTATAATATCCAACCAAGAACAGATGTATTTTCAAACATCTGATTCTATTGTCAATAAATTGCTAATCAATAGTTAGATCTTATGCTTCCGCGTCGTTCGTGGGACTTAGTGTCCAGTTAGGCTTATATCATTTGCAGTTTGGTACATTTACTTTGAACCATCACTTATAAAATTCATTATAGCCAATCAACTTGTGGCTAACTACACGTAAAGCTAATATGGTTTATCTAGGTACTATTTATATATCGGAAATATTTTATATACTTTTATTAGCAAAACGGTTTCCAAGCAAAAGAATTGATATTTCTACATCTATTCATTTGGTGTTGCCAATGGGTTCATTAAATTGGATTCATATTTCAATTACATGCAAATAGAACATAAAAGTATTGTTCAACTTACCACTGATCAGTTGCTTTAATTTGTATTTTCGATGATCTTATTATGTTCTTTGTGTTGAAATAACTAGAAAATTCATCCACATACTACCCGTTCACTCACTGTAGATCACTAACGCCACCATCATGGATTTTGAAGGCGGGGAGGCTCTTCCGCCTATCGTTCGCCACATTTATTTTCCACAAAATTATTCCATGTAAAAATACATTTTAATATTATGTTTTTAATTAAATTATTTATGTGTTACCGTTTAAATTTGTTATTCAAAAAAGTTGAATCTTATACAAAAGTAAAAGTCATGAATATTTTAGCGTGTAAAAGTGGGAGGATACAAATAAACTAGAATCGCTAATGTGCTTTAGCGCCATCTTTTGCCGAGATTACCAAGTAGCAGTTAGAGCTTAAGTATGGCACTCCTTTCTATGCATCCAAACTTCCACACAAAAATTTTGCACACATAAATTGAAATAATTTATTAACAACTTTTCTGCATCAACACATAAAATAAAAACATTTGTTTAACAAATAAAATTTGGAATCAGAATTTATTTTTAAAAAAAATAAAAATAAAAATAATAACAAAATCAAAACAAACAAATCATCATCTTAACTAGGAGAGCATTCTGCAACGTCTTCTTCGGTCTTTTGATTGCCACTCTCACGAATTAATTTGCTGTAAGATTCCAAATATCTCTTTTCGAGATCTTTGCTCTTGTTTTTGCTGAAATCCAATTCGTTAGTGACAGACTGTAAACGTTCAGATGCCGCAATGCTGCCATATTCGCAATCTGCATGGTACGCTGTTTCTGCAGCTGCACTCATTAGTTGCGTAACAGACTGCAAAAATATGTCCATCTCCTAATACATATAGAAAATTCATATTTAAAATTACAAGTTAACATAACTGTAAAAATTACGTTAATCTTCTTCTTGATGGTTTCAGATTCTGAACGAAGAGCGACAATTTGATCCCAAAGAGAGTTATCATCTTCATTTTGGCCAATTGCTTCGCTGTGAAAATCCATCAGTTTAATCAGTTTCCTTAATTCCTGTAACAAATACAATTATTTCAATACAAAACATTAAATCAAACTAAATTACCTCTCTATATTTCTTTTCATTCTCCAAAATAGCCACCGCAGTTTGGGTCAGCACGGTTGTGGCAGCATCAACGGTATGAGAGGCAGCTTGCTTAATAAGAAAACTGTAAGTTAACCTGTCTGGATCAGCCGACTAAAATTAAAAATCGTGATATTAGAATTATTTTTTTTTTTCCTTTTTCTTAATTAAGCCTACAGTCAAATTCAGTTTGGACGCAAATTTGTCTCCATCGTTCGTCAAACTCTGCTTTGCAGTGACGATCCCAGCAATAAAAGTGGCATTTCTAATGTTTACATTTGCTTGGGCCGCCAAGCTAAGGATGTAACGAATCAAAGTTAAATAGAACAACAGAATCGAATGCATTTAGTTCATTACGTAGGAAATTTTGTTTGGGCAGTAAATAAACGTGAAACGCGCATAAATGGCCTGATAAAACCAGTCCAGCGCTTAAAACTTTGAAGGAAAATCGATGTCATAGTCAATTCCAGAAGCAGACGATGCAAACTATATTTTTAAATTTCGAATCCCTGATTGGAACAAATTATTTTGACCCAAATTTGAAGTTAAATTTTAAAAGAATTGTGTTTTTAACATAAAAACGTACTATTTCGATTTTCTAAGGAAACGTTAGCCCAATCTAAATAGAATTAGTTAAATTTTAACTGCAAACGTTCCACTCATCAGAGATGTAGCCACCATATTAAATCATTGAAGGAAATGACCGATCACGACCAGATTGTAATTTCTGGTTGCATGATTAGCTGGCGACAGGATGATACTCTGTGTTAAATACTTTTCGTTTAAAAAATAATTTTTTATTTCAGGTTGTTTTGTTTGAAAAATTATAAAATTTGTTTTTAAAATATGTTATCACGTACTATATAACATTTAATTAAATTTTTTAAATTTTGGCTTAACTATAAAAAATTTTAAAAAAATTCGTTTTTTCGGCGATGCAAGAATGAGATTTGTCGTGCAGAGGGTTCTGACCGCAAATGTCTCGAGTACAATTGCAATTTATTTTTTTAGTCTTATAAAGACAAGACACATTTCAGTTATTTTTTTTGCAGTAAATGACGAAATAATTAGTTCGATTGGTAGAGGATTGTGCGTTTTGGTTGGAATTTCCAGAGACGATACAAGCAAAGATGCAGATTACATGTAAACTAGAATTATATTTCATTGAAGTTAAAACCATCATTTCTTTTTTAATCTTATAGGATAAAAAAATTACTCAACCTGAGGATATTTGAGAACGATAATGGCAAAAGATGGTCATTAAGTGTAAGTGACAAGAAGTTCGAGATTCTGTGTGTTAGTCAAGTAATTCAAACGTCAGCTTTTAAACACCACTAATAATTAAGCTAAAACATGAGTTATTTTAGTTCACGTTATATTGCACACTTAAAGGAAATAAACCAGATTTTCATTTATCAATGGAAGCAGAAAAATCCAAGTTATTTTATGCTGAGTTTTTAGACAAATTACGAAGAGCCTACCAGCCTGATTTAGTTAAAGGTTAGGATGATTTATTTAATTGTAATGATTGATTGAATTAAAATATTTTATGTAGATGGTCAGTTTGGAGCATTGATGCAAGTAAATATACAAAACGATGGGCCTGTGACAATTAATTTGGAATACGGTGGAAAGACGGTACGTACCCAAACTAATTCAAACTGGGATTTAATCATTTACATAATTAGAATTTTATTATTTCAGGCAGCGGAAGAATCAAATCCTTAGATCAAACAATTTTGTGAAATAAAAATGTTAACAAACTGACTTTGAACCAAGTTTACAAACTTATTTCTGTAAAGGATGTTATAACTAGGAAACTTTCTCTGTCCTTTGATGTTAATGGATTGTTGCCTTCTCGTTGCACTAAAACAGCAGTCATACCACTCTGTTTAGCAGCTTCGGCTTCTGTAAAATAAAAAAGTTTATTGTGACTCATGAGAGGACATGTAATATATTTAAAATTAAAATAATGTTCACATCACCTATCGGAATGTCAGTGAGAAACGTAATTTCATCTGGTTGACATTGCAGTTTACTTGCTATGTTGTTGTAACTAGCGCTTTCTATTTTGGCACCAATATTAGTATCAAAATGATCTATAATATACTGCAAACGTTTAAAGATATAGATTTACAAGTAATAGTTTTTACAAAAAAAAATACTTTTAATAAATTTCCATGACTTGAATAGCCAAACAACAGCTTTTGTGCTTCAACACTTCCGGATGAATAAATGCATATCTTTTTTCCATTTCTATTCCAATCGATGAAAGCAGGTGGAACATCATCGTACACGCTGAAAAGAAAAAGAAGGGGAAAAAAACATGTAAATTACAATAAAATCAACCGTACTGCCCGCTTAGTTTTCCTTCCGAATATCCTTGTCTCCAAATATGACCTTGAAGCCGTTTTAAAGCCGTTGTTTTTCTGTCAGAATCCATTTGGAGGAACACATTTTTTACCACAGCTGTTTTAATTTCATTAATATCTCCTAGATTTGGAATCTGCACCGTAGGCACATTATGCAATACATCTTCTTTCGATTGTATTCGCAATGCCTCAATATCATTTTGAAGTTCTGATTCGTACCATCGTGAATCAATATACTCAGGTAAATGTGAACGAACAAATGGAAATAGTGTGTCCTGAATAAAAATAAACAAATACAATGATACATAAACAATTTATTTGAATAAAATAAACTACCTTTACAAAACTGATTGATGTCGTGGTTCCTTCTATATCCAATAAGATGACTTTGGACGACGTGTTTATAGAAATTGCTGACATAATACCTGCAACTGAACTAAAAAAAACAAAAAACAACACACTTGCACACTTCGAAACCGTTATTAAATAAAATCGGTGATTGCGATACTTACTACTAGGTGGCACATCATTCTATTATCTTGGAAAATGATAGCGTAGATTCTATTTACTATGATTCCACTCAATAAATTACCTTTTCCTTGTCTGTTAGTTTTAATAATAAGCAAATGGCAGATATGTTCGTTGACATCTATATCTACCATAAAAACAAGATCATTTCTTTTGTCAGTGCTGCATTATTCACACGTAACTTTTGCAATGTCCTTGAAAAAATTCTACCGTTAACCGTTTCATCTTTTATTTCTTTATTCGTTTCTAATCATATGATATATACTTGATCTAAGGTGCATTAATTGAAGAATATTCATTTGCAGTCTCATAATTGTCAATTTTATCCTTACAAATAGCTGTTTAATTGAAAAATCAATGTTATTTAAAATTAACACACAAAATGGAAATTAATTCACAAAATGATCCATGGGTTTTCGAATTTTTTACATATTAACTTAACTAAAAACGATTTCAAAATTAATACTTTTAAATAATCCTGATTTCTTTAAATTAAATAAATAAACGATCTTTCTCCACCTTTCCAATGACTAACGATCCACTCCTATCACAATCCATTATTTAAAAATTAAAAAAATGCTCTACATCCTGGTGATGGAATAAAACAAACACGTCGCGAACACATGCCCGTCCTCTTGGAATTACCAAATATGAGCCCAAATACTGGTAATCAAATAGTAATGAAATGCAGTGGACGCAATGAAAAAAAAGTGCAACAGCACAAGCCACGTGTTGTCCAAAACTACCAATCGAGGTGTAGTTAACAGTTTACTGTGTCGGGACGGTATTTCAGGAAACTTGCCAGTTTCATAATATTCATTCAACATGTGCTCCTTTTCTATCCAACGATCATATAACCACGTAGTCATCGCATTCAATTCTCTTGGCAGCTGCAAACAATTCAAATCGAATAAATAAACTAAAACTATATATAATAGCATTGTCAACAAACTAAATGCACTTACTTCCTCGATGGGATATCTGCGAAAATGTAAAACTGTTTTACATGGCGGTCTTTTTCCGGTGCATATTGTGGGTAAACCTAACGGATCTTTGTCTGAATAACCTATTGTAATGTCAATAATCCATTTGATCGGTTCTCCCTTTTTAGACATTTCCTCTAAAAAATTAATTTCTTAATAACCAAAATCTAAATATTATTCATCATCGACGATAATGCTCTATCTTTCAAGTCACTAGATCAAATTTAATACGTTGCCAGACCCCAAATTAAATAAAGATTATGTTACATTGAAATTATTGCAAACTAAGGTCATCACTATTTGTAGGTCCAAAACTTAAGTGCTACCAAACTCGATGACTTCTGTGCAAAGGTCAAAATGTATGAATTTTTAGGATTAAATTTGATTTGGCGACAGTTTTAAATATTCATTCGAATATCTCACCAACTGTAGCATGCATGTGATTGTTGAGGTGGTTTTGATTTCCATTATTTCCTATATGATGGCAATTGTCAAGTGAGTGATTGCTCTGTGCATGCGAAATGATAGGATTCAAGGTCGTGATAATGGTATGCATTGCTCCCAGCCGAGGCAAAGAAACATTTTCGAGATCGGGCAAATTATTTGCCTTGGCGTATCTATTTAAAATTGAAAATAAAATTATAATTATTTTCATTTATTTGCAATCGAAATTCATTTTGCAAGTTTAAATATAACATACTTCTGACTCGTTGCTTTGCGCTTACGCAAGAATCCTCCCTCAGGAAATAACACCAACCATTTCCGCCTTCTTCGGCTGTAAACTTGAAGAAGATGCCGCTGTAATTTGTCCAATTCAGTTTGTCTTACGTCTTTTCCCTAAAAAGAAAAATAAAGTCTTACATAAAAAAATTACATTTCTTAAAAATCTCTCACAGATTTTATGAAAAAGTCTCCGTGGCTGTATGCAACAATACCGAAATTGGTATACTTGAAGAATCGCTCCATTAGCCACATCATATCGGAGACGACATTTCCTTTGTTTTGGAAGCAATACATGAGAACTGGAACGTCACCAGTTGATTGATGATTCACTAAAATCAAGCATTCTTGATTATAACATGACGATACATCTTCACCAACTTCTTCAACTGAAACAATAAATATTTTTGTTAATAGTTTTTTTTTAAAAATTTATTATACATAAATACGAATGTTTCTAACTTACTTGTATACCCCGCTGTCCAAACCCATGCTGCAACCATGGCAAGTAACCATTTGAACAGTTTTCCCTCTATTTTCCAAAAAAGGTTGGGGTCAAACACCAACAGTGGCAGCAGAATCACAAGCCACACCAAGTACGTGGGAATGCAGTATATATTATTGACTGTCACAAATATAACTCGAAGAACGGGGCGCACGAATCGTTTGTAAACATTTATATGCTCTTCCATCGTGGAAATAAGATGAAATATTGACAGGAAAAATACTTTTCGAAGCCACTAAGTACTATCGCCATCATAGACATCTAGCCGTCTCCATCTTAACAGGAAAGATTCATTTCAATGATATCGGATCTGAAAAACAACAAACTCTATCAATTTACAACGACACAAACTAAATTCTGCAAACTTAAAAAAAAATATATATATATATATATATATAAAAATTTAACATTTCACATTTTCAATACATGATATTTCAGCAGATTTTTTCAGTCCGCAGCTGTATGACTAATGTTTCATTACGAGTTATTTAATGTAGTTGATAACACAATCCAAAACACAATAATAATAAGAAATAAAATTAAAATATCAACCAATCGACTTTGTTTACGGTTTATATTTATTGTATTTACTTAAATTCAATTCGTTGCCATCAACTTTTAAGCTTACGACCAGGTTTCAATGAATAGTTGGTTTTGTATGGAATTTTTAATATTATAATCAATATATTGATGAATATAAATCGCTTGATATATTTTTAAATAACAAATGTTGTAACCTTTTTTCGCGTAAAGTTCAATATATTTTTATCTTAACATGCAAACTTTAATGATGTCAAGTTAAAAACATTTCGAGGTAAGAATTACGCAACAGTTGACACAATTCGGTCAGATAAACAAATATCAAATACCTATATTCATTCTTAGTACAGTGCAGACAAAAGAAAACTGCAATATACCTTTTACTAGATAATAAAACAATTTATCTTGTCAAATCCATTACCTGAAATGATAAAAAAAATGTTTATACAAACAAGAGACTAATTCGCCGGCTAAGATTAATGATAATCAACACTATTAATATAATTTATATGGATTTTCTTACAGATTTTCAGCTGCAAGACGCTTTGAATGCGTTAAATGGGTATGGAGTTTGTGTAAAGAAAAAAATAGTAATTAAATTTTTAGAGAAGGGCATTGAAACATGTGCGTTCACGGTAGAAATCGGAAAATCTGCTGGTTACGGAATTACTTGATTCAATTGCTGCAAATCCATCACACTTTTATTAATACTTTAGCCACCCTTATTATATTTGCTAAATAGTACTGCAAGATTAACTTACTCCATCATCCTCTAATTTTAAACAGATTATCGAGAAACAACCTTACCTGGAAATCAACAGAAGGAAGGACGCCTTCGTTTCGCTGAGCGAACACTAAAAGTTAGAATGGGGAAAACGAAACATAACTTTGAATCATTAATATTAATTTCATTTAAAGATATAAAAATAATAAATTAATTTTAATAAATTAATACGACATTAGTATCATTTTGTACTTTTATATAATCAAAATCATTAATTAACTTTTAAACAAAAAAATAAACAGCTGTATTTCAAACCACCTTTTCGCAATTTCTAATCGCAAACACCCCAGCCACTAACTGTAAGTGGAGGTGGAAGGTTGGGAAGGATAACAGGCCGTGTGGTACGGGACGTCATAATTTCCTCGCCTCCCCCTCCCGTCATATAACAATTCAGGAAGAATTTATTTTTGTGTTCGAAAGTATTTTTTAAAATAATTTGTAACATTTTTTATTATTACGGTGTACTACTACCTATTAGTAATATTAGTACGGTAGCGAAAATCAGGCTGATAATTTAAAAAAAACAAAACTAATTTATAAGTAACTAACTTTCACAAAACAAATTCGTAAATATTTTAATTCTGTTGGACCATCCCATCTTGATAACGTTCTCATTCAGTTACAAAATAAACACACAAATCAATATTCAATACAAAAAAAAGAGTAATAAGTTTGATTAAACAAATATATTTATAGTTTTAAATTTATATTTGTTTACTTCAAATACCAAAAAAGCTGCTAGAAAAGTAAATATATTCAATTAGAAAAGTAAACAATGCTTGGTTCCTGCAGTTTCAGTAATGGATTGAGCAATTAGTGTTTCGCAGTCTGAAAATAAAAATTGAAAAAAATGTAAAAATAAAATATATAAAAAAATAGTTTATTACCAGAAAAATTACACATAGGCCCAGATAACAAGTTAAAACTTTTTTAAAAAAAATAAAAAACACGACAATCCATTATAGTTATAGATCTTTTTTTAAAAAGAAAACCACAAACTTGTGTCGAATAAAACCCCATTACTAACCGAGTAAATAAAATACAACCTTACCTATCAAATGTAAACTAAAAATAGAATTTCTCAACCTTTTATGACCAATTAATCAACTGATAATACACAAATTACCAGCTACTTGTATCAAATTTTCTAATTGTTTTGATTAAAGATAAGTAAAACTTTTACTACTTTCAAAGGCGTAAAAAACTATCCCACATTTCAAGTTTGCTCATAATTTAATTTCAATTATTCAATTTTTAAAAAATTCAAAAAAAGTAAGTATACAATGTATAAGTAATATAGTTTTTCTCCAAATAACAAAATTTTTAATTAAAACCAAACACAACATTATAATTAATTCATCACATTACGCTACATACCCTTGGACACCGAATATTGCGACCGGCTGCTTGAACAGTATTGTGCATCAACATGGCGACAGTCAATGGCCCAACACCGCCTGGAACTGGAGTGATATGAGAAGCTTTCAGTTTGGCACTGTCGAAATCAACATCACCAACTAATCGTTGACCGGATTTTCGACTTGAATCTAAAAGAAAATCTTTCCAATTATTTCGTCTTTATAAATGACAATTATGAGTACCAGGAATTGAATTGATACCACAATCGATAACAACAGCTCCAGGTTTGATACAATCGCCTTTGATCATCTGAGGTCTGCCAGCAGCAACAACTAAAATATCAGCCTCGCTTATCTAAAAGCCAAATATGTTATTCATCATTTTTTTAGGTACGATAATTTATCTAAAAAAAATGTTAACTAACAACTTTATCCATTTCTTTGGTTTTAGTATGGCATGTAGTAACAGTAGCATTATTCCAAATAAGCAACTCAGCCATGGGCATCCCAACAATTCGACTGCGACCTACGACTACAGCACGACTGCCAGCGATTGTAATTCCTATTATGATAAGTTTAGTTTCAGTTATAAGTAACAGTTGTTATATTTCTTTTAAAACCTGATTTTTTAATTAATTCTAAACATCCATGTGGCGTGCAAGGAATAAATGAATCGTCTAAAACACCTCTCGCGACTTTACCAGCGTTTATAGTATGCAAACTGAGAATAAAAATTATAACCTTTTAAAAGTGTTTAACAAGCAAATATGCTTAAGCAATTTTTATTATACCCATCGACATCTTTCAGCGGTGACACTGCATCAGTTGCTTTGTTGTTGTCAATTTTATTCGAAGAATCTAATGGCATCTGGAATATTTAATGCTAATTCATTAATCAATTAAAAAATACTCGTTAATTAAAAAATATACTTGGACAATAATTCCGTGCACATTAATGTCCTCATTCAATGTATTAATTCCATTCAAGAGCTTTAAAAGAACATCAGATAAAGTTTGAAATTAATAACTTAATTATAATTTTTATTTATTAACTTCGTCTTCAGTAATCGAGCTCGGAAAACGGATGTGCTTGGCATCTATTCCGATTTCAGAAGCTGCTTTCAATTTCATGCGAATATACACATTTGAATCTTCTCGATCACCAACCTGGAAAAAAAATCAAAAAAAAAAAAATCATGTGTTTGAATATTTCCTTGTTTCGTTTCGTTTCGTTTCTTTTCATTTATTTTTGGTGTATTGTCTTTTAACACCTGTACGATAGCTAATCCAGGCGCAAAACCTTTGTTCGTTTCCATCAAATGTTTAACTTCTTCCTGTAGTCGAATTTTAATTTCTCTGCATGAAATAAACGGAAAAAAAAATTTAGGAAATTAAACCTTTCCGTCCAGTTGTAAATTTAAAAGTAAAGTTATATTTTCTTACTTGGCTAAGTCTGTTCCAGACAAAATTTTTGCTTCATTCTCAGCCATTATAAATTTTCAAAAGTTCACTCGAATAATTGCTCAGGTCTTCTCTTCGCCTACACGTGGACGTCTACAGTGCGCTGAAATGAAACCACCTGAAACCGCCAACACAATAAAATGGCGGTTATTTGACATTTCAACGCAAGATGACGCCAAACGTTCAAGCGGTAAATTCAAGAATGATGTGAAAATCCGAGAAATTATTGAATTTCTTATTGAGAGAATTATAAAACCAGTACGTTATATATTCGAGTAGCTATCGCCCGTTATCTTTTCTTTTTAAACATAGATAATTGTTCAATGGAATAGAAAAAAGTAGCAGCACATTTTTTTTTGTTAATTCTCAGACAAATATTTAATCTTAAGCTTACACAATAAATTACAGGTTTCGTTTCTAAAGGGCTTAGTTTAAAAGACAGTAGTGTTTATAACAATTATGTCAAAATAGATGTTCTTATTTTTGCTCATTGTATCAGATAAAATTCAATAAAATCCATACACAAAAGTTTCAGTTTGCATTAGTTTGTTCCATTTCGGAAGAATTCAGAAGACAAAATTTACTTATTTACAAAATACGTAATCAGAGAACTTTTCACCTTTTTTGCTGTGACTACCGAAAACGATTTCCATAGCAAAATTCTAACACGGATGGCATTTTCGTAAAATTAAAAAAATTAAAAATTAAAAATTTTGTGACCATTTTAAATTTCAATTTTAGAATAACAAATATAATAATAATAAAAAATAAAAAACACTGCGCAGCAGATTGTCATTTACATCACTTAAATATTAAATTTGCTATTTTAAAATTTAGAAGATACCAATAAATAATAATAAAAAAAAAATCAAACCTGCACGTTACAATTTACCACACTATAATTTATATCCAACAAACTGTGTAAATACGACGATCCATTTCGTATCCCAGCTTTCTCATAAGGATGTTATAGGTGGGAAAAATATGAAGAAATTTAAAAAAAAGCAAATATACAGTATAAGTAAATATATATATTTAAAATATACTCTGTAACATTTAAATAATTCTATACGTAGAATTAAAATACAACAAAAAATAAAAATTTTAATGTAAATTTAAAACTAAAAAAAAATTGCTGATATCATTTACATAAAACCTAAAAAAAAATCAAAAAAAAAAATCAAAAAACTAAATAACAGACAAAACAAAAAGCGGTGGCATTAGTGTAGCTGTGAGGCTGATTACCATACAAATTGGACTATGAACGCCTATCAAGTTAAGAATAAACATAATCCAAAAATATACTACAGAAAAGACCGTGCATAGCACAATATGAACACATTCTAGAAGTAGCAAGCAAATTAGATTGATATCGTATAAAGCTAGCTTTTTACAAAAGCTTTGCTCTGCGCCGCTCTTTTAAATACACTTTCGACTTTCGGTGCGCTTTTACATAACGAAACGTTCAATTACGCAAATTTAATTAACATATTATGATCTCAAATTTGTCATAAATTTTTTTAATTTAAAAAAAGCTTAGACGGATTTTGCATTAATAAATTATAACAAATGATACTGCAAATCTGCAATAGATTACTTCTTTTACATAATATTGGAATGAATATATAATTTACACAGACAAAAAACAAATAACAAAAGCAGCAAACGATAAATTATGAATTTGGTTATTCGTCTCGTATTTCGCACCGTCCAGCGATTTCACTAACAGCGTTACATCCTCATAAATGTATACCAATAAAACAGCTGAATACTTCTTAAAAAGTTTTATATTTTTATACATTCGATTAATCACAAATGTAATAGTACTTTTTCAGTGTTTAGAAAAAACTAAAAACTGCCCATCATAAAAATGAGGCTAAAAAATTTGCATTGTTTAATTTCAGCCAATTATCTATATACCCAGAAAATCCCAAATTTGGAAATAAATTTGTCTAAATAGCTGATCATTTAGTAAAACAATTTGTTCTTGGTTAAATGTAGCGCTTGACGGTGTGAAGAATAAACTATCAATCGTAATAACAATAATAGATTAAATAATATTTAAATATTAAATATCTATATTAACATTTCTACTTTATCACAACATCAATTTTGTTTTTTTGTTGTTTTTTTTCCCCCTCTCCTCAATATATTATACTTTCTTTAATCACTTTGTTAATATGGCTGCACTGGAATTCTACGGCAAACATAAAAAAATAAAAATAATTACTTGTCGTTTTGGTCATGGTAAAAAGTAAATTAACAAATTTCTTACAGTTATCTATTAATGTTTCAAAAAGAGTTTTCAAAGAATTAAATGTTGTTTCAGTATTGTAAATTTCTAACACCCACTTCAGATATATTTATATATATATTTATATATTTTTTTGTATAATTACTTCAGTATTTTGTTCGTTTTGTTGTCCTGTTACTGTGGCAAAGCCTTTAAAATAGCATGTACTTCTTCTGCTACAGCCATGAGTACAAATTCAAACTGTCCCTAGATATTTAAAAAATATACATGCTCGTTATTACACATCAGATGGTTAATTTATTGAAAATATTTGATGTATACCTTAGTTTTCACCATGTATGGTCTCTGGTCCCTGATATGTTCAAGTGTTGCTGCTATATCAATTTCTTTAGCACCTAAAATATACAATGAGAATATAATTTTACTATTCTTTAATTTAAGCAGAAGTGTAGACTGTAGAAGAAGTCACCTACTCAGAACAGTAATTCACAAAAATTCAAATTCTTTAATTTCTATGGACAATTAAATTCGTTTTAAGCGTCCAAACTAATGTAACTTTGATTTTCAAATAATGCGTTCTGGTAGATAATTTCACATTAGGTGCGTTCAATTTGATTTAGATAAATTAACTTAGTTGACTTAACTGCTAAGTTGACTTAAACTCATTATATGTGACGTTTTGGACGTCATAGTTAAGGCAAATGACTCGCTTAAGGTAATTAATCTCACTTAAATTGCGTCCAATATTGCCTGAATAAAATTCTTAAGTGTGTAGTTGACTTAAAGTGACAGGATATGATGTATTTGACGTCATATTCATCTAAAACCTCCTACTTTAGACATCTTAACTTAAGATACGAATTGGGTAACTTTAGTTAAGATGTCTAAAGTAGGAGGTTTCAGATGAATATGACGTCAAATACATCATATCCTGCCACTTTAAGTCAACTACACACTTAAGAATTTTATTCAGGCAATATTGGACGCAATTTAAGTGAGATTAATTACCTTAAGCGAGTCATTTGCCATAACTATGACGTCCAAAACGTCACATGTAATGAGTTTAAGACAACTTAGCAGTTAAGTCAACTAAGTTAAGTTATCTAAATCAATTTGAACGCACCTAGTCACTCCATTTTTATAATCAATAATTACCTTTTGCCATTCGATTAAGTACCATATCTATTAAGCAGTATGTTCCAGTTCGACCGGAACCGTCACTGTCAATCAATTATTAACACACAAAATTGTAAACTAATTAAGCAAACAGAAAATCAAAATTACATACCTGCAGTGAACTACAATAGGACACGAACGGCCGCGGTATGATTTGTTAACTTTCCTGTTTAAAAAAATTAGAAAAATCACTATTTGTTCTTCTCTTATTTTGTAAAATCTAAAATTTAACACATTTTTTTGATGCAGGTAAATATCAAATGCCATTCATTTGGTTGCGCTTGTGCACCTGTATTATTTCTCTACAGCTTTTTTTCGTAAACAGATTGAATTAAAAATAAACTAAAAAGAAAAAATAAAACAAAATTTATAAAAAAAATTCTAAGTAAATAAAAATGTCAGAAAGATCTCATTTCTTGTTTGTTCAGCCAACTAAAATCGATGCTTGCCAAACGCTTCATCTATAATATAATATACCGTACTTTAAAACGAAGAAAAAGAAAACCTTCCAAATTCTCTCCTCAGCATTCAATACATATTATAAAATATAGTTTCAAATTGCAACGTTTAAAATTAAATAAATACAGTTTAAAATAAAACTAATTTATTTTCTAGTTTTTTACCACACGATATTGAGATCATTCGAAAATTAGAACTAATTTGGTTTAGGTACCGTACTGTTTGAGTTCTGTTCACCTCATTAAAAATCAAAATACGGTAGCTGCATTTGTATCATAAGGTCATAAAGAATCGAATCAATTTCTCGAACTATAACCTTAATTTATGATGGATGCCAAATCAATTATGTGCGTCATAAAACACGAGTGTCTCCAAAATGTTGTATGAAATTTAATGACACAATTTCCTTGCTAGTAGTTTGTCTTGTCATGTCTTCAGCCAGTATTGGCTAAAACTACAATTCCATTTGTTTCAGATTTTAGTATGGGGTATCATGTGCCAACTTTACTTCTGGTTCGCAAATAATATAACCAGTTGAACAAAATGAAATTTTTATAACCTAGTATCTCCCAGATCATAATTTATCATGAATAATACATTCCTGAAAGTGTCACCATTGCTGCAGAAACGACGCCAATGTCTGGAGACAAGAGCTGTCAGGCGCAATCCAGATTTTCATCCGTGCCGTTTCTACCGCAAATAATGACACTTTTACTAATATTTAATAACTACCACCCTTAAAAACCTTTTAAAAAGCACAAATAATGTTTATTTCGTCATGGTTCATAAATCACTTTACTTAAGAAACCAATTACCTTGATTAATTTTAATGACCTAAATTAATACCTAGCCATTTTGGACATTATCTACGTATAACGTTTACCAATGTTCACTCACGAGTTTCCTTAGTAAAAGTAAGAAATAGTAAAGAAGACAGGGACTTCTCCATTTACAAATGATCCACCTATTGCCACTTGTGTTATAGGTCATGTTTGACGTGCTTCAACCTTGTGAGAATTACTCAAAGGTTCAACTAGTTATATCATTTGATAACTGAAAGTTAAGTTGGGGCCTAAAAATACCCAACAAGCCAACATATAATAAACCCGAAACCACTATCATTTCATCTAAAACACAAATCGAATTACGTTTCAATTTTAGCTGACACTCACTGCAGACATGACCACTGGAAAGGAAACGATCTCATTAAATTTGCCACAACACTGAAAACACGTATGTTTTTGAAATGCCCCTTCTTAATTCCGATTGAAGTAGGTAACCTAGCACAAAATGAAATTGAAGATGATTTTGATTTTGGATGTTTTAGCTGCCAAAACCGACATTTTAAAAGAAAAAAAAACCCAAACGTCAAAAACCAAGCTGGTTTTAATTTTTGATGCTCTCTCAGTGTGTCAGTCATCTCAAAATAAAAAAGAGCAAATAATTGCTGCAACAAGACAAAGAAACAAGAGCAGGTGTGAGAAAAGAAGAAAATGAGAAAATGAAATGTTGCATAATAAAAATTAGTGTGTGCCTTGTAATTAATCGTAAGATCAAAGTAACTGAAGATGGTAAAACTTTTTAGCGACAGCAGCAGCCAGGCAGCAGCAGCAGCAGTAATGGTAGCAGCAGCAGATAGGCCTAAGTGGTGTTAATCATTAGCAGCTGGGTCCGAGGCTCTCCCATCACTTTTGTGACTATGCAATTTGGTTGTAAACACAATTGCAAAAATCACAAAAATGATGACAGAACAAAACTCGGGTGGATGACAGGAAATATTAACTAGTTAAGTTTTTTTAACAATAATGAAACACAGGATGAGGAAAGAAGACAAAACTCAGTTCACTCTTTAATTAGAAAACTTTTTTCTCTCCTCCATCTTCAAAAGTTGATATCGAAATAATTTATTTTTTAATTTCTTACTTTTTTATAAAGTGTTGTAGAGTGAATGAGCGAGTGTTTGAATGACGAGTGTTAATTAGGTTTTGGATTAGAGGATTTATAAGATTGTTATTTTTTTTTTGTGGATTTATTTGTCCAAATCATCTTTTCAGAGATGACTGCCGACACTGACGGTAAACGTTCAAATAATTATTGTTTTCTAGTAATTTAATTTTCTTTTCAATCACAATTAAATTGATTAATAAAATCGATTCTTACCTACGGAAATCCAACAGAGCTTTAATTGAAACTGGAACGCCATTTTCAGGCCATGATAAAAAATGAAATTGAGTAACGGTTCGCGTTTCTCCCGTTTTGAAATTTTTCAAATAAAAACTTCGAACTAAATAGTCATCGCACCAAATATGTTCAGACACAAGATGAACCTTGAATAAAATTTAAAAAAACAGTAAACTTATAGCATAAAATGTTACAAAAATTAAAGCGCTCAGCATTTCTGGACAGCTAGCACAGAAAATTGTGCAACTTGACTTTATTTACTTTATAAAAGCCTGCACGAAAAAAAATGCTGCAGCGAAATCGAGCTTGTTTGTATATGTTAGTATAGTAAGCAAGGGCCGATATGCTGAGATGTTGCAAAGATTCCGCTTTTACTTTGCAATGCTATCGTCTTGTTCAAAGCCCTGTGGTCAACTGTTTTCACTTGGGAATTGACTCTGCTCTGCGAGACATGCCTTCGTGCTTCCATTTAGAAAATTTCGACCAAAAGATTATTAAAATTTAATACGAAATCCCACCATTAACAATGCAACTTGCAACTGGCAGCAAAAGAATCTCAACTTTATCATGAAAATAGAATTATTACAATTTTCGATTCAACCACTCGTCAAAATGAGAAATTTGTAGCAATTCGATTTGTTAAAGCACTAATCTGTCAAGTAAAACATTCTTTACAATGTACTGTATTTTTGATGAGATCAAATGTAGTGAGCTAAAGATTGATGTTTGGTTGAGCGGATGACAAGATATCTCAAATAATCAACCTCAAAAGCACTGCATCGCTTCGACATGAATGGCAGTCAAACCGAGAAACATTAACGTCCGATTTTGAGATTTGCGCACTACGACAGCAACATAATCGGATTAAAATTTATCTTTTTTCAATTGTGTGTGTTTTGTTTTCCTTTAATTCTGTTATTTAGTGGTGCTGTTCTCCTATAGAGTCGTGGATATGTGCAGTTCTGCAGTATTGCAAGAATTTTGCCACTGCGGCTTCGACATAAAATATGAGTCAGAGTCAACTATTAACAAGAGCTGTACATTCATGCTAGGTTCCCACTTGGCAGAAACTCGGACAGAAAATTTTCTGCTGCAGAAAATTTTGAGAGAAAAGTATGTTTTTCTGTCGTTGGTTCCCACCTGTGGACTGAAAAGTGGGCAAAATAGTGCAGAAAAGTAGAATTTAAAAATGGATG
>JH431693.1:0-21146 GCA_000239455.1 Strigamia maritima | reverse complement strand
AAAAAAAAAAAAAAAAAAATACCAAAACAAGAATGCTGAGATAGGCATTTTCCTTCCACACAATGCGCACAAAAATGAGCTGTGGCCGAGAAGCTGAACTTAGCTGAGCATGAGCTACCATCAGAATAGCAAATATTTTGTTTAATGAAATGCACTCTCGCTTAACAACATTAATTAGAGCCACATTCTTGTCTAATCAGATGGCAGGCAGCATAGCATCTCTTTATATTTTCATATTCAGCAAGAATGCACAGAAATTCTATATAATTTATTCCTTGCAATTATTCGCACAAATGAGTCGCAATTCGGTCCAATTGATGCCATTTTAATGATTGTAAATCCTTTTCTTCAACAGATCAGAGAAATCCAACTGTGTTTGATCCGCAAAGCTCGAATTTGCTGACCAGTCACTAGGCAACATATTGGAAATCGTTGATGATTGCAAGAAAAGGTCCCTTTGATTAACAACAATGGTTGTGGTGCTTCGTTAGCGGTCTTTAGGGCTTCCAATATTTTCGGTAGTGCAGTCAAGTGAAGTAATTGAATTAACATTTTTGAACGTTGATCGAATGTTTGAATGTTGACGTTCGTAGACAACAATCATCCGTTAGGTGTTAAAAGTTGAATATGGGTTGTTGATATGCAACATTCATTAGATATGATGTATCATCATCTAATGCTGAATTAGATGACCAATGTTGTGTCAATGTTGTATAAATATTGTATAATGTTGAATATTGAAAAAAATGTTGATAACCGATCCCCTTAAATTCTCAGGTTAAGTTTTTTGTTGTTTTCACTGCAACTTTTACTCTAGTGAGAGCGCTTTTAGAATATTGCGCCCCCTATATATAAACTAAATAAACATACACAGCATCAACCCTTCATCTTTGAAACACATGGTCAACTGAGTTAATGTGGGACTAATTGCAATTTAAATTAAGTTGATATAGACAATTGTTAGTATAAATAAATGATTAAACACACCTTGCATGTTGTTCAAAACGACATTTTGACCGCATGTCTTGATTATTACAGTCGGTGACACCTAGTGTCCGTCGTCGTAACCGTGGTACGTAACGGCACTAAAGCGCTTCAAACCAGTCTCCAGAACGTCACAATTGTCACCATTAATCGTACTCTACGTTGTTCCAAAAGTTCAGGGCTTTAAGGGTTAAAAACATAGAAGAGCATATTATGGTTAGTTCACACTGGTTTTCACACCACTTCATAACGTAACGCAAGATGTTTGCGCAATGCATTGCAGGTTTAATAAGTTCCTACTTCAAAATTAATTGTGAAGTAAAAAGAAACGTGACTTAAGAAATTACGACAACCAATGACAAAACAGCTACTTCTCGCATGAAAAACTAGATGGAATGTGAAATTGTGTGATTGGTTGGTTTACATTGATGCTAGGTTCCCACTTGGCAGAAACTCAGACAGAAAATTTTCTGCTGCAGAAAATTTTGAGAGAAAAGTATGTTTTTCTGTCGTTAGTTCCCACCTGTGGACTGAAAAGTGGGCAAAATAGTGCAGAAAAGTAGAATTTAAAAATGGATGCCAGCTAAGGAAGGCAATTTGTAAACACTGCTGCTTTCTACACTCAAAATTTTCTGCAGCAGAAAATTTTCTGTCGGAATTTCTGCCAAGTGGGAACTAGGCATAAGGATGCTCAAATTTCGCTCAGCTGTATTTTTAAAAAAAATCGATTTTACCTCGTAAATATGATAAAGTTCGCTGCCTTCTTCTGGCCAATATCGATGGCACATCGCGATGCCATTCTCCACCAATCGGGTTAATGTTACAACGACCACACTTCCTTGCTCCCACACCAACTAGACACAGAAAAAAACCGAAAAACATGGTTTAATGAACTTGCACATCAATATCACTGCTAAGTTCGAGTTACACAAGATTAAACCGTTTGTAATCTGCAAAAATGTATTCAAAACTGTTGTTTTCAGTTTTAATCTTTTGAATGGTTCTGTTACAAACAATTCTAAAAAAATTTAGCAATTCAGAACCACTCAATTAACAAATTATAATTAGCTAAAGCAACCGAGCTTAAAATTTCATTTGCCGCAATTGTCAAACACATCAAACTTTGCTAATTGAACGCGTATTTGTTCTTTTGCAATCAATTACGTTTAATACCTTTAAACAAGTGACAATCTTAATCAAATGAAATCTGCACAACTCGTCCAATTTTTCAATCACATTTATTGGCAATGGCAGCAAATAAAATTGGTTGCAGGAAAAAATTCCCAGAAATATAATTAGGCCTAATGTAAATCCGCAAAAAACCAATATATACTTCAAGGACAAAATACAATTATGTAATCTTTAATAATTACAGTATATTAATCCGTGTGCGTTAATTGAACAATGAAATTACGCAAAACTTGTGCTCGCACAACATTTTCACAAATCAATGACGGTGTGATCATAAATTTACTTAGAAAATATACATACTTGCCAAAAATCTGCTGCAGTATGCGGTAAGGGACCTTGTGTAGCAATATAGGCTGGATTTCGTGGGTCATGGTCAGTCTGAAATTGGATAAAAAACAAAAAAATATTATTTTTTTTAAAAAATTATACGGTATTTCCTCAATAATAAATAATTCTTACAATTGTACTGGCATTGATGTAATCACTTCCATTGATGTTAGTGAGATCATTAAGAACAACCCGCGAATGGTCATATGAAAGTACTTCGGGATATCTATTTTTTTTAACATTATCAGTTGCATTAGCTGATGACATGTTGCATGGTTCGGCTTCATAAGCACAGAGCGCCACCCATTCTTGTTCTAATCGGTCTTTATTTTTCAGGTGATCTTCCATATACGACTAGACAATGAAATAAATAATTAAAAACATAAGGTCTTAAATTATTTTTCATTTATAAACAAAGCCCTTATTATAATTAAGCTTGACAAAGCCGTAACCAGCAGGAAGATGTCGGCGAAGGGGCGAAGCTTACAACAGTGCATCATTTATGCATTTCAAAATTCAAATGCTAAATGAAAACTAGCGAATTTTATAATTGTGCAAAAATATTAACATTTAAAATTTTACCGCCAGTTTAGATAATATTATATAATTAGAACATTATTTATGCTTATAGGTTGTGCAGCTTATTTACGGATCGTCTGGAGGGGTTTCAAAGTAATTATATTTGGGGTTTATAGAAAAAATAATTTTTATACTTGGATACAATTATGAATTTATTTTGACAGAGCTAAATTTTTTGTCAATTATTAGATATTTTATTTAAATTGATAAATTGTATCATTAGTAATTTCACCTCAATTTCAATTTCGTGTCAAAATTTGTCGTGAGAACTACTACGCCCGTAGTAGTTCTCACGACAAATTTTGACGCAAAATTGAATGCCACGACTCAAAATTCTGCTACATGTGAACAGTAGTCGCGACCTGCTTGTGAGGGCGCGACATATGAAATCACGACAATAGACATCGCGACATTAGATCGCGGGACACTTGAAACATCGACGCGATTTCAAACAGCTTTGCCGTCTCAGAAGCATTAAATAATCTAAGATAAAGGCCACATTGTAAATTTAAAAAAAAGTCTGTTTTAATAAACAAAAAAAATAATAATCAACAACCCGATGGCATCAAATTACAGGAAATGTCGCAATTTTTTATGTCGCGATAAACTGTGTCGCTGGATTTTGGTGTCGCGGTTTTAACAAATCGCAAAAATTTATTGTCGCAAGAAAACATATGAGGGAATATTACGAAATTTGCGCGTAACCCTTGTCGTGATAAATTATGTCGCGGATTATACGCGCCCCCCTTAATCATGTTAATTTTTTTGCTCCTTTAACTGGTCGTCTATTAAGAGCCCCTAGAAGTGTGTTTTATTTTAATAATTAATAAATTATCAATTGGTAGTCAGTATAGCGTAAGTTCCGACTGAATTTTAAAGTATTAAAAATGCTGGAATATTTTTGCCCATGTAAACATGTGAGCTGTATTCAAAAAGTGATTAAGAAGTAATGCATTTACTTGCCCAGTAGTTACATATTTGCATATTTCCTTTTACTTTACCTCTTTGCAAACTGCAAAGAACAATGTTAAAACTAAAAGTTTACTAAATAAACAGCCACAGGATTAAAACAAATTCCTTGAGTTCACTCTGGATCGAAGTTCAGTTTTACATTGCTTAACCCTGTGAACTTGTTGGATTAACAATTACAAGTCAGAAAATAGACAAAACAGAATTTCAAAATAGAATCTTTAATCCTGCTACATTAACCCTCAAACCCCTGAAATTTTGGAACAACGTAGAGCCCGATTAATGGTCACAATTGTGATCATTTGGAGTCTCTACGTTGAAGCGCTTTAGTACTGTTACCATGGTTTCTCCAACCAACACTAGGTGTCACCAATTGTAATAATCAAGACATGCGGTCAAAATGTTGTTTTAAACAGAATGCAAGGTGTTTTTAATCATTTATTTATAATAATTATTGTCTATATCAACTTAATTTACATTGAAATTAGTTTCACACTAACTCCCCAGGTAACACCAAATGTTGATGCAACGTTGCAATGTTGCTGCAATGTTCCAAATGATACTTTTTTCTAACATTGCTGCACTGTTGGCAACAGTGCAGCAATGTTAGAAAAAGTATCATTTGGAACATTGCATGCAACATTGGTGTTACTTGGGTCTGTTGACCATGTGTTTCAAAGATGAAGGGTTAATGCTGTGTATGGTTATTTAGTTTATATATAGGGGGCGCAATATTCCAAAAGCACTCTCACTAGAGTAAAATTTGCAGTGGAAACAACCAAAAACTTAAGCTGGGAATTTAAGGGGACCGTTTTTTCTTTTTACAATAACTTTTTCATTTTATGCCTGATTGCAATGAAATTAATTCAGAAAATGTAAATGCATATTCTTAACAGCTACTGCATATTTCAGATTTTTTAAAACTTTTTTTAAAAAAAATTTGTATTCACAACTGCAGCTGGTCACAATTGTGGTATAGGATGGGGCTTTGAGGGTTAATGTTTTAATCAGCAATCAACAAGCTCAAGTTCTATGGCAACCATCAAAATTTTCCATCCGAGCAACCATAACCTAGCCGAAAAGATACAAACAAAATTAGAAAGATTTACTTACCAACACCATATGTCCAGTTGAAATGTCCATATTGGACGTGACTGGTTCTTCACTCCTGAAACATTAATTAATTTAATTTCTTCCGACTTCATGCATACTTTTATGAACTCAAAACTCTTTTCCAAAGTAAAATCTTGTTATTACATAAAATTTAATGATTTCTTTAATTTAAAAGCTCGCAGCACCAACTGTAGAGTCGAGCACAAACTTCAAAGCTTTTAAGATTTATTCATCACGCAAACTAATTAAATTTTATATAGCCGCCATCTTACCAGGACGAGGTACTCGAACGGCTCGAAGAGCTTCGAACAGAAGCTTCACTTTCTCGGGATAAACTGGTAACCCTTTGAGCCACTTGAATCGCTTCTGATTTCTCATTGTTCTTGTTGGCCATCCTTTGACGACACAAATCCTACAAAAAAAAGTAATTTGATTTCTTTTAAAAAACAAACACAGAAAAAATACACGCTTGAAATGTTGTTATTGTAAATAGTTTTTCCATTTCTGTTTTTTAAATTTGTAATTTAATTTTTGTAAGTAGGAAGTAAGAAAAAAAAAAAAATATGGAAAAAGTTCATTTTTATTTAAATATTTCATTCCAATCTTGCTCTGTCTTCCAACTCCAAATATTTAAAAAGGAAGAATATAAAACTATTGCTTCGAGTTAAAAGTCGAAAGACAAATTTTCAAATTCTTTAGAAATAACCCGCATTTAAACTTTATGCATTCATGATACTTAATTAAAATCTACATAAATATAAAATCTAATTTTTCATACCTTTTAATTCACTCCTGTACAAATAACCTCATTTTTTTACAAATATACTGTGTATCTAAAACAACATAATTAAGACTAAGTGACTCGAAGTAGTTTCCAATTTTCATTTTACAATTCGCCGGCGACTCAACGCAGGAATATGATAACAAAGATAAGAGAAAGCGAGAAACTTGTTTACTTTTCAAGAAAGCCGGTATCAAATATAAATAGTAACATAGATTTAATTCCATAAAAAAAAATTAAAAAATTGACTCCGCTTCATTCCCAGAAGAAATGAAACCTAAGAAAATAAAACAAAACAAAAACAAGCCAAAAAAAGAAGCTTATTTGCTAACCTGGAGAACAAATTACTTGTATTAGAAAATTGAAGACTAGACAAAGCAACATCATGTTAGAGAAAAAAAAGTAGCAGGATATCGATAAATTAAAATTGTAAATAATACCCATTTCCGGCTGGTATCATAAAGTCATAATATATAAGCAGTAAGATAATATTCCAAGCCATATAGTTATAGTGTAGTGAATGCACTTAAACAGTAAAATGCCCACCCATGTACGAAACCGCAAGATTGTTTATCACTTTGCACTTTGTGTCTAAAATTCTGGTTAATTTTAGTTTTGAATAAGACATGCATGCGCCTGTGCAATTTTCATTCCCTTAGCATTTTCAGGTTCAGGATTTATTTAGGTTCTATGCACTTAAGTAATCTGAACGTGAAAGCGAGTGAAATGAGTGTATTTGAGCATCTTTTATACCATTTACACAAACTTAAGGAATAGAACTTTCGAATCTGTCTTAGCATAATTATAGATTTGAAATTACCCCTTGACATTTCTTTCACAAATCTCGTGACATAGTTAACTGAACTGTACTTCAAGTTAATAATGTAAAAAATAACCTGTCTTAACTGACATACAAATTAATGCAACGTATTATCTTTTTGATCAATAACTTTCGATCTTAATATCAATGTAAAAACAACAATACAAAATTATCCACGTGTCTACTAAAGAATTTGCTATGTTGTTTTGAAACACGTCGCTCGGCATGCTGCCGCTGGGCTTTATACGCACAATTACAAAAGCAATACACGGTATAAGCATGAAATTATTTTGGAATTTTTATTTTTTTAAGTCTTGTTATATTTTAGATTCAAAATTTGTCCCTCCGATATTTTCTAAACGTACGGCCGTACATTACAACAAAAAAAATAAAATGTTATAAAGCATTCGAAATTGTAAAGCCTTTTCAAGAGTTTGCATCAATTGTGTTTGGCCGCCCCCCAACCTTTTCTATCCAAATGGTAGAGTTGTGTGCGAGGAAAAGAGAGAGAAAGTACGAAGCCGTAACAAGTCTATTCTGACCCGATAAATTGATGATTTAAATTGAGTTGTTTGTCTCTCATGAAGCAATATGATTCAATTGTGATACCTATCCATCTATACAACATGGCAGTTGTCATGGAAACTATTCTCGTATTTATCTTCTCAAACTACATTTGCACAACACGTGGAAAAATGATAATAATAATCAAGTTAGAACCATATTACCACGAAAACTGGAAATAACTTTGTTTTCGATTTTCGTTGGATCTCAATTAAGAGTAAATGATTCTAAGAATGACTAAAATTACATTTGAGTAAATAGCTCGGTATTTAAATAAAAATTATCAGATCAATGCAATTTTCGATGATTGGATCAATCATAGGAGAACCGTGAGTTTTTTAGTTTACTACCAAAATCAATTTAAAGCTAATCCGGTACAGTAAAAACATGCATTGATTGACAATTTATTAAATTAAATTCCAATGTGATTTTTTCTTTAAATCCTTAAAAATGTCAACAACAAAAAATAAGATGTGGTTGCATTTTTATCATGCATCAAATTTCCTCAACTTTAATTGGTAAACTTGAGCCAAAAACCAATTTCAAAAAGAATAAAAAAAATGCCACTCGTCATTGATTTTTATCAATGCTTAAAACAAGACTTAGAATGATTCACCATATGGTAATATTGAAATTGCATCAAAGAATGAACTCGTCAATTTTAGCAGACTATGCATGCAAAAGCCATACATTAATGAACACTCAAGGGAAGTAATTATTAACTCCGCACCAAATTAAAAAATTAATGTATACAAATTAAAAAATTAATGTATAAGAAACATAAAAAAACCTAAATCTAAAAAAAAAACTAAAAGCAAACCCCAATATTTTCCTTCATTTATATACTTTCAATCAAATTTTAATTCTAATAATTCAAAACATCACTCAACTATAACTATTATAAATTCATGAAGTAGCCATGCAGGTGGAAAAACATCTTTAAATTGCAACCGATTATTAAAGGTCACTGGCTTTAAAGAAAAGAAGTAGATCTTGCTAACTACACTGAAAATCATCGATTGTGTTCAAGTCGCATTCTGAAATCTCCGATTGCAAATATTAGGTGCGTTCAATCCTGAAAAGAAAAGTCACTTATTTGCCTGAAATGACTTTTAAAAGGCAAATATGACATAATTTACATCATATTTGCCTTATAGAAGTGACTTTAGAGAAAAGGCAAACACAACTCACTTCTTTGCCTTATAGAAGTCACTTCTTTGCCTTCACTGCACATGCGCAGTGCTCACAAAAAATAGCTGTAGTGGCATCCATCTTGGAAACGATTAGATCGACTCCAAACTAAAGTTTTAGCGAATAAATTCTGCTAATTTTGTAAGTGGAGACTTCATTCAACAACATCCTAACAATCCTTTGAGAAATCAGCATGAAAATAGGTAAGAGTTGCGAAAAACAACGACAAATTGGGTACGGACATCACCGAACATCGTGGCCGCGGAACGTGCACCTACGTCGGCCACGATGTTCGGTCATGTCCGTACCCGATTTGTCGTCATTTTTCACAAATTTTATCTATTTTCTAGCAGATTCTCTGAAAATATATTAGCCAAGATGGAATAGACAACAAAATCTAATTTTTATTCCACATTACAAATAAAAATGAAAATACATGAACAATTTAAGTATGTTCATTGAGAAGTCACTTTTCCATAAGGCAGATAAAGAGAAGTGACTTTTCCTTTTCAGGATTGAACGCACCTACTGTAAAGGAAAAGTTCTCGTTTAATGTGCAATACAATCGACTGACTCTCCCTCGAGAAGAGAAGAAAGAACTGAGTATAAACAACGCTTTTACTATTACATCAAAGAAAGAAGAATCAAATTATAGTAGATGAAATAAAATAATTTTCTTTAAAGATAAAAATGACTGTAAAACTTGTTAGGAATTTTTAAAAATTGGTTTTCCCGGCGAGAAAAAGAAAGAAAAAATTTCTTTGGTCAACTACGATTGTTTTTTTATATAAATAGTTTGCCGAACAGATTTATTGTGGCGTAGTCTATAGCTATGTTAAAAATACCTTAGTGATGCATCATCAAGAATATATCCCTACAGTTATTATTTTTGAGCATGCGCAGATCGAATTTCGCAAAAATCAAAGAACTTCCGACACTTGAATCAGAGTTCCCATATACTAAGTTTACAAGAACACGCTTTTCTCGAAAATGACGTCATCATTTATCAAGTGGAAAAGTGGAAACTAGAGTGAATACTGCATTTTTTACTTTTCCACGTGAGAAATAATGACGTCATTTTCCAGAAAAGCGTGTGCATGTAACTAGAGTAATTGTCAACCAAGATTGGATAGATTGAAACATGAATTTTTAATCACAATGACGTCAGACTATAAAGCTCAAGATCTGGTACTTTTCGGTACTTAATCTGCAGCTCACTATTTGCTAGAGTTGAGTTACAAATTTGCGCCAAATGACATGAAATTTTTTTCTAACTATAACATAACTCCGATTAAGGTCTTCTTTTATCTCCACTAATCATTTAATCATAACGTGATTCATAACCAACAAAAAACTGAAATATTTCTCAAAGAAAAAATTCTGCATGCAATTAATTTCGAAAAGCATCCCCAGTTGCAATTCACAAAACATACATTATCGCTGAAAAACTACTTTTCCACTCTTGTAAATCTATGTTAGAAAAATGTGCCGTTATACAAGTATTATAAAAATAGAAAACAAATTCTATTCTAGCTAAAGGAAACACAATAAGGAACTTTTGTAAGATGATGCTGAGCTTTATTAATCTCAAAGCAAGACCCAAAGATCAGATTTCTAATTATGCTTTTGCTTTCTCCTTGCCTCTTTCCATGCGTTTCATGTTTCATCTGTTGGTTTGTCTTTTAACCCTATAACCGCCAACGGCAAAATCCCATGACCTTTTATGCAGCCATTAATATGACAAGAGTTGAAGTGTCAGGATAATAACAATAATAACAATGAACAACTTAACGCCTATTATTAAATAGATTACCGGTAGTTTTAAACTCGTTCCTATTTAAATAAAAATATATTTCATTTCTTTATTCACAAATCAATGCAAAAAAAAAGTGTAATAGCTAATAAAGTCAGGACCAGCAAATTATGTCTCATCCCGACGATTTAAAAAAAAAATAAATAAATAAATAAAAAAAAATTTCAAAACCTAGTAATTAGATTTGAATCAACATCCATGCATACAGTATGAATATTGGTGTAAAGATTTTTCGGCATTTTTTCCCCCATTGTTCCATATGGTGAATACCGATCACAATTAAATTTCATGCTCAACTGGGAATGTCCAATTACATTAACTTGTTCACACAGAGAAAAAGCAATAATAAAAAACGAAAAAAGAGACGATGAAATTTTAAAATGAAACAGTGCCCTAAAGCGATATCAGATGAAAACAATCTTGGCTGAATATCCAACTTGAAGTTAGCAAATTAATGAGAAAAACAGGAAGTTGCCCTTATTTTGTAACTTAGGTTTTGCCTGGAATATTCTCTAGAGATGATATTCCCATTCTCAACTGCATGTTTACATTCTCTAAATCTTTGGAGACAACGAACGTGAAGATTAATGACTAATCAATTCATTACTCAATCAAATGCACGTTTCTAACATACATTTAAATTCTACTGTTAAAGAATAGAAATTTATAAGTTATAAATGCATTTTTAAGTCAGAACGCTGTCATTTTCTACACATGAATAATTTTTATGTTAGGTTTTGGCACGTCATGTCATGTTATGTTTTCTCCCTTTCATTCGAGGTCTTTCCAGGCACTTGTCTGGGCCTTCAGTACAGAATTTTGATGAGTAGTTGCTCCGGTTTGAAATATGCATACATTAAGCATTCATTATTTCCTACTCCGAGAATGTTAGTTACTTTATAAAAGTAGAAAATAATCTACAATACAAATTACAGAATCCAGTCATCAAAACTCTGAGATAATAAACCAGAGAAGTGTCTGAACGCCTCGGATTCGGATAAAAAAAAGAAATCAACACACAACATGACCCACACAAAAACCTAAACCAATTTTTTGGGTCCCTATAATAAATGCGAATATGAATAAACGCGAACTCAAAATTCGCGCTTCTTCATTCGCGGTTATTCATGGTTACCATATGAATAACCGCGAAATGGAATTTTTCGCGTTTATTCATATCGCAAACACAGAAAAATTTCGTTTCGCGGTTATTCATATTCTGGCTCATCCCGTTGGAGAATATGAATAACCGCGAATTATGCACAGAGTACCGAAATGCACCAGAAAACCCATTTGCGCCTGCGGCGCCTGATTTACAAACAACCTCATCAAGACAGGTTACAGGTTAAAGCGGTCACCAAAGTGCGCGAAACAAAAACAACAAAGTACAAGTTTTTCCCAGGAAAAATTCATATTTCGCGCTTATTCATTTTGCTCAAAACCATAACAATCGATTCGCGGTTATTCATATTCTGCATATGAATAACCGCGAATCGAAATATTTCGCGGTTATTCATATTCGCGCTTATTATAAGCCCCCCAATTTTTGCTTTATCATACGCAATAATGAATCATTCATTCACAACATTAGCCAGCCATGTATTCATAAAACAGAATTAGTCACAGCGGGCAGTGCTCTGTTGACTTTAACCTATTTTTTAACCTAATCAAAACATACACACGACCTATTTTGATCAAAAATTGCATCCTGAATTCTGGGTTAAAACCAGCAGTAGTTCCAAAAACATCTCACTGCTGTTGCTCACTTGCAAAGAACTGACAAGTTCGCTTAATTGCTTGCCGAGTCACTTAATAAACTTGTTGCATAGCAACTACATCATTCCACTTGAAGGAAAACCTCTTCTATGTAAGAAACTAATTACCAAAAATCCAAGCAACAGACAGAGTAAAAGAACACAAAAGAAAACCAGAGTAAGATTTTTTTCAAAAAAAGTAGTCATGGAAACGGACAAACTGCAAGAAGTCTAGAAAAGAAAATATAATCAAAATAAAAATATCGCATATATCTCTAAGCTGGAAAAATCGTATCTGCTAGCCTTGGCAGCTAAGCGCCAAGCGGCAACCGTCTTTCTTTTTAAAAAAAGCAGAAAAAACCCGAAACATACATAGGTAGATACAGACTTACTTCAAAAAAAGAAAAAGTTAAGCCATCACCATCAGGTCATGTGTTAGTAAAGATCCTTGCAGGAAAATGTTTTTTCCTGTATGTTCTGAATTCCAAGAAAAGAAAGGTGGTCCTTCCTCCATTCTCATTCTTTATTTAGCCTTAGCCGAAAATTGAAGCGCATGTTAAATTAACCATAAATCCATAAATTGTGAACCAACTATAGGGGCTCGGAATAAAAATGTACGGAAATGAACACAATCATTTCTTTTCCAAAGAACTACCACTACGTGCAATTTCCTTTGTCCATATTATGTTGCCGTGTCTAATGTATTAGGAAGTCATGTAAATTCTAAATCTTCAAGCAAAAACAAAACATATTTCAAGTTAAAGTAGTTCTTATTTTCAGACCATAAACTTCCTTGGTTTTCAGTCAAAAAGAAAATCAGCTAATTTAATTAAGGTAAAAAGATTTTGAAAAAATCTTCAAAGTCTTCGTCCGATTGAATGCACAGAAGGTTTCATTTCCGAATATAAATGCTACTGACTTTAAAGATAAAAAGAGAAGAATACCTGGTAATCATGACTAGGCTCTGTATCTTGTTGGCCAAGAGCCTGAAGTTTCTCTTTGGACTTTGCATGACGTCGAATGATATAAAAAAGAACCACAGCAATCAGAACCCCGGCCACACAGCCACAAACCACAAAAGTAATGATGAATAGCTTTTTGTCAGGGTCCAAATTCAGCTCTGAGATTTTGACCTGCAAATAAAGAATATAATAAATAAATGTATCAATAAGTTTAGAACTTTAATTTAACGCAAACAAAGTACTGATTAGTTATGCAGTTATGGAGTTACCATATACTTTAACTATCGATTGCATACAATTAACTCAACTAACCGATAACCTTTCAAATTGTGTAAACATCGCTTAACGAATGTTAGTTGATAAATACATTTTCAAAACAAAATTAGTCTTTCGAGTTGAAAATGTGTAAAATAAAAAAAATCTTATTATAATGAATGACATAAAATCTAAGTTGAAGTTTTATTGTTTTAAAATACAAAACAAACCTATGTCGGCACATCATCATCAAAGACTTTTCGTGTAATTAAGTGAGCAGAGTCAAACTCTGGATTTAGTTTTATAAAACACAGATCTGCAAAACTTTCCGGTTTATTTCCAGAGGGAATATAAATAATAAAGATCAATAAATATATTATAAGATAAAAAGTAAAGAGGATCAAAATAGTAATAGTTATCAAAACAACAGTGATTAAGAGTTGTTTTCTTTGGCAACAACAAAATCTTGCTTGCTTTGTATAGCCCCATTATTTATTAGACGACAATAATGTCTAAGAAGATTGAAAACGGAAGAAAACATCTCACTTATTTATTTGTAGGTATGTAATAAAACTCCTTACATACCAAATGCTATTTTTCTTAACATTCCTCAATCATTTTCTTGTGAAATTGCCAAAACCCAACGATGTATCAGTTACAATACATCAACAGTATTACAAAGAAATGACAAAAGTACCGGATACCATGCACACATTTATTCATCATTAAATAATGTTATATATAAAGGAGTGGTGAAAGCTTCGCACAAAAGCGCTAGTATCAAGTAGTTATAAAATCTCTTTCTATACCAATCCTCAGACTTGGCATTTGTTTGCTTACTTTCTTTTCCCCCTTAAAAGGTAAATATTGAATATGAAGGTACATGAAAATCTTGTTCGCATCAATGCAGGTATAATATTTTCTTAACTTAGCAAAAAAAAAAAAATATGCATGCTTCTCATTGCATCAGCGAATTTGTCCGCGGGGGTGGTGTACATAGAAAATCATGATTCATGCACGAAGAGGATCTACAAAATTATTCCTTGTTTACTCTTCCCTTCTCGTATCATAACTGATGCATTTTAATTGCCCCTGCAATTCAAGGATAAATCGTACAGCGAGTTAATCATTAATTAGACGATGGTAACTGGTCGGTCTTCAAACCTATTCACTGCTGCAATCCATTAACGATATGCATTTTATTTTAAAAAAACGCGAATAAAAATTATTGCATATTTCAATGAAAATGTTGAAATATAAAATTGTTATTTATTCATTTTTCTTATTCGGAATTTCGTTTTTGATTGGTTCATTTCATAACCGCAGGGGATTTTCAAACTCAAATGGTAAAAGTTGTAAACATGTAATTTCAAATGACGGTATAAATTATAAATATAGAATCAGAATGAATGTAAAAGCAAAGTCGCATGAATAACAAAATACAGTTACAAGATTTTTTATTTTAGAAAAAATAACATCGGGAAAAGGCACGCACGAACCGAAAAACAATCATTAGAATATGGATGCATAGATAAAAGAGTAGATGGATGACATATTCCCTCAAAGCAATCAATTGCACTCTGCGTTTGTGTGGATGCCAATTGTCCAATCACATTAAAGCATCAAATTTAAATTAAATGCTAATAAAATTAAAGGCTTCAAAAGCACATTAAAATAAAATACCGTATGTTTCTAGAACCCTATCGTTGCTGTAATTACATTAGTATTTACAGTTGTTTATATAAAAAATAAAATACCTACTAAAAATGTTTTCAATTAACTTGTCGTGTATAAAGTTTAATTTTATATTTTTATCCATTTTTTTATATACAAAAAGCGAAAACAACAACTCAAAAAGGTTTTTCGTGTTCCGTTATCAGCATTTAGCATAAACCTTGCCCTTTTGGTAAAATCGTTACCACAAATAGAATGTACAATCTCAAAAATAAATAATAGTGGACCCTTTGAATTATTAGGTCTTTTTTACTACCTGTTACTGTTAAAGCATCACTTATGCTAGGTTCCCACTTGGCAGAAACTCAGACAGAAAATTTTCTGCTGCAGAAAATAAATTTTGAGAGAAAAGTATGTTTTTCTGTCGTTGGTTTCCACCTGTGGACTGTAAAGTGGGCAAAAAAGTGCAGAAAAGTAGAATTTAAAAATAAATGCCAATTTGTAAACACTGCTGCTTTCTACACTCAAAATGTTCTGCAGCAGAAAATTTTCTGTCGGAATTTCTGCCAAGTGGGAACCATAAGCATAAAAGAAAAGTGAGCATCATGGGACATTCTTTAAAAAATAATATTAAAAACTAAATTTATAATCATTTGCGAGAACATCTGATGTTTTTATTTATTTCCGTGGCGTTCATAGCAATGACTGACCGAAGAGACGATTGACATGTGTGGTTGAACGTTATCTGTGCGGCCGCAAGTGGTCGCTAGTTGCACTTCCGGACCATCTGCTTCGATATTTGTGTAAATGTCACAAAATGTCGACTCGATACAGAATTGCATGTGGCAAAGCCAAATAACAACCGAACTTGTTGAGGAATATCGATTGGCGCAATGACAAATTTTCACTTAGAAATTCTAGACACGTTTGCGCTCGTAAACAGTGCATTTTGCCACTCTTCTATCGCGTGTTATTATCAATGAATGCGACGGGAGTAAGATCAGATTTCTCGAGCATTACCTATAAAATTACACACATTTCCCTAAAAGCTTCATTATTACCTTTAATGAACAGTGAAATCAATCTCTAATTAGATTTAAAAACAAATTTTCTGCCTCACTGAAATGATCTGTATAGTAATGAAATTTATTGGATCTGTGAATTAAAAAAATCAAAGTATACTTTTTCTCACCATTTATTTGGCAAAATTAAGCAGTTTATAAACACTAACCTCTCACAATAAAACGATTATATACGGCAAATAGTATCTATAATGATACACCTTCAATAGGAAAATGCGCTCAAGATTATTTTCTGGAATGTTATTTTTTTCAGAAATTACTTTCTAAGAATTTTTTTCGATCATTTTCTAGAATTTTATTAGAAAGCTTCAGAGTTCCAATTATAAAAAAAATAAGTTTTATAATTTGTTTGGCTTCAGCAAAAACATTTTCAAGAAAAATCTTCAAAAACATTGTTTTCCTTTGAATTAGCTGATTCTAATGAGCACAGCAATGATCATGAGGTATCATGAGGATTAAATGATTAATGACTTTCAAAACTCAGATTTTTTTATTAACGGAAATAAATTTTACGAGTTGTTTGACCTGAGCGGTCATCTTTAGGTTGTTAACGAATAACGTTTGCAGTACTGAAGTTTGATCTTCTACTCTTTAAACAGTTAGTTTCTTGTTACGATAATGGTGTGTTTTATTGGGTGCTTGTGCACATAAGATATTATATGATAGGTTTTTGTCAACAGATAGAGGTAAGAGTAAGTACAAACTAATCAGCTTAATTGAAAGTTGCACTTGAGATTCAGAAAATCAAAAACATTCCGACAACTAAACATTGCCAACATGCAAATGCTATTACTGAGCAGTAAAATAATAATAAAAAAGTGCCCATTTTAAATTTTGAAAAATTATGATTTTTACAAGATTAGATGTTATTACAATATTAATTTTCGACATCGCAGAGAATCGGCTCAATTTCTTTCACATTCAAATAAATTTCATATTGTTATTGTTAAGCAATACAAACAAGTTCCAGACAGAAATCGTTACATCTTAAGAGCTAAGTGCATATAAAAAAAGAAAAGCATAGAACTGAAAGCTTAGAGCAAACAAGAACAGTCGCAACCACTTTTCACCAAAACAATGTCCTACCTGAGAAAAAAAAATTCAAAAAAAATGTTTCATTTTTTTTGTTTTCGCACACTTAGTGTTAGTTTTACTTTTCCCTCTTTCTTACACCTGATGGGTTTTGTGTTTGAGCAAAGAAGGTTAAGTGTGAGAAGCAAAGCAGCTGAGGAAAAAGATCAGACAAACCAAGCTTGTCACATTAATAGTGTTGTCATTGTATTTGCTATCATTGAAATTCCCTAAGCACGAAAATTCTTTCCACTGCCACAAAATTACCAATTTATCTCAAAATGTCAAAGACAGCGTTATTTTTCCATTTAAATAAGCAATAATCCTTGTTAATATTATTTTTACTCTATATAGATATTTAAGAGGTTTTCTGAGAACTTTTAATATTCGTTGGCAATATTTTTCTTATTTTATCTCCTCGTAAGAAAACCATCAGTAAAATTTCACACTTTTGAGTGTTATTTTTGCTTGCTAAACTTTGATATTAATATTTTCAATTTAAAAAAATAAAACAATTTTTTTTATTCATGAGCTCTGCAGCACATTTTTCAGCGTAAAATTAGAAAGCACATTTGCTTTTGAAAATTACACAAACACACGCAGCGAGATACTTTGCAAATAAAAAGGAAATAGCGGATCAAGAAAACCGACAAATTGAAACAACTTCTCTAATTTCAAACGAGATGAATATTTATCAAAGACAAATAAGACTTAGAAAAACGATTGAAAATCGTTTACGTTTCTCTCTTTAGTATAAAAGCAAATTTCGACTTTGTATCAATTATTTTTCTATAATCAACTGGAGTATTTAGAGTCCAGTTACAACTAATTGCCCAGTAAAGTAATCTAATACGGTATTTTCCTTTCATCTTAAATTGTTTCCACGACGCTTGGGAATTGGAAACGGCATCAAAGCGCCATCTTGTAGCTTTCTAGAATAGCTTTTCACAGCAGGAGATGGCAACACCAAAGAGAACATGTTTTTTCCTGACATTTCTATTACACAACAGAGAAATGTGCAATATTCAATTCCTTTTTTATTCACAAAACAATTAATAAACATGATTTAAATTTACATTTACATTTTTAAACTAAAACTAAAAAACAAATTTCAACATTTAAAAAAAAAGAATGGAAGAAAAACTATTTAATGGTTTCCAAGACGAGCAAGAAAAGTGGACAAAAGATACTTTTCAGGGCCCTATCAAATCTGAAAGCAATCCCAGCTTTTGTCCCGAGATTCTGGTAGTGATTGTGCCACTAGTCGAAGGTACCATTCTCATTTCTTGATTCTAATAGAAAGCCCAGCCATCCATTCAATGACAATCGAGTTGTCAGTTTATGATCAGCATCTGCTCCCCTTACTTGATTTTCCTTTAAAAACTCATTGCCTAAATGATTTGGTTTGTCTTTGCACTCTCAACTCGGATCTGATACGTTGACTATATAAAACTGCAACAAAAAGCACTTAAGCTGCTATTTTAAGAAAACCGTTTGAACTAAAAACACTTAAAAATCTAAATAAAACATCTACTTTCAATACGTATCATTACTTTGTAATAAATAAAATTTGTTAATGACATTAAAAACAAATTTAAAAATCTACCTTTACACACCTGAGACATAAAAACGGATAAAACACGTTTTTATTTTTAATTGTTCTTCGAATGAGAATAACTCAAAGTTACACCTCAATCATAATCCAGCAATATTATTTTCGTCTTTTTATTAAAGAATTTAACAAAAAAAAAAAAAAAAAAAAAAAAAAAAAAAATGACAAAGGTTCTTGAATTAAGAAATATAAACTTAATAACAGTAAAGCTATTGTGCGACAAAAGCGTCTAAGATTGGTATTTATCGTCTGCCGACCAAACCTGAAACTAACAAAATTCAAACGTAATTGCTGCACATTACTTACAATTAATCAACTTTCCCTAGAAAATTAAGATTTGAAAAACCGTTGCCATTTAGCAATATATCACATTTCTTGATACACTAAACGTTTAGTGAACAATATTTAATGCAGCATGAAAATTTAGTCGCGAGTTAAGGATTTTTATCGTCAATGGTGTAACATGGAGGCATCAGAGGGTTAAAGCAATTGCTTTCAATTTTCTCCAACATACCCAGAAAAGCGAAAAAACTTGATGAGCTTTTAAATTTTTCTAATATCTCAGATGTAATAAAAATCACTTTCAAGATTAAAAACATCTCTTAAATTAATAAAAAGAATAAAAAAAAAATTAAACCATTGAATTTAAAAAGTTTGCTTCAGCAAAACGCTCGTTGTGCTCAGAACACCGAAAGCATTTTGTACAACAAGTCAAACATTGGCACGCAATTCCAGCTTCATGTATCATTCGCGAATTCTCGAGTTTATTGTGCCAGCAGCCATATTGGATGTTAATAATAAATTATGCGTTTGCAATAACGAGATCGTTAATAATTAATTTCTGATTGCAATCATCTTCAGCTTCCAATGAGTAAAACGTAATTAAAAATTCCTTCTCTTTTGTTTTTAATTGAATAAAAAATACAAGCAAATAAACACAAATCGGGTCAAATTATGTGCACTTTAAAACAGCTTCAAGTGAAAGCAGATAATTTATGGATTTTTAAACTCCTAAAAATGGCTTAGAATATGATAAGAGATGCCAGAAGGCAATTGCAAACTAAATACTCCAGACATAAGCAAACAGACCCTTAGTGTTGCGATGCTGGCAATAAAACCGGTTAGGGAAAAATAGTTTCGTCCTAAAATTCAGTTACGATGATAGGCCTTCATTTTTGTGCTCCAACAAGAGACACGTAGCCAATTACGCCTTTGAGCTTGTCTTCCTTCTAAATTCTTGTAACTTCATTTATTCACTGCCAAACATTACCCACTTATGTTATTAACAACGGTCGACAAAATTTCCAGCATGACAATAATTTTATATTCAATTTTCTTCTTTTATATTTGAACAAATAATTAAATTGCTAATTTGATAATCCACAATCGTTGAAGTTTAATTTCGCAAAAATATCTGTGCCATTCGAGTGCAATCCATCAAACCATCTGCTCTGCTTCCTAGTAACACTCGTAAAGTTTACTCAAACTCCAATTTTTTTTATTTTTTTTTTTTGTTACAAAATCTACCGACAGAAAGAAGCAGATCCTTTCTCTCTTATACATACCCTTCAGTCTTTCTCTTTTCTCTGACTGTTATTGACATTTCTTTAGTAGAAGGCTGACAGCCCTTCAGTCCTAATCATAAAGTCAATGCACACTAGATGGGAGTGTTTTTGCAAATATAAAAAAATAAAATCATTCGTCTTAAGTTCAAGACTTAAGATATTTATTGTAGAAAGATTATATTTGCGTTTTAGTTAAAAATTGAACAAATTCACCATGCCTATATTCTAACTGGTTGATAATAAATTCAGTATTTTCGTTCAGCATTCAGCATATTGAAGAAAACTTCAATAAAATAAATATTTTTTTCTTAATACAAAAAAAACTCTTCTTCTAAATCAATGATTACCTACTATATAATTCAGCATTACCTGTTCCAAACCCAAATCAGCCAATAATATTTTATAAAAGGCCTGTTTTTGAAAAACACCTACTTTCAAATTCAATACATAAGATTCTTGTAGCAGATGGCAGACTCCCAGTGCACAGATTTCAATGAACCTGAACACAATCTAATAAGGATGCTGTCAGTTCACATCCAAGATGACTATTATTGCTAACGATAGAGGTCAGTGCTTTAGGTCAAATGGGAGAAAATGGGACAAAAAAGATTCTAATATACATGCAACATCCTTAACTTCATTAACAAGTGACATCAACCATGTAAGCGTCTGATAAGGGATGACGAAGTTGCATCATGAATTCTTTATAGCTAGGACGATTCCATTTCTCAAATTTTTCGCTTCCAACAGATACAGGATCAATACCATCCCCCCTTCCCCTTTCTGCTTCCCTCCTTACTCATACAATTCGCCTATCTCCCCGTGGAATAAAAATAAAC
>JH431692.1:5187-23386 GCA_000239455.1 Strigamia maritima | reverse complement strand
CAACAATATCCATCACTAACAATAACCAAAGGACAAAAAGCCAGTTTGAATAGATAAAGCTAAAAAATTAGTTAATAATTGTAAAACATGCAATTATCTATTGGTTTGTGTATGTTTTTGCCAGTAAAATCTCGCCAATGATCACATAATCATGTTGATCTTGACGTCACTCACGAGAAACGCATACGTTGGGGCCCTGGCATAGGGGTTGTCACTCCTGTGTATTTAGCTTATTGTAGGAAGTAACATAACTTTAGAAATTACATCAACCAATGAGAAGACAGATGAAAAACAAGATGGAATAAGAAATTCCATGATTGGTTGGTTTACATTTGTGTAATCACGTTTATTTTCGCTTAAATATCAATTTGCACGTGGTTAATTCGTGTAAACGGAAATGGCCCATTTTCATTGTGCAAATGCACGTGCAATGAAAGTTAGCATGCGAAAGTTGCATGCTATTTGCCGCTATTTTGAATTCTCGCTTCAAATGTAAAGGCCCATTTACAATGTCGTATTATCGCGTTGGAAATGAAGCGAACGCAACAATTTGCACGCGAAATTTCGCATGACAACCATTTGCGCGCAAAATTTCAGAGTAGACTTCAACATTGTAAACGAATTTTTAGTAGTAACAACGTGCATGATACTCAGAATTGTTACTATCAAATGTTACTTTTGCTGTAAAAGAAAAGCAGGCAAGAATGATGTGCTTGTTAAGAAACATCTGCTCCATTGCTCAAGTACAGCTTGTTTATTTATTACGGCAACCATGTTTGTGTGTAAGTTCCAGTGTAAATTTCTGTGTAAATTCCAGTGTAAGTGCATATGCAACTTTTCAACTCGAAAAGTCAGTAGTGCAATTGACATTTTGCACAATCAGGTGCACTAGTCGTTCAGTGCAAAATCATTTTCGAACCCGCCTAGTGTGAACAAAACTCTACGTTACTTTTCTTAAGTTACGTTAAATTTTCGTAAGTACGTTACTATTAGATTTCCAGCAAATGAAAAAAGTTAGCTACACTGCTTTTCAAAGTGCTTCAAGTCAGCGCCACCTATACTTTGAGTTAAAAAATAATAACAATTTGCCAGGAAAAATATGACAATAACCAGGAAAGAGCTCATCATTGATTGTTACTAATTATTGCTACTTTCCATGCCCGAAAAGCTCATTGAATTTTCATCATTTGTTTTTCCTTATATGCTTCAGTTATCTCTGAAGAATTTTAAACAAATTTCTATTCTTTTTAAGACAAAAAAGAAAACTTAATCATTTTATTATTCTTTTTGAATTTGCAAGATAAAGTAATTAAATTTTTTTGATTTATTTTTTTAATTTTTTTTTTTATTAATTTTGTTTTAATATCCATAACTTTTCAGACATTTTTAATTTAAAAAAATGAAAAAGTTAAAAAAAAACTTGAGAATTTAATTACGTTCTCATGGTGTGGTCTATTGTGTACTCGAGCATCAAACGTGAAGGGGTATCTGTCAGTAAAATGGTAAAATAATTTGCCAGGATGTGCAATTATTTTTTTTTCTTTTTTAGTCTTTTTTGAGCGTATAGACGTCGGCTGAAGGGGGAATAAGAAAAGGAATCATTAGGATTAGATGTGCTTGAAAAGGCAGCAAGGAATTTCACTTACTCTTTGTGCTTACCCCTATTCTCATCATAAAATTTCTATTAGCGATCATAAACTTTATTTCAGTGGATGGTTAGACTTTTGTACAGGTTACTTAATATTTATATCAAGACCAAGAATAATAGAGACTAAGCACTTTTCAGTATAAATTATCTAACATCAAAATCCTGAATTTAGTTAAACATTGTATCAAAAGTATATATGATTGTATCTCATTTTAATCCCCACGTCGAGCTGAGTCGATAAATCATTGTTTCGTAACCCAAAAATGTGCACAACGATACAGAAACGTAAAATTTGTATTATTTTGCAAGCATTTTCGTTTGTTAACAATATCTACGGAATATTTCCTCAGAAGGAACTTTTTTTGTGTGTATCACAAAAACAGAAATTTTCAGATTTCAATTTGCTGTGCCATTCCGTGTACGGAATGAGCTTGTGTGCACTAGGCTTAAAGCCTACACATAGTACACATCAGCTCATTCCGTACACGGAATGGCACAGGGAATCGAAATCTGAAAATTCTTTTTTTTGTGGTACACATCAAAAAAATTCCTTGTGACGAATTATTCCGTAGCTGAAAAAAATCATTCTTTCCGCGCACTTGGTGCGCGGGAAACGACCTATTGTTTCCGTGCATGGAATCTTTTCAACTACCCATAATTCGTGTGGTTTAACCGGTCGCTTAAACTGCATGTTCGAACGTTGCGTCAAGTAGGGACGAATCCATATTAACTGCTGTTGGCGGGATATATGTTCTATCCGGCAAGAAATGAAAAAGAAAAAACGAAAAAACGAAAAGCAAGCCCAACACATTGATTTTTGAATATATTGTCATCATCATCCTCATCCTCATTGCACATTTTCAATGGTAGCCATTTGCAAAAAAATATTTCAGACAGTCACCATTTGTAATATGATGTCATTAAACAAACCATGTGTACCACATTATTCCCAGTCTGAATTTTCCATGTGACATTATCCATTATTTAAAATTCTGTTGATAATTGTCACATGGAAAATTTAGACTGGCTGAATATTTTGAGTCTGAATTGGTATGTGTAATAGACTTAAAGCAGGAAAATTAACAAAACTTAAGCAAAACTTTCACTAAAAAGAGCTTTTGCTACTGAGTGAAAGTAAATGTTTATTTATATGAAATTGAGCATTTGCTTTTACTAGTTGCTTCTACTTGAAACAAATGCCTTTACTTTTACTTTTTGCTTCAAGTAAATACTACATTTTTATTCATATGACCCATTGTGTGGCGTGGTGGTGTCATCATATCGGGGCTGTGCAGTTCATTATTGTGTCTGTTTACGAGCATATTACAGACATTCAGCAGCTAATTCGACATACAGATGACGCTGACCGTTTGGTGCGTTTACAAGGCTAACCACCAGACTAGACCAGAGAGTAGACAATACTTTTTTTACAATGTATTTCTCAGCCAATTACATTTTACCCAATCTTGGAGTAAAGGGAGTTTAAATTCTTCAATTTCTAATTTATTATTTGGTTAGCCAAAAAAATAATAGACAGTTTGCGATTTCTCGTACGAGATTTTTTTATTACGAGAATGCCAAAATAACGAAATATTGTTTAAAATCTCGTAAAAATTCTCGTTTGAAAGGTCTCGGTCGAGATTTTTCAAAAATCTCGTTTCAAATTGTCGTGTATACGACTTGATTTGCGCATGCGCACTGCATACAATACAACAATTGTCGTGAAATTCCATTTTCTCTCTGCTGCAATGTTGGCAAGTTTGTGTCGATTTCAATATATCAGGTTAGTTTTTTTATCAGTCGAACACTTTGCACATCTACAAGTCTAATACTTAGGCTTCATTTGTGACAAGGTATCTAGTTCTGCTAAAAATTGTTCCGCCGATTTATGTGTCGTATGTAACATGTTTCGTGACAAACCGCACGATACGACATTTTAAATCTCGTTTTTAGTCTCGTACGAGAAATCGCAAACTGTCTAATAAATAAGTCTCTAATGAGATTTTAATTATCCAAGTTGAAATTGAATTGTATGGCAGGGAAGCCAAACAATTTTGCTTTAGATTACTTTTTTCTAGTTTTTTTTTTTTTTGTTGTTCTGTAATTTTGATAAATGATTCTTAGAAGTAAAAAACCAACGGGCAAATATTATACAAGTTAGTCTCCAAAGAAAAAGTCAAGCGATTGATTTTGATTTTTTTTTTTTAAAGTGAAATAATAAAAAAAAAAAAAAAAAAAAAAAAAAAAATTAAGAAGAAGAAATAAAATTAAAAAAGTTTGAAATTGAAAGTCATTTACTATTGTGAATGGATTTTTCTTGTAACTTTTTTCTATAAATAACTCAAGGTTTTCACACTCAAGTGTGGAAAGATAATCAGATTTCAGTGGACTGAAGTGGGCATTGAGAGCTTTCTCTAGTCAATTTCACAGCGTGTAAAGTTACATTACCTTTTACCAGTGCTATGTCCTTGACAACTATCCACCTTGTGTTTGTTTGAAGTATAGTGGGTTATAAATAGAATGAAGATGGATATTGATCATACTGAACCAATTATGTGGAAAAAATAAATAAATAAAAATAAAAAAAAAAAGTTTTAGTGTTGGAACTCGGAAGTATAGTTTTCCATTTTATAACCAAATTGCACATTTAATGAATAAACTTGATGTTATGTGTTGCAAAATGGCCAAACTCTGTATGCGGCATAATAAATGACATTAGCGCAGTTGTGGATACGAGCAGCTATACCTACTTATCGATATTGCCTAATGATAGGTATGAACTACATTGCCAGCAAATCACATAAATGATCAAAATTTCTAGAAAATTGCAGTGCAAAATTGCTAAGTGGTGCTCACACAAGTGCATAACAATTTTTATATTAAAAAAAATTGCTACAGATGGGGTATAAAAGTCAAAAATTGAATGTCTTTTCTAATATTTAGCTCCTATTTGTGGTTAGTGGTTACAGTTTCTTGCTTGTGGCTGCTTTATTGCACTACCAAAAAGGTTATTTTAATTTTTAAAGCATAATTTCCTGTTGCCAAATGCAAATATCATCTTAAAGGGGCTTTGCCAAGCAAACTTGTTAATGTTAGTGTGGTACTTTTGATCATTCTAGAGTGTTTGGTCTATAAATTTTTGGTTTCACTCATCTTTAACCCTCAAAAACCCCATCTTATGTCACAATCGTGACAAGCCGCAGTTGTGAATAGAAATTTTTTTAAAAAAATTTTTACAAATCTGAAATTTACAGTAGCTTAGTTAAGAATACGAATTTACATTTTTTGAATTAATTTGATAAAAAAGCGGACATAAAATAAAAAAGACAAAATTGTCTTCTTAAAATCCAGGCTTAAGTTTTTTGTTGTTTTCACTGCAAATTTTACGAGCGCTTTAAGAATATTGCGCCCTCTATATATAAACTAAATAAACATACAAAAGAGACGACAAAACATACATCAAATAGCATTTATTGGTTATCAGGGCTGGTCGAAAAAACGCCGTCGCGCTATCGCTACTGTGGCGGCGCAGCCACTACTATAGCGGCGCTGAAATTTCGCTACTTTTTATTGCTAAGCCGGAAAGTAGCGCCAATTACATTTATGCCCTAAATAGCAAAAAAGTAGTGCAAGTTGAACTACTTTTACACTATTTCCATACCTAGGCAAAACGTCACACAAACGTCATTCAAATGGCATTTATGCAAGAATCCCTCGCCAGAGTCAATGGAACGTTCCATTACCCTGACGTTGAAATACCGGAAAAGTAGTGGGCAAAGTAATGCATCGCATGCGCTTTATTTTCATTTAAAATTTAGTGTAATGACATTATGGATATACTTCTAGTTTAATCTTTCATTATTCTATCTACCATAGGCCTTTCGACTGTTCACCAGTCTTCTTCAGTGGCGCATAGTAGACAATATAATGTCTACTATAAATGCTACTATAGAAGAAGAGAATCAAAGAATTCAAAATGAAACAGATAAGCGCCATATTATTCTGGCAAAAAATAGGACCAGAGATGAAAACCAGTTGATTTTGAAAGAAGAAGAAGAAAGGTCTAATAATATTGGAGAAAGAAGCACATCATTGGAAAAAGAAATAGATAACAAACTAAATTTAGGACACATCTCAACTAGAAGGAAAAATATCAGATGAATGGTTCATACTGGAATTATCTAGAATGATGTAAAAACATGTATAAACATGTTTGGTATTGTTGTGTTTGAGGAACGTTTTTGAGACGTTTCACCCAACAATGTGTAGAATATATAAAGGAAGAAATGTAGTATTATCATCATAAACCACTGAAGAAGACTGGTGAACAGTCGAAAGGCCTATGGTAGATAGAATAATGAAAGATTAAACTAGAAGTATATCCATAATGTCATTACACTAAATTTTAAATCCTAATTAGGATATGCATTAAAAATAGATGCTTTATTTTCAGCATGCAGCGCCGCGTTGCTTCAAATTTTTAAGTAGTGTTAGTGCAATGGCGGTTCACTATTTCATAAATTTGTAGCGCAATACTAGCGGCGCTATTTTTTTCAGTAGCGCGCCCAACCCTGGTTATAAATAAAAAAAAGTGGAACTAAAGTTAATACAGACAATTATTAGTGTAAATAAATAATTAAACATGCCTTGCATGTGTTTTGATTAGTACAGTCGGTGACTCCTAGTGTCAGTTGGTTGAACCATGGTAATCATGGTAACAGCACTAAAGTGCTTCAAAGCAAAGACTCCAAAATGTCACAATTAACAGCACTAAAGTGCTTCAAAGCAAAGACTCCAAAATGTCACAATTGTGACTACGTTGTTCTGATAATTCTGGGGTTTGAGGGTTAAGACCCCTTAAAGAGAGTTAGAGTGATTTTTAAAGAGAGTATAATGGTTTTGGTATAATTTGTTATTAAAAAAAATTGTATTTTACATCATCATTCATTGAAATTCTTGACATTTTATTGTCTTGTTTATTTCCTAAAATAAATAAAGCAATAAATATAGAGAGAGAAAAAGCGAGGCAGCCATATAGAGTATTATTACAGCCAATAAAAAAACTCATCACAAATAGAAATTTCGTTTGGTTACTCCTATTTACAACCATAAAAAAAAGAAGAGGAGCAGTGGAATTGGGATATGGGATGGATATGGGTTTGGGGTTAAGGTAAACTCTCTGGTGCTGTCTGTGGTGGTCTGGTAGAATTGTATTTGTATGCTGCTGTGAAATTGCAGTTGCCATTCAGTTTATTCACCTCTCGTTCACCATTTTATTGCATCTCTTATCTCAAACTTTGTTCATCTGTGGGGCTCAAATATAATACTTTTTCATTTTTACAAACTTTTTTTATTTTTTTTTTTTTTTTTTTTTTTAATTATTTGCATTTATTCAATTCATATGATGGCTCTTTTGTTGTAAAAATGTATGACACTGTATATATATATAAAAATCTAAAAATTATTTATGTTTTTTTTTTTAGGTAAATGGAAACTGGGAACTGAGCTCAACTTTGTGTGATTTCTATATTGCTATGGATGTAATTTGTAGCACTTCTTCCATCTTCAACCTGGTTGCAATCAGCATAGACAGGTGACATTTTACTCTTTGATTCTGTATACTTAGTGTCTGGTTCAATATATCGATAGATATTTGAAATTCTAATGATCTCTACTTCCTGTTTTTAAGCCTCTATTGGAAGCTGCAGAGCCATGACAAACTCTCTTGACTTAATTACACTCATTAAAATTCCATTTTAACTTCTACTTCAGTCTTCACATCAATTGATGAAAGAAAAAAAAAATGAGGATTTGGGCATTAAGATGTGTTGGGAAATTCACTAATTAAAAATCAACTTCTGTTTTTTCTATGGATTAAAGAACACCTGTAATTGAATTGCACTCAATTCAATTTATAGTTGAGAGAGAAATTTGATAGTTTTTGACAATTTGACTAATGCAGGAGTTTTTAAACAATGAAATTAAATTTTCTTTGCTTTTTTTTTTGCTTGATTAGATGATTTTACTTTAGCCTGGATAAATGTTTAAATGCATTTATTTTTATTTTATTTATTTTTTTGCATATTTTGCCGCATCTGGCCAAAAATGCAAATTTGATCAAAAATGCATATTTTCAATGCATATTTTTTTGCCGGAAACGTACTCTGTATGCAATTTCATCAGATTTGACATTTTTGTAACGAGTTTGGATAACTTTTGAAAATTCTGCAAATTTCATCAAATTAACAATTTTGTGATCAAAATTCACCAATTTAAACATAAATTTGCATGAAAATTTTACTAAATTTAAATATTTTTGGATAATATTTTACCAAATTCAAAAATTTTTAGATAAATTTTTCCAAATTCAACAATTTTTGGATTTAATTTCGCAATTTTTTATTGCATAAATTGGAATTTTTGGTGCGAAACTCCCATTGGTAAATAACCTATATTGTACTGAAAGTATATATTGTGGCGTCTTATTTTAATCCTCTAGTTGAGCTGAGTCGAAAAATCATTGTTTTGTAGTCCAAAAATGTGCGTGCCATTGTTAACGAATGAAAAGACTTGTAAAATATTTTTTTTAAAAATTATTTACATTTTGGTTTTTGTATTGTTGCGTACATTTTTTGGCTACGAAACAATGATTTTTCGACTCGGATCGACTAGAGGATTAAAATAAGATACCACAATATATACTTTCAGTACAATATAGGTCATTAACCAATGGGAGTTTCGCGCACGGAATAATAAATAGAGTATAAACTCGCTGTATGTACAATTACACAATGTTGATTGTGCATGTGATAACTTTCACAATCAACTTATGTTTATAGCAGTCATCAATCAAGTGCGTGTGAAAATGAATGTTTATTGCTATAACTTTGTTGCTATTTGTCACTGTAGTGTGATGGAAATACCAAGTCTTATTATTCAGTGCTGTAGTCAAAATTTTGCTATCAACTGTACACTCATAGAAAAAATGTTTCCATTTTACTCCATTTGGGTCTCATGGCCAACTCTTACATTTAAAAGAGTAATAATATTTTAAAGATTAGGTGCAGTCAAAAATTTAATTTTAATACATGAAAGAGTGTTAACAATAACATGTATTTCAATCTATAAAATATTTTATTGTTGCATATTTATTATTTTAGAACAAAAACAATGTCGCCTTGTTGTCATGCAATGCATCGTGGTCGAGCAAGGTTTGATCGACGTCACCAGTTTTGATTGTTAACAAAATAACTATCTGCGCATGCTCAGAAAGTTGAAATTTGACCTAACCTGAGAACTTGTTCTGGATCATTTGAATTTTAGGATTGGGAACGTCATTCGACCACGATTCTTTGCGTTGTGGAGAAGGAATATGGGAATTGTTATAAAATAATAAATATTCAACAATAAAATATTTTAAAGAATGAAATACATGTTATTGTTAACACTCTTTCATGTATTATAATGACTGCACTTGACCTTTAATTTCAGATTTTTGATATTCCATTTCCAAATATTGTTACTTCAAAAATGGAGTTTTTCACACACTAAACTCTCGTTTTCGAGTACCATTATACTCTGATTATGGAGTTGGCCACAGGACAATGCCTAAAGGTGCATTTTCATTTGCGAGAGAATTTCTCGCGCCACAAAAAAAAATCGCGCCAACAATCGCGCCGCTCTAAAAAGCAAGCTTTGGCTTGAGCATTTTCATGGGAGCAAAAAAAGCCACTTCTCGCTTTCAAAAATTTTCTAAAAATCAGTCGCCATTTCATGAAATATTCATTAGTTTGAAATGTTTAGCACCAAATATTGCTGAATTTATTATTTTTTGGCTTTTCTGGATGTGGATGGCATTGATTAATCAAGATTAAATATTCAAGTGGAGGAAAAAAATCAGCGCCATTTGCAATTGTGGGTGGAGCCTGTTCAAATGCCAAAACTGTTGGTTCAGATAGTCACATGGCGCGATTTTAGGCGCGATTTTGTGAGCAAAGCTAGACTTGACAGAAGCGCGCGAGAAACAGAATCGCGCCAACAATGGCGCGCCTTTGCAAGTCTAGCTTGCATGAAAATGAACAAGCGTGCGATTTTTGTCACGCGATTATTGAAAAATAGGCGCGAGAAATGGCATTTCTCGCAAATGAAAATGCACCTTAACTCCAGAAATGGAGTAAAATTGCAATTTTTTTTCTACGAGTGTAAATAATTCAATTGATTTCAAACAGAATTTAATTCAAATCCAACGGAAATTTTTTCCAATGGTTTTTTCGTGATAATAAAATTTTAAATCGCACTCTCTATGCTTATGACAACCTGTCCTCCATAAAACTTGTTGAAAGTCAAATGCTAAACCCACGACTCTAAATTCGAGAAAAACTTAAGAATTCCAGACAAATATGGTATTTACCGCTTTTTATACTTTGGATTTTGTCCACGTTGACAGCTTTTACGTCTGCAATGTGCAAATTACTGCATTCTTGTCCAAAGAATGTCATTCATCCACTTTTTTACTGCGAAGGGGATAAAAAATCTTATTGTCTTCATCCTCACCTGACTTAGATTCTAATAAACTATTGGTAGTTGGGATTGGTCATCGCTAAATAATTAATATTAGAAATTAATATCACCACATGTGACCTGTCTATTTTGCACATTTGTAGTGATGTGTTGGAAAGCCACTGATCGTATTAATGTAATCTCAGTGATTATTTGAGTTGTCAGACAAATAGGATAAATAATAGTGTGATTGGTTGTAAACCTCATTGCGTGAAATATGGGACAGTGAGGTAACGTGAGATAACATTTGCTGCTTTACACGCTCGTTAGCTTAGAATGATGGGACGTCGTAGCCATAAACAAGGAGACAAGAACTCTTAACTTCTCTCAGTTATTTATGTAGGCCTGATAATCATTTATTTCTTTTATTTATCTGTTTACAATATAACTAATCTTATATAACTAGGTGCATTGCAGTGAAATTTCATTTTCATTTTGCCGCATTAGTGTGCGGAGGTCAAAAATGGCGGTTTTTCGATTGTAAGCTTATATGCGGATATAAGCCCATGTACGTAGTTAAGCTCAGGACTAAAAATCGACATTCGATCTTCTTGACTTTTTTTCGGAGGTCAAAAATGGCGGTTTTTCGATTATAAGTTTATATGCGGATATAAGCTTATGTACGTATTTAAGCTCAGGACTAAAAATCGACATTCGATCTTCTTTGACTTTTTTCGGTAGGTCAAAAATGGCGGTTTTTCGATTATAAGCTTATATGCGGATATAAGCTCATGTACGTATTTAAGCTCACGGCTAAAAATCGACATTCGATCTTCTTGACTTTTTTCGGAGGTCAAAAATGGCGGTTTTTCGATTATAAGCTTATATGCGGATATAAGCTCATGTACGTATTTAAGCTCAGGACTAAAAATCGACATTCGATCTTCTTGACTTTTTTTCGGAGGTCAAAAATGGCGGTTTTTCGATTATAAGCTTATATGCGGATATAAGCTCATGTACGTATTTAAGCTCAGGACTAAAAATCGACATTCGATCTTCTTGACTTTTTTTCGGTAGGTCAAAAATAGGCGGTTTTTTCGATTATAAGCTTATATGCGGATATAAGCTCATGTACGTATTTAAGCTCAGGACTAAAAATCGACATTCGATCTTCTTGACTTTTTTTCGGAGATCAAAAATGGCGGTTTTTCGATTATAAGCTTATATGCGGATATAAGCCCATGTACGTATTTAAGCTCGGGCTAAAAAATTTTTTTGGAGGTTAAAAATGCCGGTTTTTTTTTGTTAATAAGCCTACGGGTGCTAATGCGGGGTTTTACGGTACAAGTTCAGTTTGCATTTATTTTCAATACGATTGATCATGATTTTTATTTATTTAGGTTTATCGCCATTACGCGGCCAATCAAATACAAAAGACATAAAATGAATAAAAAACGCGGATTCATAACGATCGCACTTGTGTGGGTGATCTCGGCCACCATCGGGTTCCCCATCGTGCTCGGTCTGAACACCGCTCCGGATAAGAATCCACTGTTGTGCGTGTTTTACAACACGGATTTTATCATCTACTCTTCGTTATCGTCTTTCTACATTCCGTGCATCATCATGGTGTACTTGTACTACTGCATCTTTCGTACTCTTTATCTGGCCGTGGCCGCCAAGAAGAAACCGAACGTGGGCTCGATCAAACCGGGATCGGTGATAGCGAATAAAGCTCAGACAGGAAAACTGCAAGAAACTTCGCTTTTAACAGTCGCCGAGCAGCAGAATCAAAGTTTAATAACGCCCGAGACGAGTGTCACTATGGTGGATCCTCCGACTGATAATCCGACCGAGAGTGGGAGTCAGGAGGACGAGGAGGAGGAGGAGGAAGAAGAAGAAGAGCAGCAGGGAACACCCGCCAGGTAAAGCCCAGTACAGATACCAATTCAGACTCAAAATTTTCAGCCAGTCTGAATTTTCCATGTTACAATCATCAATGGAATTTTAAATAATGGATGATTTCACAAGCAAAATTCCTACTGGGAATAATCTGGTACACATGGTTTGTGGGATTTTTTTGCAAATGGCTACTGTTGAAAATGTTGCCTTGCAAATTTCGTTGATGAGGATGATGAACTATTTGAAAATCAATGTGTCGGGTTACTATTAGCAGCTATTGGTGTTTTCCTCTTTTTGGAGCCATCTTTACGCTTTTTTATCGACAAACGACCATGTGACTTAGTTATCTTTATTTTTAACCGGTCGCTTAAACCACATAAATTGTGTGTAGTTGGTAAGATTACATGCACGGAAACAATAGGTGGTTTTCCGTGCACGTTGTGCACGAAAAGAATGATTTTTCCAGCTGTGGAACATTTCCTCGCAAGGAAAAATTTTTGTGTCTACCACAAAAACAGGAATTATCATAGACTTTGATTTCCTGTGCCATTCCATGTATGGAATGGCCCTGTGTGTACTAGGCTTAACACGCGAATGTTGCTGGAATGTTTCGAATGTCATCTTAATATTGACAATGTTTACGGTATTTTTGGAACATTTTCCAATGTTGGTATCAAGTTTGACGTTACTGCTGCGGCAGTGTTGTGCCAACGTTGGCAATAAACATTGAAACAAACATGAATTTTTGATATATGTCAATGTTACTGCTGCAATGATGGCAACAAACATTTGATCAACAATAAAGCCTAGTACACATACCAGTTCAGACTCAAAATATTCAGCCAGTCTGAATTTTCCATGTGACAATTATCAACGGAATTTTAAATAATGGATAATGTCACATGGAAAATTCAGACTGGGAATAACGTGGTACACATGGTTTGTTTAATGACATCATATTACAAATGGCGACTGTCTGAAATATTTTTTTGCAAATGGCTACCATTGAAAATGTGCAATGAGGATGAGGATGATGATGACGATATATTCAAAAATCAATGCGTTGGGCTTGCTTTTCGTTTTTTTCCTTTTCGTTTCTTGGCAGGATAGAACATATATCCCGCCAACAGCAGCTAATATGGATTCGTCCCTACTTGACGCAACGTTCGAACATGCAGTTTAAGCGACCGGTTAAAAATAAAGATAACCAGGTGTGATCTGGTTATCTTTATTTTTAACCGGTTGCTTAAACCACATGAATTATGGGTAGTTGAAAAGATTCCATCCACGGAAACAATAGGTCGTTTCCCGCGCACCAAGTGCGCAGAAAGAATGATTTTTCCAGCTACGGAATATTTCCTCACGAGGAAATTTTTTGATGTGTACCACAAAAAAAGGAATTTTCAGATTTCGATTCCCCGTGCCATTCCGTGTACGGAATGAGCTGATGTGTACTAGGCTTAAACTTAGATTCGACTTGCAATGTTGAAGAATCAGTGCAGCAACATTTGATGATACCTGGGAAATTGTTTATTTTTGTGGATTTTTGCTTTTATCCGTTGTTTATATTCCGCTTTCATGAAAAATAAAAACAAAATCAGCACCTGATGCAACGTGCCAGATGTAGAAATAATGCAAATTTTGATGTCGGATATTTAATTGTGTCCATTTTATTTACAGCGAGGAGTGCCAGGTGATTCCTAACGATAAATCGACCGAGTTTATATTGACACCTGTTGGCGAAGGGTCGTCGCCGAAGGAAGCGCCGTGCGCGCCAGCAGCTCCTTCAGGTGACAAACATTGTAATAACGACTCTAGTCTGGATGAAACCACGACACGGACTCATAAAATCAGTTCGAGTGCGCAGATTTGCAATCAGCAGCCTCTGTTGGTGTTGCAAGAGTCGACCACTGCTCACGTGTTGCCACTCGAGGCTTCGCCGAAACAAAGTATCGAACAGGTCAGCGCGGCCAAGAGGAATGGACGCGCCACAACGGTCAGTGAGCACAGTCCGAGTGGGCGTCATAAAAAAGAGGGGAAGGGCAAATCCAAGTCCGTGATGGAAAGCGGATTCTGTTGGGGTCGTAGATTGCGGAAAGGAGAGAGAAAAATCACTTTTAAGAAAAAGGAAAAGTCATCGGCTAAGAAGGAAAGAAAAGCAACGCAAACGCTTGCTATTGTTTTGGGTAAGTTAGTTGTTTTTGTCCTTTTCTTCTTTTTTTGTTTATTTTTTTTTTACTGTCAACCCAATATGGTCCATCAACAGGAGTAATTCAAAAATATATTGTTGTTTCTGCAGTACACGATATAGTCTAACAATTCATGTGGTTAAAAACGTCACTTTAAGACAGTTAAGTTATGCTTAGTTCCCACTTGGCAGAAATTCCGGCAGAAAATTTTCTGCTGCAGAAAATTTTGAGTGCAGAAAAGTATGGCTTTTTCTGATTTTTTGACTCGGCTCGACTAGAGGATTAAAATGAGCTGCTACAATATGTGCTTTCAGTACAATGCAAAAAAGGTTCCCTTCTTAGTTTCATCACGGTCATTGGATATGGAATGGTTGTTCAGCTCTATATCCAATGACCGTGGTTTCGTGCACAAATTGTTAGATAGAGTTTAGTATACCAATAGAAGGAACCGGGGAAATTCCGCGGGTCATATTTGGTCCAATCGTTATGTGAAAGAGCCAAACCTTTGGTGCCAAACCGACCAGCACGAGAACTCTGTGCAAATATGTATCAGAATTTTCCGACATATCGTAATGAAAGACTATATTCACCCATTCAACATCCATTATGATATGCCGGAAAACAAATCAGTGGCTACTAAAATCCGCTCATTAAAATCTGTGTACTGTATACTAATACCAAACTGTCTGTCCGCTTTTTGCCTGCCTTTGTGATTGACTGTTGGCGATGCGAACAGCCAATGAAAAACGCGGTTAGCGTATTGTGGAGAAAAAGTGTGCGCCAATCGAAATTGGAAATGTACGTGGATAATGAATCGAAGCTGACTTTACACGGTTTGAGTCAACATTGAATAACCACGATAAGACCCGACAGTTCCTTTGTTTGCTCGATAATTTGGAATTTAATCAAGTTACAATATTTGTTTGAACGATACAACGTTATATGGCTTTGATTAAGACATTAACTGATGAGAATTTTCCAGCAATTGCTATTCATAAGTCTAAGTTAATTTCTCTAAATCAAATTGAGCGCACCTAATATCTCGAAAACTGTTGAAGATAAAATTAAAAATTAGACTCAAATAGGATGTTCAATTTCTTGGACAACTTTCCTAAATTGAATGTATGGGTCTGCGAAGCCCTCAAAAAAAGTCATAATGGAGCTATGTAATTGTTGTCAACAATCAAAATTTTTAAAAAAAAATCACTAGCCACGTTCAAATTTGTTTAGATATCTTAACTTATTCGACTTAACTGTCTGCCCAGTTATGGTCAAAAACATCACTTTAAGACGGTTAAGGTGAATAAGTTAAATTATCTAAATGAATTTGAATGCGCCTATTGTTTTACAGCTGAAAAATTACAGTGTAGAATTAATCTTTGGGTGCACAAATGCATTAAAAGATATAAAGTCTTAGTTGGACAAAGTGTTGAATTAAACATCTCTGTTCGCTGTTTCAGCATTATACTAGTCTTACGATTATGTGATTTTTTTTTGAGTTTGTCAAAAATTTGATTTATAATCTCAGCAATAAATCATGTATTTGTAAAGAAAGTGGGAATGAGAGCTTAAAAGGGATCTTTAAAAGTTAGTATTAATAGCGTCGGGGTGTTCGATCATGCAAGCTGGTTGCTCTTTTCAAAAGAAAAGGATTAACTCAACACCTTGTCATGCCTTTATCTAGGCAATGAACGACACGTTATTCGCTATTTTCAGTTTGCGTGGCGCCACCCTAGTGAGCAGTTATTGAACTATCGTAAGTAGGATAACATGGGTTGCAAAATGAGATTAAGTTAGGCTGAAGGTGAGGAATAAATGTGTTGTCGTTATTTTTGTTGATTTTTCTGTGTTTTTCTATTGAAAAAATTGATTTTTTTTTTTTTGACTGAGATTTTGTTTTTTTCATGCGGGAGATGGTTTACTTGATACGGCATGAATTTATTGAATCTCCGTCAAAAGTACAAAAATAATAAAAATGCAGTTTTTCTTCACTAAAAACATTTCTATACTTAAAAATATTAAATTATCAGCTGTTATTTTTAATTTTTTGAAAAAACAATGGAGTTATTCCATTGAATAAGCTTCATAATCCATATGCAAGATGGCTGTTATCCTACTTCGGCAGCCATTTTTTTTTTTTTGCAGCGCCTTTTATAATCATTGAAAATAGCGAATACGGAAATTTAGTACACCCATTCCAGGTGTACTATCTTCTGGTAAAGGATTTAATCGACTTGTAACATGTTGTACAAAAATTATTGTTGCTGACCGAGTATTACATAAAATATCTAATTATTTTTTATTCGAATTTTATAAAAGACACTTGACACGTTTTTGTTATCAGTAGAAAAATATAAAATATTTTTTTTGCCTTTTGCTCGAATACCTTAACGATCCATTTAAACTCTATTTAATAATTCGTGCACGAAACTCCCATTGATTAATGAATGACCTACGCAGTGTACTGAAAGTATATATATTATGAAGCCTTATCCTCTAGTTGAGTTGGGTCGAAAAATCATTGTTTTGTTGTCCAAAAATGTGCAAGCCATTGTTAATATTGTTAACAAAAGAAAATGCTTGTGAAATATTTAAAAATATTTTTTACATTTGGGTTTTTGTATTGTTGCGCACATTTTATGGCTACGATACAATGATTTTTCCACTCAGCTCGATTAGAGGATTAAAATAAGATACCACAATATATACTTTCGGTAGAATGCAAAAAAGTTCACTTTTTAGTTTCGTGCACGAATTGTTGGATAGAGTTTAGGACGATTTATTAGCGTCAAGTTAAATTTTATCTCCTAATTTCACAGGTTGGGCTTGGCTGCTTTAATGATTTTACATTTCAGTTGAATATAGATTTTTTTTTTTAGCTGCGAAATTGGTTTGAATTTATACCACCAGATGGTATTAGCTGATGGACAAGATGTGAATTTCTCTTTCACCATTTACGTTTCCTGTGGATTTTCTTTTTTCGTTTCTAAAGTTGTTTAATGTTGTTTTAAAGTTAATTGAATGATATGAAATCCAACCCCGGCTGCGGTTTCTAAGTTGATATTCGTTTCCTCTTTCTTCTACTGTTTAGCTAATGTGAGAACTAATGAGAATCGAAGTTTTAATTCATTCAATTTGCATGGCTACCCACTAGACTGAATAGAAATGCAGAATAACAAGGACGTGAATCTGATAAATTTTTCTTTAGTCTTTTGTATCAATTGTCAGTGGAATTTTGACAATTGGTTCTCAGAACAGACTTTTTTAATTTGTACACAAAAAATTTGATGCTCCACAGTTGGTACATCAATTGGTGTCTAGACTAATTAGAAACACTTTGCGATTTTTCGTACGAAAAAATTAAAATACGAAATGATGAAAAAACGAAATTTTAATATGACAAACGTAAATACGACTTGATTTGCGCATGCGCACTGAATGGAATAACAACAATATTCGTCAAATTCCGCCGCGCCATTTTCCCTTCACTTCAACTGCAATTTTGGCAAATTTGTGGCGATTTGATTATCTCAGGTTTGTTTTTTAATCAGTCAAACACCTTATACAAACCACAAGCCCAATGCTTAGGCTTAATTTGTGATAAGGCGCTTGATTATGCTAGAAATTGCTGTCGCCGATAATACGTTTCGTGAAAAATCACAACCTGCTGTACGAAATTCAAATTACGAAATTTAAGAAAAAACGAAATTAAAAATATTTCTTTTTTTAATTTCGTAATTTTTCTTACAAGAAATCGCAAAGTTTTTTTATAACCAAATAATAAATTACCAAATATAATTTATTGATTATTTGACTGTAAATTAAGTCGCACGCATTATCATAATTCACCGAGGAAAAAGCCCAACAGCAAGAATTTTAAATTTAATTTTTGTGTTTTTATCGTTTTTACAATTTGTGACGTTTTCTAATTCGCCAAAGCTATTTCCCCCCCCCCCNCCCC
>JH431691.1:51654-64417 GCA_000239455.1 Strigamia maritima | reverse complement strand
AATCTAACTCGTGAAAACTATCGACTAGAGCGTACGCGCGGATTGGTTGAATTCGAATTTCTGGTCGAATTTCATTGGTCGGCGCACCTATTGTTTTGATTATTGAGCACCATGCAAAATATCCGAAAATAAATTTATGTTTTATCCACTTCTGCAACAAGTAGCCGTCAGAGCGAGCCACTCCACCCCAATTCCAAAATGGCAACCGCAATGTTTCACTGGATTCTATGAGATTCCGCAAGATTTCACGAGATTCAGCAAGATTCGGCGAGATTTCACGAGATTTCGCGAGATTTTACGAGATTTCGCGAGATTTTACGAGATTTCGCGAGATTTTACGAGATTTCGCGAGATTTCGCGAGATTCCACAGGATTTACATTTGCTTGGGTATTTCGTTAAAATCTCGTGAATCTCGTGGAATCTCGTGAAATCTCGTGGATTCTCGTAAAATATCGCAAAGTCTCATAAAATCTCGCAAAATCTCGTAAAATTTCGCGAAATCTCGTAAAATTTCGTGAAATCTCGCGAAATCTCGTGGAATCCCATAAAATTTCATGGAATCTCGCGAAATCTCGTGAAGTCCTTTGAGAAATATAGTTTTAGATTTGTTGTTGTTGTAGTTTTTCTCGTTAGATTCTCTTCCCGAATACCACTCGCGCTAGTGATTGTCGAAACAGCTTGCAACCATTCATTTTTTTACTCATTGGTAAAACCACTCGTGCATCTAAAAATTGCGACCAGAATAAACCACTCGTGCCCTGCGGGCACTCGTGATTTATACAGTTCGCAATTTTTGATGCACTCGTGATTTCTACCAGTAAAAAATTCATTGTTACAAGCTTATTTCGACAATCACACTAGCGCTTGTAGTATTACACCTGAGAATTTTTAATTACAATATTTTTTAGCCGGCACCCGGAATATAATTTTTTTCTTCTTTGTAAAGGTGAACGAGACTTAAACTCTCGCATGGACGACGCGTTTTTACTGAGATTTCTCCGAGCTCGAAAATTCAACTCCGATCGGGCTTTTCAATTATTGAAAAATTACTATAAAATTCGACAACAGAACCCTCAATTGTACAAGAATTTCCGTCCATCAGCGTTAAGGAGCATATATGCGCACAACTTGCAGACCATGCTTCCCGATCGCGATCAGTTAGGCCGAAAGGTCTTCATATTTAAAGTGGGCAAATGGATTCCAGAACTGTGCAGTACGGGCGACCTTTATCGAGCCTGTCAAATGTGTGCGGAAATAACGATCGAAGAGGAAAAAACTCAAATCAACGGATTCGTCTGCATCGCCGATTTAAAGGATTTTGGCATTCATCAAATAAGGCATATCACACCCGCTTACCTTAAACGTTTCGCCTTATTTCTTCATAACGGCTTTCCGGCTCGATTCAAGGGTTTGCACGCTGTAAATGAGAATGTCATTTTCGACATGTTGGTCCTCGTTTGCAAACCTTTTTTCAGCAAAAAACTTCAAAAAAGGGTAAGTATATTAAAAACTAGGTGCATTCAGGAACTAAAACTCCTCAAAAATGAGTTTTGCGTGTGGTTAGTTTTATGGGATATGAACAAAACGTTGCATACCCTAGGCAAAACTACCCACAATTCTGCACAAAAAATTCAGGACTGAGTGAGCATAACCACCTTTGGTAGACCTTTAACCACCTTTTCTACTAAAGGTGGTTATGGAGTGAGCGAGTGAGTTTCTGATGCGATAGAATTGAGTTTATAGACGCATGAGGCGACTTAGGCCATACACGTCTTTTAATCTGACATACTGAAACTGACATACTAAAACTGACCGATAAGTATCTGACACGGAGTATCTGATGCAATCTTGTAAAATGTGCACTCATGTGAAATAGCCATTACACCCGGGATTTATAAGGTACTCTCTTTCAGGTAATGGATAAATTGAATAAGTTGGATAAATTGGATAAATTAGATAAATTGGATAAATTACAGTAATCGAATGTCACTTTTTTACTCCGTGTTTCATCGTCATATGATCCATGAAATTTAGTACTTCTTTTCACCCGAGAACAACCACTCACTAGACGGGTTCGAAAATGATTTTGCACTGAACGACCAGTGCAACTGATAGTGTAAATGTCAAGTTGCACAACTGACTTTTCGAGTTAAAATGTTGCATATGCATTTACACTGAAATTTACACTGGAATTTACACACAATTCACACAAACATGGGTGCTGTAATAAATAAACAAGCTGTACTTGAGCAAGGGAGCAGATTTTTCTTAGCAAGCACATCATTCCTGCCTGCTTTTCTTTTACAATAAAAGTAATATTAAAGGCGGGGCTGCATGCGGTCGACACGCAAATGGTCGACACCGAAATGGTCGACATTTTCAGAAAACGCGCATTTGATTGTTTTATTTAGAACAAAAAGTTGAATTGTAAAAAAACTTAAATTATAATGTAAAAAAATTAAAATCAAATTAGAAAAAAAATGAAATCATAAAATATATACGACTATACATATACGTGTATATAAATTTCAGTTGGAAATAAAAATTATGCATTTTTACTTTTTCAATTTTTCTTTTTGTCAATTCAAATTAGAAAAAGTAAAAATGCATAAATTTTTATTTTCAACTAAAATTTATTATATACATATACATATATATTTTATGATTTCATTTTTTTTCAATTTGATTTTAATTTTTTTGTCACGATAATTTAAATTTTTTACAATTCAACATTTTATTGTTCCAAATAAAACAATCAATTGTGTCGACCATTTGCGTGTCGACTATTTGCGTGTCGACCATTTGCGTGTCGACCATGTGAGTGTCGACTGGATGCACGCCATGGCATGTCGACCATGTGGGTGGCGACCATTTGCGTGTCGACCAAATGCATGTCGACCATTTGGTTGTCGACCAAATGCGTGCCATGTCATGTCGACCATTTGCGTGTCGACCAAATGCGTGTCGACCAAATGCGTGTCGACCAAATGCGTGTCGACCAAATATTATGTCAACCATTTGCGTGTAGACCCTTCCATATTAAATAGTAACAATTCTAAGTATCATGCACGTTGTTGCTACTTACATTTGAAGCAAAGATTCAAGATGGTCGCAAATAGAACTCTTTAAACGCCAAATTTTGTTGCACGTGCATTTGCACGACGAAAATGGTCTGTTTCCGTTTAACACGATTGAACAACGTTTACACGAATTAATTCGTGTAAACAACGTGCAAATTAAAATTTAAACAAGTGTAAACGTGGTTACACATGAATGACTTTTCGAACCCGCCTACTGACTTACCGTACTCTTTAACCATTTTTTTTAATGCTACTGATATTCTTACTACAAGGTTCAATCATAATCATGAATTTAAAAATTAATAGTAATTGATTACAGAGTTCTAAAAACAGTATAAAAACACTTTTATTTATTTATTTTTTGACGTTTATAACTGCAAAAAAAAAATGTCAATACTGTAATAAAAATATTTACAATATAATTATGTACACATTCATTTTAGTCCGTAACAGCAGTTAATATTAATGAAACCATTTTGGTATAACAATTTTTTGTAAAAAAAAAAAACGCAAAATCAGATTAAAAGGAAAAATTCACCATGATTTAAAATGTTTTTTGAGATAAGGCATTTCATTCATTTTCATCTCCAAAAAAAAAAATGTAAAATAAAAAAAATATTTCCAAAAAAATTACTAAAATATACTTGCAGATTTTCATATATAAAACTATCACCCAAGGATTATTAATAAATAAAAAACTTTTCAGTATAAATAGAAATACTTAAAAGCCCCTTATTTTAAAAACATGTCATTTTAGCCAATAAAACTTTAAAATAGACAGATAGATAGATACAATTGAGTTTATGACGCAAGCGTACTGAAACTGACATACTGAAACTGACTTACTGAAACTGACATACTGAAACTGACTTACTGAAACTGACATACTGAAACTGACTTACTGAAACTGACATACTGAAACTGACTTACTGAAACTGACATACTGAAACTGACTTACTGAAACTGACATACTGAAACTGACTTACTGAAACTGACATACTAAATCTGACCAATATAAAGCTGACACAGACAAACACATTTGACCATTGATAAATATTACATTCGTACATTCCATTGCAGAATGGAATGCAGTCTTATATTATCAAAGAATTGGTCAAAAACAAAGACAAAAGCCACAGAAGGGAAAGAGGAGCAAAAAAGAAGTAAAGATAGATAATCAGAAGACCCATTAGCACCACTGCAGCGGAAAAACAAAGTGCTGCAACAGAGAACCCAGGGGAGGCCACGAGGAGGCTGGACTTGGAAGTTTTCTCCCCCAAAACTTTAAAAAAATTACAATAATTTTTTTTTTCTTTTACTTAATTTATCCAATTTATCATTACCTGAAAGAACGTACCTTATAAATGCGGGGTGTAATGGCTATTTCACATGAGTGCACCACTCACTCCTGGATTTTTCGCGCAGAATTGTGGGCAAATTTGTCTAGGGTAGGCAATGTTTTTTTTGTTCATACCCAGTTTTATGTGTGTTTTTGTGTATAATTCTGAGTGTGAAAATCTGAGGCAAGTTTTAGCTACATTTTAGCTTCGTTTTAGCTTCTATCACATGACTTGAAGCAGTCATGTGATATCTAAAACAAATGGCGCCAATCTAACTCTACAACAGTAGAGTTAGATGCTGCGCAGATGAGTGCGCAATTGTAAGATACAACTCGTGTCTCATGAAACGCAGGAATTGTAGCGTTTCCTAAAACGCGTGTGCATGCGCGTTTCTTGACTAAAACATTCCGGAAATGACGACACATTTCAGGAAACGAAACGAGAGAAACGACTGAAACATGAAAATGTTTTAGTTCCTGAATCTACCTACTGGAATTGTAGCGTTTCTTGACTTAAACCTAAACGTTTCCGGAAATGACGACACATTTCAGGAAACGAAACAAAACATGAAAATGTTTTAGTTCCTGAATGCACCTAATGAAAGAATAATTTTATTTTCACGTTCTACGACTCGTTTCACATCAAGCTATATTGTCGCGGTAAGGATATGACGTCGTTGCACCGCCACATATGCGCCGAAATCTTGCCACGAGAATTCGGCGGCGCGAAACCGCCGATGGACAATTCCGAGTTTGTTCGTGAGATGTTGGCGAAGGATGATGAGTTTTACGAGAGCACGAAGTATGGGTATTGCGACACGAGCTAGAACGACGATGTGGTCACTTGTTAGAATAGAAAACTTTTCGAGAATGATAATATTTTTGTCATGGTACACAAGATGAAATAATAATTTGAAATAATAAAGACAGAAAATTAAACAATTTTCAAAATGTCTACAGTGACTTGCGCTTCGCTTGCTTTTCATGTCATGGTGATACGCCGCCCTTTTGATGTCCTCTGGGATTGGTGGGTCTGTGATTTTCTAGCTGATCGTCTTCTGACTAATTTACCGCAGTATTAACCTGGTACCCCACATCTACTTCCCGACCAGAACTACTGCCACCTCCTCTACCCTCATTGACCAGGTGTTTACAACCCCAGATTTCATCTCCGTTAGAACACATCTCTTCGACCACTTCAACCTAGATAACAAGGTGGCTCTGGTTAGCTTTTCTCTCCCGAAACAAAACTCCGTCATTCCCCGACGTCACAAATATACCAGACGTAATGCCACCAAGATTGATTGGGCATCTCTGACTTCCGATGTTAATTGGGATTTCGTTAATGATCATCATCACCTGAATTACATCATTTCTTGCTTTACATGGTACATGCATGAGATTCTAGACAAACATGCTCCTCCGTTCAGTACGACACGACCCCTTCATGATGAAGCTTGGTGGACCCCCACCCTTACTGCAATCCTCTGTGATAAATCTATATCATATGAAAATTTTACTCTGGGGACGAGACCTCGTAGTGACTATACCTCGAGCAAAAATCATTTCCAAGCAAAAATCATTTCCAAGCGGAAATCAGGAATGATCACAGCAAATAAAATGTAATGATAAAAAATTAGAAAAATCACAGAATAAGGACTTGGCTGATTACATTTTCTGATATTTTAATTTTTTTAATATTGTTTTTTAATTTACAGCTACTCTTATTGGTAATCTCGCCTTTGCTGCACTCGGAGAAATTTTCCTTAATTTGTATAATTAAATTTTATTTTTTGTGATCATTAAATTTTATTTATTAAATTTCATTCCGCCATCCGCCAAAATACATAAAAATGATTTTTGATTACTTAGTCATTTTTGGTACCCCATGAAACTACACCATGGGGTACCCCTACCCCAGATTTTGTCATGTCCCATTTGGAACCTTGTCAAAGGGAATGTTTCACGAAGTAAAGCCACCTTCCCCTGTTCCCTTAGTGCTCAACATGCAGCTTTCTGTAACAACCCCCTCAACATCCAAAACCATCAGCTCCCATCGTATCCCAGGGTTGATACCCCCAGTGGGACCATCCACTCTTTTGTACATGTTGTCACATGTATTCTCTCCTTTTCAGAGCATTTTGGAAGAAAAAAATTATTTTGTTCTTTTGAGAGCATTTATGAAATTAGTGTTAATAGAAGGTACCGTATATACTCGCGTATAAGTCGACCCCGACTTAAAACGGATCAAAAACCATTGACCCGCGTATAAGTCGAATTGGAAGAAAAACACCAGGATTTGGTCCAAAAATCCTCGACTTTATATGCGAGCATATACGGTATTCACAAATCACGTCCGTTCAACGTTCAGGCCACCCTATAGGTAGCCTATAAAGTGGCCTGCATGTTGAACGGACGTGATTTGTAAAATTCTAAAAAAAAAATGTTTGTTTCTTTGACCCGCGTATAAGTCGAATTTGGAAAAATAGGCCTAGATTTGGTCCAAAAATCCTCGACTTATATGCGAGTATATACGGTATGTTTTTTAAAAATAATATTTTTTATTTAATTATTTTAATCAAGCCGTGACTCGTGACTTATCATGACTTGTCGCTATCCGATTGCATAATCCTGATTCCTGATAGCAAGAATTTGGTAAATTATGATTGTAGAAGATAGAAGATGAAGTTAAAAAAGAGCTGCTAAGAGCGCGCGAGAGCAGCAGCCACAGCGGCCATGTGGCAATGACGGCAGTAGTTTTGGCAAAACTTATTTCATTTCTTTATCCAAGTTTCAAGTTTCCTACATCAGAAGTGGGATGTTAAAACGATAGTGCGAGTTGAAACGAGACAAATAGTAGCAGAAAAGACGAGAAAAAGAAGGAAAAGATTATTTTTATTATATTTTAATAGTATACCGTATAAGTAGGTATTAACAACCGTTAAAAATGTTTTTGTTCAGAAGTTTTCATTGGGAGAAAGAGAAAAATAAGTACGTATTTTAAAAAAGTTTAAAGCTGCCTGCGATTACGACATCAAACATTTTCCAGAACAGACAGTAAAAAGTATGAAAATGCTGAGCAGGAATTGCATGAGAAACCTGAAAGGCGGGATCGAGACATTCAAGCGCTCAGAGATATGGTTTTAGGTAAAAACCATTTTTTTTTTATTAGAAATTAAAAATATATTATGTAATATACTTTAGTTTATGTCAGGAACTTTGCGATTACTATTTAATAACTTGTAACTTGTAAAATGTGCCCATCTAGTGGTAAAATATACAGTAAATATTTTACTCATATCTCGATCTAACATAAGTCTGTGATTGAAGGATAGGGATGCAGGACACACTGGCACACTTTACTTATAAAATTGTTTTATAAGTAAATTTTTTTACTTATTAAAAAGGGTCGGGATCAGAACCGCGAGATCCATTACCGCGAGATGGATCTCGCGGTTATGAATATCGCGGTTCTGCATAATTCCAAATATGCAGAACCGCGAGATCTCGCGGTTCTGCATATTCGCGGCTATGCATAAATTTAAAAGTTGCTTTTAAATTTATATTCAAAACCGCGAGATTTTTTTAATTAGGTGCGTTCAATTTGATTTAGATAAATTAACTTAGTTGACTTAACTGCTAAGTTGACTTAAACTCATTATATTTGACGTTTTGGACGTCATAGTTAAGGCAAATGACTCGCTTAAGGTACTTAATCTCACTTAAATTGCGTTCAATATTGCCTGAATAAAATTCTTAGGTGTGTAGTTGACTTAAAGTGACAGGATATGATGTATTTGACGTCATATTCATCTAAAACCTCCTACTTTAGACATCTTAACTTAAGTTCCCCAATTCGTATCTCAAGTTAAGATGTCTAAAGTAGGAGGTTTGCCTTAACTATGACGTCCAAAACGTCTCTTGTAATGAGTTTAAGTCAACTTAGCAGTTAAGTCAACTAAGTTAATTTATCTAAATCAAATTGAACGCACCTATTGTTTTTTATAGAATTGTTTGGGGAAGAAAACTTCCAAGCCCAGCCTCCTCGTGGCCTCCCCTGGGTTCTCTGCTGCAGCACTTTGTTTTTCCGCTGCAGTGGTGCTAATGGGTCCTCTGGTTATCTATCTTCTTGTTTTTTGCTCCGCTTTCTCTTCTGTGGCTTTTGTCTCTGTTTTTGACCATTTTTTGATAATGTAATGCTGCATTCCATTCTGCAATGGGATGTACGAATGTAGTGTTTATCAATGGTCAAATGTGTTTGTTTATGTCAGATTTATATTGGTCAGATTAAAAGACGTGTAAGACCTCAGTCGTCGCTTGCGTCTATAAACTCAATTCTATCTATCTATCTATCTATAGAATTGTTTTTTATAGAATGAATGTTTCAAGTGTTATGGAATGATTCACGAAACAATTCACGAACTGTTTCAATTTCAAGAAGAAAATTAGAATAAAATATTATATTTTATTTTATTTTAAAATTTTAAAAATATAAAACAATTAAAAACTGAAAAAACTAAAAAAATATACATAAAACTATTAAAAACGATTAAAAATGATTAAAAAACAACATAAAACTATTAAAAACGATTAAAAAACAACATAAAACTATTAAAAATGATTAAAATCTATAAAAAATCAACCAAAAACAATAAAAATTCGTTAACAACAATTTAAACAAAAAAATTGTTAATATTGTTTAATTTTTAATTTATTTCAATTTATTTTAAATTTAATATTAATTTTAAAAAAAAATGAATAAAAAAATTATCTCGCAATTCTGCACAATCGCGGTTTTAAAAAAAAAAATTTCTCGCGCTAGTGAATAAAAAAAAAAAAAAAAAAAAAAAAATTACTTGTGGTTCTGCAGACTCGCGGTTGTGCATATTTTTGGTCTCGCGGTTCTGAACATTTTTGTAATCTCGCGGTTTTGATGTCTCGCGGTTCTGAGGTGCCACCATTAAAAACAACTCTATACACAACTCTATAAGTTATAAGTAAACAAACAAAGACGAAATCGCAAAGTCCCCATGAGATAGTTTAATTTCTGTTTAATTGCAATGCAAAAATCAATTTAATTTTTTTTAAATTGAATTTTATACAGAAATAATAATTGAGATACTTTAAAGGGACAGTGAAGTCAGGGTTCATGTGATATAAAATAAAAGTAATATACAAATCATTACCAATACACTAATTTCTATCCATTTGTCATGAGTTTATTAAATAAAACGAAACAAAAACAATTGGAACTATTTATTGCCGCATAAGGTTTTGTCGTGCGGTTACACCGCAGCAGAGGAGGGGGGCAAGCTTTTAAAAGAACAGCAAAAATGGCTGCCAACAATGGAAAAATAGAGAAGGACGGGTTTAATGCCTTTCTCTCATCCCCTTTGAAATTTTTTTCAATTGGCGGCCCCAAAAGGGCCCATAAGTCATGACCAATCATGTATACAGATTTTGACCATGTGACCAATATGATTTATTTTATTCTAATTTAATAGTCAACAAAAGTGAAATTAAGTCTAACATTTTTACACACTTTAATCTCATGAATAACATTTCATTTTCCTTTTTGGATATATTGTTCCTAATTTAAGCTCTGGTGTTCAGAAGCAATGGTGCTCAAAACATGCACTTATAATCACTGGTATATCAGTTGTCAGGTGCCTGAATTTTTAATTATTTTTTAAAAATTTAAATGTGAAAACATTTGTTTTTAATTATTTTTGTAAAGGTGAACGAGAATTAACCTAGACGATGCATTTTTACTCAGATTTCTTAGAGCTCAGAAATTCAACTACGATCGCGCCTTTCAATTATTGAAAAATTATTACAAAACTCGATCACAGAACGCTCAATTGTGCATGAATTTTAGTCCGTCCGCTTTAACTGGCATATATGCGTACAATATGCAGACTGTACCAGCCGACCGTGATCATTTAGGTCGAAAAGTTTTCATTTTCAATGCAGGTCAGTATTTTATTCGTATACCGTATTCCCCCGTAAACAGCAGCATGCCGGATAATAGTGAGTCTGAACAGGGTGCCGGATAAAATGAGTATTACGTTACGGCACTGATTTGCTGGATAAAGCGAGTTCAAACATTTTCAATACGTTGCGTGTATGGCCTAAGTCGCCGCTTGCGTCTATAAACTCAATTCTATCTATCTATCTATCATCGCCAATTTCAGCTGTCCAAAAGAATTTGTATTCGTGATATCATCTAACAACATTGATAAATGTAAATTGATAAATTTCTGTTGCCATTCTTAAGCTAGGTTTACACTTGTGTTCACACTGGCAGTGACAGTATAGAAGTAATAGCAGCGTGGCGCATTGTGGGACGAAAGTAGATATATAGATAGAATTGAGTTTATAGCCGCAAGCGACGACTGAGGTCATACACGTCTTTTAATCTGACCAATATAAATCTGACATAAACAAACACATTTGACCATTGATAAACACTACATTCGTACATTCCATTGCAGAATGGAATGCAGCATTACATTATCAAAAAAAAGGGTCAAAAACAGAGACAAAAGCCACAGAAAAGAGAGCAGAGCAAAAATAGAAGAAAAGATAGAAAACCAGAGGACCCATTAGCACCACTGCAGCGGAAAACAAAGTGCCACAGAGGAGAACCCAGGGGAGGCCACGAGGAGGCTGGGCTTGGAAGTTTTCTCCCCCGTGGGACAAAAGTAAACCAAAGTAAGGTTCTAAACACATTCACACCGTTCACCCACGAAGTAGTAGTAAAGTAAAAATATAGCCAGTCACAGTCAGCAACAGGAAGACTGAAAGGAGGCAAATCATATTGAGAGGACTTTATTCATTATCAACACATAAGCAACAAAAATGGTGAATGAACCTAGAGTGCCTTGTCCTCCTGTTTGTAATGCAATTGAATACTTTGGTTGCTCCTCTATGTCAGTCGCCATTTGCAATAATGTGGTTGTCATGTGACAACTATGCACCTCAGGATTGGTTGTCAGTAGAGAAGCTTTACTGCTACTTTCTTACTTGATATTGTGGTTGATCACTATTTTACTTTACTTCTCTCTGCAGCTACGTTTGGTCTAATTTTGTCCCACAATGCACCACGCTGCTGCTACTTCTCTTACTATGTCTGCCAGTGTGAACATACCGTATTTTGTCAAATAAGGGTCGCGGCCTTTATTACAAATTGCAGCCGCACAAAAAACCAAATGTAAATAATTTTTTTAAATATTTCACAAGCGTTTTCGTTTGTTAACAATGGCATGCACATTTATGGACTACAAAGCAATGATTTTTTCGACTTGGCTCAATAAGAAAATCAAAATAAGATATCACAATATATACTTTCAGTACAATGCATAGGCCATTAACAAATGGGAGTTTCGAATCAACATGCCGTAAAATCTAGTCAGATTCGCCTTTTGCCGGTATGCTGCTGTTTCTGGTGGAAATACGATATAAACTAAATAATAGTATTACAAAACAAAATTCTTAAATCAGGCAAATGGAGTCTCAAACAGTGTAGCCTGGACGACATTTTACGAGCCAATCTCATGTGTTTTGAAATCGCGATCGAAGAGGAAGCAACTCAAATCAATAGGGGGTATGCAGAAACAGCGCCTGAGTGCGCAAGTGTGAGACTGTGAAAATGTGAAACTCACACTGCGCATGCTCAGTGCGCAAAGTTTCTGAAACACCCAAAATGCAAGATTGCGCAAGTGGGTGTGTGTGTATGTGTGAAACTCACACTGCGCATGCTCAGTGCCCAAAACAGGTGGGAAAAACGATTATGTTCCAATGTTTTCTCAAATTGTGTATAGTTAAAAATGGTACCAAAGTTGAAAATGGAACCAAAGTTGAAAATGGAACCAAAGATGAAAATGGTACCAAAGTTGAAAATGGTACCAAAGTTGAAAATGGTACCAAAGTTGAAAATGGTACCAAAGTTGAAAATGGTACCAAAGTTGAAAATGGTACCAAAGTTGAAAAATGGTACCAAAGTTGAAAATGGTACCAAAGTTGAAAATGATACCAAAGTTGAAAATGGTACCAAAGACTGAAAATGGTACCAAAGTTAAAATGGTACCATATATCTAAGACTAAAATTAGGTATTAAAATTTAAAATGTTACCACTTGTCTAGTACTAAAATTATGGTACCAAGGTTATAAAAATGGTACCACATGCCTAGTACAAAAATAATGAGACGCCATATTGATCCAGGTAACACTAAAACCCAGAACTGTTAGTACCATATAATTTTAGTACTAGGCAAGTGGTACCATAATTTTAGTTCTAGGCGTTATGCCTGCCCACCGTTTGCAATCACATGTGAAACGCA
>JH431691.1:26253-50815 GCA_000239455.1 Strigamia maritima | reverse complement strand
AAAATGGTACCAAAGTTGAAAATGGTACCAAAGTTGAAAATGGTACCAAAGTTAAAAATGGTACCATATATCTAGACTAAAATTAGGTACCAAAATTAAAAATGTTACCATTGCCTAGTACTATAATTATGGTACCAAAGTTATAAAAATGGTACCACATGCCTAGTACTAAAATAATGAGACGCCATATTGATCCAGGTAACACTAAAACCCAGAACTGTTGTTACCATATAATTTTAATACTAGGCAAGTGGTACCATAATTTTAGTTCTAGGAATTTGCAATCACATGTGAAACGCACTATGCGCACCTCTTAAGGTGTGAGTGTGAGTTGCCCGTGTGAGTCACATAACATAACATAACATGAAGCCTATGAGGCTTCCGGTGCGCATGTGTGAAATCACATTTTCACACTTACGCATTTGCGCACTTATGCGACAGTTTCTGAATACCCCTAATGGATTCGTTGTCATCGCCGACTTGAAGGATTTTTCCATTCAGAAAGCCATTACACACCCACTTACATGAAACGTACAGCCGCTCTCATTCATGACTACTTTCCCGGTCGATTCAAAGGTTTCCATTTTGTTAACGAGAATGCCATTTTCCACACGGTTTTCCTCCTCATCAAACCGTTTTTCAGCGAAGAACGGGTTCGTATTTTCAATTCTTACAACCTAATATAAAATAATAATAATCCAATTATTTCGTTTGTGTTCATATAAAGATACATTTCCACGCTAATGATATGACGTCTTTGCACCGGCACGTGAGCGCCGACATCTTGCCGCAAGAACTTGGCGGCGCGAAACCTTCGATGGACAATTCCGAGTTTGTTCGCGAGATGTTGGCTAAAAACGATGACTTTTACGCGAACACGAAGTACGGGTACAAATCAGTGTAGTCGTCATGAACAAATATCGCCGGCAGTTTTATGTTCAGAAAAACATGTCGATTAATTTTGCGTGGAATCATGATATTTTATTAATGTTCTAATAAACAAAAATTAATAAAAAAAAAAATTATGTTATAGTAAATAATAATAACAAATTAGTTTTCCAAGCTGAATCGAGTCGTTAAACCCCAATGATCGCTCGGAAATCGACCGCACGATTTGATCCGTTCCAAACCGATCAAGCCAAAATGTTCGGGTTTCAATCGTGCCGGACTTGACGGGGCCATGTAAAGCCGATCAAAACGACAGCGCGGTTTAATACGACCTTGAAAAATCAAATTGTCGTTGCGAGTCATGTCCCACGTGTAGCGACACTCGGGCCTACTCCCACACGTGATCCAGAGATCCTCCAAACCGGCTGGAATGCCGCCGACTTTTTCCAACTGAATAATTCAGTATAAAATTAATTAAGAGTTCTACATTTTATCATCATTAGACCCCGGATATTTATGCAAAATGAAATTTGTTTTATGTGCATAAAATATCCACCAAAAATTCCAATTTATGCAATAAAAAATAGGTCTAAAAATGTTTGAATATGGTTGAATTTTTATCAAAAAAATTTTTCATTTTGGTGAAATTTTATGCAAATTTTTTTAATTTGGTTTCAGTTCATCGAAAAAAAAATTTGAAATTAGTGAATTTTAATTACAAAATTATTAATTTGATGAAATTTTGTCGAATTCTCAAAGTTTCCGTTACAAAAGTGTTAAATTTGATGAAATTCCATCATAAAATTTGATAAAATGAATGCGTATAAGGTAAGAAAATATTAAAAATATTTATGCTTTTTTAGTCACATTTGGCTTTTATGCATTTTTGGCCGAATTTGGCAAAATATAGCACAAAAAAAATTAAAACATAATGCATTTATGCATCTACCCGGTCTCTAATCAACATACAAACCTCTTGGTCACGCATATTAAAATCGCCACCGACTAAAACGGTCGTGTTTTGGTCGCACGCGTCTAATGCTTGTTTGAAAACAGTTCGAAGTTGCTTGATACGTTCGTCAGAATGTTCTTTAGTGCTTTCCAAATGCGAAGTCATGAGCACTAAAGGAATATCGCTTATTTTCCCCTATATACATATATATATATATATAAATAATAAAAAATAAAAACGTAAGTTCCATTACTACATGAAAGTCAGATTTTTTTTTTACTTCAACAACGAGAAGATTCCTGTACATTACAGACGTGGCAAACGGAATGACTCGGTGATCTGAACATTTGATTGTGCTGCGCTTTGTAAGAATCACGACGAAATAATTGACATCATTTCCTTGAAAAATATCATACGCCGGTAAATATTTCTCTATTAAACTCAGCGTTTCGGGAATAACTTCTTGAAAAAATACAACATCCGGAAGTTCACTAGAAAAAAAAAAAAACCCAATATGAATTTCATTTCATTTATGCAAACATTCTCCTTGTTTTACCAATTGATAATTTGACACACGAATTTCGTTCTCTTTGGCAACGATTTCTCATCCAAACCGTCCAAGTTCCACGATACTAATTTGAGTGATTTTGGAACATCAAGTTCGGCTTCGACGTCGTCATCGTCGTTATCTTGGCTTTCCGACGATTTTGTTTTGAAGTACGCATTTATCGACCGCTATGAAAAAAAGAAAAAAACATGATTTTAATCAATAACGGAATGATATAATGGAAAGTTTGTTTGAATTTTTACTTGTAAATCCCACTGGCGATCTTGTAGAAAAAATTGAGCGCACGCAGAGTCGGTGTTGGTCACCCTAGCAAATTCCTGGCAGAGTTTATCGCATGTCTCTCTGTCAGGAAGAAGGCTTTCGTCGATATCATCGTCGCTCATGTTTCTTCTCTTTCAAATGTAAGGTGGTTCACAACTGGACTGGAAATACATTTGAAGCATGATGGGAGGAGTCGAGTTATGAAGTTAGAACGGTTTTGAATTAATTTAATTATTTTAAATAAATTTATTTTAGTTTGATTTTTTTTTCTTCTTTCAAACGTCAAATGTTTCAACAACGTCAAACAACGTCAAACTTTCAAATGTCACGTGGTCCACAACTAGACTGGAAATACATTTAAAGCATGATGGGACGACGGTTTAGAATTAACAATTAATTCATTTGCTTAAAATTTAGAGAAAAAATTTATAATTTTATTTTTTCAACGATAGTTATAATATTATTGACTAAAACCGACAAAACTTGCAAAATCTGATGCAACAACTGCTAGCATGTGACCTTTAAACACTTAGCGCCACCTTTATTTTTAAATTAACGAGTAAGATATGAGATCAATATCAATAGAAAATAAATTTTATAAAAAAGTATAAATTTAATAACCGTTTCGAAATACCAAGCACCAAATCTGAAGAAATAAATAGTGAAATTCGTTATCGGATGCTTCGTCACGTGGCAAGGGGAATCCCCACTTTCGGGGTCTTTCGCGTAAATTGACGTCGTCGGTGGCATCAGTTGCACTTTACAGTTTGATTTCGACAGTTCACAAGTCCAGACAATCAAATTGCTGCGAACATTGTGATCACATTATCACCATGGGAAAAAAGAAGGGAAAGGGAGGTGCGTCGAAGCCGTTGCCAGCCGACCAAACCGATCCGGGCAAGTACTTCAAAAAAAATATAAAAGGAGGCATCCATTATGCGTCGATTTTTAGATTTTTAAGTTTCGATTTCAAATTTTTAATCTTTTTTATTTTTATTTTAAGGTGCAGGAACAGCGTCAAATTTTCAAGCGCCACAATTAGCACCAACAGAAGTTGTCGCTGAACAAGCAGCAGCAGCAGCAGCAGCAGCAGCAGCAGCAGCAGAAGCAGCAGCAGCGCCCCAAGAAATCAGAAGAGAAGTCGTTCAGTTACCACCGCCCGATGTTGCTGGTCAGGGTCAGGGACGGGGGCGAGGTCGAGGCAGAGGCCGTGGACAGATCGTGGAGCAATCCCAGCAAGCGAGGCCTGGCAGGGGCCCACCACAGGCCCCATTTCCGGCACAGCAACAGAAACAGCCGGTACAGCAACAGCCGGTACAGCAACAGCCAGTACAACAACCATTTCGGTACAGCAACAGCAACACCCGGTACAACAACCATTTCCGGTACAGCAACAGCCGATACAACAACCATTTCCGGTACAGCAACATCAACAGCCGGTACAACAACCATGTCCGGTACAGCAACATCAACAGCCGGTACAACAACCATTTCCGGTACAGCAACAGCAACACCCGGTACAACAACCATTTCCGGTACAGCAACAGCAACACCCGGTACAACAACCATTTCCGGTGCAGCAACAGCAACAGCCGGTACAACAACCATTTCCGGCCCAACAAAGGCAGCAGCCAGTACAGCAACAACCAATACCTGCACAGCAAAGGCAACAGCCGGTACAACAACGACCTGTACAACAACAACCAATACTGGCACAGCAAATGCAGCAGCCGGTACAACAACAGCCAATACTTCCACAGCAAAAAAAGCAACCTGCCCAACAGAAGCAACAGCCCTCACAGCAAAAAAACAACCTGCCCAACAAAAGCAACAGCCTGCACAGCAACAGCCAATACCGGCACATCAAATACAACAACAACAGGCAATGCCTCCGCAACAGTTGCAACAGCCTGTGCAACAACAGCCAGCATCGGCTCAGCAAAGGCCAGCCGCGGGATCGGATGCGGGTGGTGGTGCCAAGCCAAAGCAACAGCAACAAAAATCGGCTCGGCAAAAGGCCGAAAAACCCCAAGAAGGTGGAGATGCCCCTTCGAGCATAATTCCGAGTTTGGCGTCACAGGTGCCGGAATTAGGAATGAAACCGCCGAGGCGTAAAGATTTAGGAAAGCGTGGCAGTCCGATCAGACTACGAGTCAATCATTTTGCAGTAACGCTCGATCCGAAGGGAAAAATACATCATTACGACGTGTTAATCACGCCCGAAATGAAAGCCAATAAGGGTTTAAAGAGGTATGTATAGCGGGGGATAAAATATTTATTTATTTATTTATTTATTTATTTATTTATTTATTTATTTATTTATTTATTTATTTATTATGTAGAAAAATTGTCGAAAAAATGGTCTCATCGTTTGGCACAGTTTTCGGCAAAGCTAGGTGCGTGTTTGATGGAGAAAAGAATATGTACACCAATATCCAAGTTCCCGTGGGACAGGGCAGAGTAATAATAATTTTAAAACTGTTTATAAAATAATATTTTAATATTTTTTATGAAAATTTTGCAGGATACGTTTGAAGTAGATATGGCTGAAAAAAACGAAAAAGAGAGACTTTTTAAAGTGACCGTGAAAAAAGTTGCTGAAATTTTATTGATAGAATTGCAAAGATTTTTAGATGGAGTAGAACGAGATATACCTCAGCATGCTATACAAGCGCTCGACGTGGTGTTTCGCCACTTACCTTCGTCCAAGTATAAAATCAGTGTTGTTATTATTATTATTATTATTATTATTATTATTATTATTATTAGTGTATAACATCGAGTATATGTCGATCCTGCGTATAAGTTGAGAGAGAGAGAGAATTGAGTTTATAGATGCAAGCAGCGACTTAGACCATATACTGTATAAGTAGTACCCAATTTTCACGTTTCCACAGGGGTAAAAATCTTTTGGCCCGTCGAATTCACGCATTGCTGCCGTGTTGGAATTGGCTTCAGCATACAAGTTTGCTTGAGTTATCAATGCAGACGGATATGCCTGCACAACTCACGTTACGATGATTTGCCAATTTCGTATAAAAATAATTTGATACTTTTTCACGGCTCGCGTATAATGCTTGGTTCCCACTTGGCAGAAATTCCGACAGAAAATTTTGAGTAAAAGTATGTTTTTCTGTCGTTGATTCCCACATGTGGATTGAAAAATAGGCAAAAAAAGTGCAGAAAAGTAGAATTTAAAAATGGATCCCAGCTAAGGAAGGCAATTTGTAAACACTGCTGCTTTTTACACTCATAATTTTCTGCAGCAGAAAATTTTCTGTCGGAATTTCTGCCAAGTGGGAGCCACGCATAAGTAGTATTGGTAAAAATAAAAAGGTTAAGATTTGGTCCAAAAGTTCTCTTAACTTATATCCGATGATATACGGTATTATTATTATTATTTTGGTTATTTGATTTAATTATGTTTTTCTATCGCTAGTTTCATCACAATAGGGCGTTCCATATTCCCGGACGAACGAAGCGGATATGATCTAGGTGCCGGCGTCGAGATGTGGCGCGGTTATTATCAGAGTCTGAGACCGGGACGGTGGAAACAGTTGCAGTTAAATTTAGATGGTTAAAACATGAAATTTTAATATATAATATAAAGATCACAATTAATTATAATATTTAATGAGTTTTACAAAATTTCACAGTTTCAAATCGTACTTTCTACAAGGGCCAAAAAGTGTTGGATTTTGCGGCGGAATTCCATAATTATCCTATAAATCGACTGACGGAAGTGCGTGATTGGGGCGATTTTGCGAAAGAAATGAAAGGAATTCAAGTGCAAGTGACTCACACGACCAATCCGAGGAAATACAAGATCATCGGCTTAACGTCGAAACCGGCCGAATTACTAACGTACATGAACAAATACTATCTTATCGTTGCTAAACTCCATTTCAAACACATTGCCAGAAACTCCCATTGGCTAGAGCCTTTTCCCGGCGATTGTTTAATGCACTTAAAACGATAAATCGAAAAATGACGAACATAAACGAACAAAAAAACAACCATAAACGACCATAAAAATGACCATATATGGTAGTTTTTGGTGATTTTTTTAAAGAAAATTTGTATTACTGTGCAAGCAAACTGGCTCCAGCCAATGGGAGTTTCTCACAATGCGGAGTTTAGTACAAAACTTTTTTTCTAGGTTTCCGCTGGAACAGGACGGAACGACGGTGCAATGTACGGTAGCCAAATTTTTTGCCAACACTCATCGTCGACCATTACAGTTGAGCAATTAATTATTATTATTTATTATTTATTTATTTTTTTATTTTTATGCGACAGATATTCGAGGCTTCCGTGCCTTCAAGCGCAGCCTGCTGATAAACACCGGTATCTGCCAATGGAAGTGTGTCAAATACCGGCCGGGCAGCAAACGAAGAAGATATCAGCTTCTCAAACGGAGCAAATGATAAGGAACACGGCTGTACCGGCACCGCAGAGGCAGAGAGATATAAATAATTTGGTGAATAGGGCGCAATTAAATAATGATCCGAATGTCCGTGGATTCGGAATGTCGGTCAGTGATCAGATGATGCTGATCGACGGGAGAATTTTGCCGCCGCCGACTATCAATCTCGGATCTCAGAAGGTAAAAAAATATAATTTACTTTTGAAGTTGTTGTTATTATTAATGATTTGTTTATTTTAGGTCGTGAACCCGCGGCAGGGTGTATGGGACATGCGAAGTCAGCATTTTTTTCAGTCTGTCAGCATTGATTATTGGGGCGTGATCAATGTCACCAGACTCCGCGATAATCAAGTCCAGTATGTGTGATGTCAGAACTTGGGTTTGACTGATATCGGATGTTTTTGAAAATTTTTTCTATTTTTGTTGAAAAATGCAGCAAAAGCAGTTTTAAAAAAATGGAAATCTTAAAAATAAGTTTTAAAATAATTGAAAATCAGTTTTAAAAAAATTGAAAATCAGTTTTAAAAAAAATTGAAAATCAGTTTTAAAAAAATTGAAAATCAGTTTTAAAAAAATTGAAAATCAGTTTAAAAAAATTGAAAATCAGTTTTAAAAAATTGAAAATCAGTTTTAAAAAATTGAAAATCAGTTTTAAAAAATTGAAAATCAGTTTTGAAAAAATTGAAAATCGGTTTTGAAAAAATTGAAAACACCCGAAATTATTTTTAAACTAGATATTTTTGTATTGTAAAATATATACAATATCGGATATCAATCAAACCCTAATTATAACGGATTCCATACCCTTACCGATTTTTTTCTTTCTTCCTTAGGATGTTTTGCGACGAACTGTGCAAAAACGCTTACAACACGGGCATCAGCATGAAGCGCGAGTATTTCGTGGAGAACATGAATCCTCGAGACGAACGCTATTTAACCGAATTATTTATCAGTAAAAAGAAAGAACAACCAAAGTTGCAATTAATCGTGATCATGCTACCAGGCAAAACACCACTCTACGGTAAAACAAAAAAAAAAAAAAAGTTTTTAATTTTTTTAATTTTTAATAATTTTCCTGCAGCTGAAATCAAACGAATCGGAGACACCGAGCAAGGAGTCATAACCCAGTGCGTCCAGATGAAAAACGTGGACAAATGCAATCCGGCCACTTTAACCAACATATTAATGAAAATCAACGCCAAACTGGGTGGCGTCAACAGCATTCTGCAGATCGGAAACAGATCGGAAGTGTTTCAGAAACCAGTGATAATTTTCGGCGCGGACGTCACGCATCCGGCCGCCGGAGAGACGAAAAAGCCGTCGATCGCCGCAATCGTCGCCAGCATAGACAAGAATGCGCAAACCTACGCCGCCAGAGTGTGCGTGCAAGAACACCGCAAAGAAGTTATCGTGGATTTAGAAACGCAAGTGTGCGATTTGCTCAGGTTGTTTCGTCGAAGTCTCAACTGCGAGCCGAAACGGATTATATTTTACCGCGACGGAGTGGGCGAAGGGCAGTTTCAAGAAGTTTTGCGCCACGAGCTCGTGGCCATCCGCAAAGCTTGCAAGAGCCTACATCCGAATTTCGAGCCGGCCATCACGTTTTTGGTGGTACAGAAGCGACATCACACGAGAATGTTTTGCGACGACTCGCGACAGGCGATCGGTAGAAGTCAGAACGTTCCGCCGGGCACTACAGTGGACACGGTCATCACGCACCCGATCGAGAATGATTTTTTTCTTTGTAGTCATCAGGGGATTCAGGGTACAAGTCGACCGACCCATTATCACACGTTGTGGGATGACAGCGAGTTCACGGCCGATCAATTGCATCAACTTACGTACGAGTTGTGTCACACTTATGCACGATGCACGCGATCTGTGTCGATTCCCGCTCCTGCTTATTACGCTCATTTGGTTGCTTTTAGGGCGCGGTATCATTTGGAACAGTTGCAGAGAAGGTGATGAATTATTTTTTTTTTTAATTTTTTTTATTTTTTTTTTTTTAATGATTTATGTTTTGTTATTGTAGAATGGATAGAGGCGAAGATATGGAGCGTTTAATGCAGTTGATGCAGCAGGCTGTTAACATTCACGTTAACACGGGTTCGATGTATTTTGTGTAATGGTTAAAAGCCAAATTAAAAATATATTAAATTAACAAGTAAAAGTGGGATTTTAACTAATTATAATAATTATGTTTTAATAAAGTATATAGATTTTTTGTTATTAAAATTATGCTTTTATTTATTTTTTTAAATTTTTTTGTCACAAATTTGGCAAAAAATGCATAAAACCCAATTTTGGCATAAATGTACGTTTTCCGCCGTTTTGTAATTAATAGATTTGAATTTTTTCCGGGAAAAAAAAATTTTCACTGAAAAAATAAAACCTAGAATTTTTTAGATTAAAAATTAAATTTTTTACCAAATTAATTTTATTCTCTGACAAACCAACATTAATTTAACTATTTCAAAGGAATAAATTTGTTCATTTTCCACAATTTATTGCATTTTTTGGCATATTTTATACGTAAAAATCTGAATTTATGTTTGCATAAATGTCCGGGATATATTTATTTATATATTTCACCACAAAAATTTTGAAATAATAATAAAATCAAAACATGGATTACTGGATGAGTAGTTAAGATAAATGAACCTTATGAGCCACCGTAATACGTTTGAAAAATCACATTTTACAAATACCCGTTTGATGTATCTCTGATTATTAAAAATGACTACATTCATACCGGCCATATCTAAATTGTCGCCTCGCGTCATACGAATTTTAGGATGCAATCCGGGTCCGATGACACTTCAAGGTACAAACACCTATCTCATCGGGACGGGACGATCGCGCATTTTACTAGACACGGGTAACCCGCAAGTGCCGGAATACATAAAAAATTTACAAACTGCGCTGAAAGACGCTGGCGACGTAACTTTACAGTCGATTCTAGTGACCCACTGGCACGGAGATCACGTGGGCGGTGTCGATGACATTATACGAGACATTCGGCCGCACGACAGTTGTCAAGTCATCAAAATAAAACGCGAAGAAGCTGACGACGTGCCGCTTTCAAATCGCGAGTATTCTTTCGTTAATGACGGTACGACCTTTAGCACCGAAGGCGCCACTTTGCAGTTGCGTAGAATTATTTAGGAAAATTTGAATTATGTTTTAAAAAAATATATATTTTTCTAGGATTCATCACACACCCGGACACACGACCGATCATTTTGTGGTCATTTTGAAAGAGGAGAATGCCTTGTTCAGCGGCGATTGCATTCTCGGTGAAGGAACGACGGTAAAAAGTAATTTTTTTTGTGGTATTTTTGAATTATTATTTTATTTCTAGGTGTTTGAGGATCTGTATACGTATATGAAATCGCTGAATGTTTTATTGGAACTGGCGCCGAGTGTTATCTATCCCGGTCACGGACCGGTGATACAAGAACCCGTCGTCAAGATTAAGGAATATATCGCTCATCGAACGAGGAGAGAGCAAGAAATTTTACAAGTTTTCAAAACGAAACCCGAGGAAACGATGACTGCTATGCAGTTGGTTAAAATCATTTATAAAGTATTAAATATGCGAAATAATTTGTGATGAATGATTTTATTTAAATATATTTTGGATGTAGGATACGCCCGCTCATTTGTATCCGGCAGCTGCTGGTAACGTTCATCATCATTTGACAAAACTGCACAAAGAAGCCAAGGTGGAGAAATTGGATGAAGATCTGTGGCGAGCGAATGCAGCGACAAGCAGCAGCTTGTGATGAATCAAATTTATTTTTTTTTTTATTTTTTAAATTCATTACTAAATGTGCACATACTGACTATGTACACACGAGTTTGCACGTGGTCGGTAGGACGAGAATCACTGTAACCTTCTCGTAAATTGAAAAGTGACAAATTCGGATGATTTCGTTATAAAATATAAGCCACCCTTTCAAACCTTTCAAAAAAATTATAATTAACGTTACATTTTTATTATTTTTTTTTAGATTAGAGTCTAATCTGAAAAAAAAACTTAAAATTTGCCAAATAAATAATAATTATTTGGCAAATGTTAAGTTTTTTTCTCAGTTGCTGCCTCAGTCGCTGACTTTCTTTTCGTAGTTGACAAACGATGAAATGTGTTGAAAAGTGTTACACGACAGAATAAAAATGGAATATAATGCTGGAAAATTTGAGAAGTCAAAATTCTATGTGCATTTGTTTAGTTCAATATCATTTTTAAAAAACAGTAGTATGTTAATAGGAACTTATATTGAGAAAAATTAGATTGTGTAATTTACACCAAATAATTTTGTACGTGCCATTTGTGACCCACAGATACACCAAACGATCAGTGACACCTGTGTGCCGAATTAGCTCAGAAGAAATTGTTGAAAACCACCCGATACAAAGGGAATCTCTTGACCACAAGCTCAGATCTCTTCCAAAACCTGCCTACGACCTCACTCTTAAGCGTATGTGCCAAATGTGGATTTATATAAAAGGCAAACAAACAAACTTCCATCTTTATACATATTAGATCTTATACCGTATTTTGTCGATTAACAGTTGCCTTTATTACAAATTGCGGCCGTAATTCGAGAGCGGCGTTTAATTCGTTTTGTCGTAAGTTACGTTGCAAGTACGCAACTTTTTAAGTTGTAAAACGTGTGTTTAATCGATTTTAATTTATTTAATACGTGAAACGTATTAAAAACGTATTAAAAGCGTTTGAACACATGTTTTACAACTGAATAAGTTGCGTACATGCAACGCAATATATGACAAAACTATTTAATTAAACTGTAAACACTTCAAATAACCGCCGCGGCCGTAATTCGAGTGCGGCGTTTATTTCAAATTACAGCCGAGGGGCGCGGCCATAATTCGAGGGCGGCCCTTAATCGACAAAATACGGTAATTTATTTTTATTTAAAATTCAATTTACATACAAAAAAATGTTCTAAGAAATTCTATTGTTCCCGACTCCTGACAACAATCTGTAAAACACTCGAGTAACTCAACTCGTGGCGTACAATTCTACATATTTACTCACTTTGGAATTAAAATCATCTTTATCATTTCGGTACTGTTCAGCTGCTTCGATGTTCAACGGATCTTCAAAATTGACTAAATCGGTAAACAGAGAATTAAGACCCCAAACGACATCCTTTAGACGTCGAGTGGGAGTCCAGCCTAAACCATCTACAGAATTTTCCCGCAATAAACTAAGACAAATTTCGCCCTGTTCTGTAATGTTTGGATGCCACAGACGTGTATTGCATTTAACTTTTGGCGGCATTAAATTGTATTCTTCAGTAACGTGAATATTGAATCGAAATCGACCTCCTTTCCAATGTCCTTCGTCAGGTCTTATCGTTAACTTAAATTTGTGAAGTTGATGAGGATTGTCGAATTTCATTTGACACGTTGGTGGCAGATTCGATTGTAATTCTGAGACTTCTTTCACAAGAAGTTTATCTCGAACTGAAATTCTTTTACAAACATTCGCACATGTTGCAAGAGGTTCAGTATTATTTGCTTCGAAAGTTTTCTTTAGTTTTTTCGATAAAGTTAGCATTTCGTTTCAATTGTATCATAAATTGATATACCGTAAGAATCGTATATTTCAAGCTTATTGCGTCGTACGGATCAGTAGTCTGAAATAAATAATTGAAAGAATGAATAATGTTTTACAAGTAAGTTAATGATATACTTACTGGCTACTGCCTACTCGAACCATAACCACCTTTAGTAGGAAGGTGGTTATGCTCGAACACGTGACGTATATACTGTATTGTGGATATGATTTAATTTACCTTGTGTGGATATACGGTACTTTGGTGGTGCCAAAAAATGTGGTTGTTTATAACATAACGCCATGGCGTTCTAATCGAATTTGATCAATTACCAGTTTAGTTTTGAATTCAAAAGTAAACTGGTAAATTCGAAAATTCGAATATAACACCATCGCTCGGAAGACGGTAGGTTTTAAAAAAAAAAAACCTGTTTAGAAAGATTTTTAATCGAGGAAATCTTTTTTGGTGAAAGGATAAATTAAAGAATATAATGGAAAGTAATGGCTGAACGTTTATAAAAAAAAAGTGATTTTGCGAACTACCGTATTTTAACATCTTTTTTTTGTACTAACCGCCAAGTGAAACATCCAGCAATGGGATTTTTTTTCGAAATAGAGTTTAGCGAATGAGATATTGTACTTTTTTTTATGTATTTCCTTTCAGTACGATGAAACAATTCGGAAAACTTAATTGTGACCGACGCTTCAAATACAATGCGATTCAATCCGAGTCCCTGTGAATCAAGTCTCTCTATTTCACCGCTGAGGGCGTTATCAGCCGTATAATAATGTTACGCCATAAGAAGAGGCCAACTACGAAAGCACCCCGAAAACTATTGCGATCTCTGAATCACCGTACAATCAATAAAACAATCAAGTATTCTAACCCACTAGGAGAGCCGATAATTAAAATTTAAATAAATTCTACTATACGATAATCAGTTTAAATAAAATTAGAATCCACATGATTATAATAATATATCAATAATTTGTTGTTTAAATGGCAATTATGCTAGTTTTAAATAAATTACTTCAAAAACCAATTGTATGATTGTTTAATTAAAAATGTCAAAACTACACAAAATTCATTTATTTATTTCAATCTTATTCAATCTTTGGTCGTTTGGAATTTGGTTGAACAATATCTTCTGTTGAGGGTCTCTTACATGATGCCCGCTTTAGATTATTATCAATAAAATCCAGCAGTTTTTCCTGCGTGATTGGATTCAGAATACTATTCCAAATACGCTTAGCTGTGTACTTACTATTCGCAACCGACTTATCACTTCGTTCCCGCATAAACTTCCACTCATTACACTCGAATGAACATTCAATAATTTTCCTGTCCAAACTTTCCAATTCTTTAGTCACCTTAATCTCGCCAAAACATTCACGCTTATGACCATGACCAACATATAAACGACCCTTTGCTCCCAGTTTATTCCTCAGAACTAATTTAAAATCAATCGAGTTTAAACTCGGAGGTTTCCATTTCAAGACATTTACATTAGTGCCTCCGGAATATGCTAAAAGTGTCGGTTGATAGACGAGACCATCACACGCATGTGTCAATTGTTTCGTAAACTTTTCATCTAACAACTTACTCGACATTGGAATATCCCAAAAGTCCTTGTTTTTAACACCAAATGATTCGGATTTTTTGTCAACCACGTTTTGTTGTTGTCGAGGTTCGATCAACTCGTTTTTGATGCAGAACAGTCGAACATCAAAAGACATTTTCCCAACTTGTTGATTTTCGAATGTTACGACATCAAAAATTAAATAATTATGAATTGCTTTACCATCAACTCGATCAATCACCATTTCACCATCAACTAAAGTACCAAATACGTGTTCGTCAGGAAATTTTCTTCTTGGAAACTTGAGGTTTGAAATTTGAAATACACAATTGTCGCGATCAAGAAGGTAGACTTGGTTTTCCCCATCTATCAACATCATGTATCTCGTTCCGTCCGCTTTCCAACTGACTTTATACGGAGTTTGTTTCAAAAATTCAAGATTTTCAACATCCATCGACACGGATTGGACGCCGGGAAATCCTAAATCCTTTTTCTGACAAATATCTTGACATCTTCTTTGGATTTCGAGTAATTTCGTTTGGTCGGTGATTTTTGTTATTCCCTTTATGCTTTCCATGAGGATGATTGAAGAGCTGAATTTTCAAAACGTGTTGTCGGGATAAAGAACAAATCTGATATGAATTTGTCTATTCTTGGTTTTGTTTTATAATAAGCTAAAGTAATTGGTAACGCGAGCGAAACGTATTGCGCGAAATACGATGCGCAAACGCGCGAAATAAAAATATACGAGAAAAACAGTTGTCAAAATTCAAAATTTGTGAAATTTGAGGTTTTAGAACTTGAAAAAATTTTACCGCATCATTGGTTTTACAGAATATATGTATAAAAGCTTTTATCAATGTCCCGTTAACAGTCATAAGGTGCCGCAATGATGTGAATGAAAATTCTATTTATTCCACTGCATTTAGATTGTCTATTAATGTTGTCTTCAATTAATAAAAAAACAATTTAGTCATTTAAATGTGTTTTGAGATTAAATTTTTAATAATTCATTTCTTAATCGTGACAAATTAAAAATTTTGGTGACTTTAGTAACCAAAAAGCCAATAAATTCACGTTTTCCACTGATAGCAAAGAGCGAAGAAATTTTGTACAGATATAATTAACAGCCCAACAACAACAATGCAATGCAATCCAATGATTATTGCCAATTCGATTTTTTAAAACAATAAACAATGACTGACTCCTCAAGCTCAAAAATGGCAGGGATACTCAAACCCCCAAAAGACCCAAACTGCCACCAACATCGCAGATGAAAGCTACGAAAGTATAGCTATAATGCTCTCTTCAATTTCTTCAATCAAATTATCGTCAAAAAATAAATGTAACAATGATACATCATTTTCCACGTCCAATTTTATACAGAGTATAAAATTTCGTTACATATTTTAGGACATCTGCATTTTTCCATATAATCAAAAGTAGAAGACATTGCTTCAATGAATGCTCTAAATGCACCACTTTCATTCGAACATAATGGAAGTTCGAAAAGTGAAGTAAAAGGCAACACCTTTGATAAACTTGTATGAGTACCCTATATCGAAGTGTTTCACTCATTTCCTACCTGCAAGGACTAATATTTTTCAGAGCCTCTGACGGTCGAATCCCGGAAATCACCTTACTATTCTACCACTAGATGGCGCTGATGCTGATTGTTAGGTCTCACCATACTCAAATAAAGTCTATTCATGTTATCTATCTTTGGTTTCATGCTCAGCTCTATAAGATTTGACAAGTAAATATTTCATAAGTGTGTTTATTTTATGAATTATGGTGAATAATAATATTATATATTATTATTCTAACATGGGAAGTTATATTGTGATAGGAATTTGCTGTGGCCCTTTGACCACAATAATTACCCTCTTTTGTATACATAAGGGAATTTGATCACACCTGTGACCCACTTCTCTGACGTAGTGATGATCTCTGACCTCCAACAGGTGAGTGACGCACTTGTGTTTAGTGGGAAGTTGTCCCGATTGGTCCAACGCCCCACCAAGTCACCTGTTGTCATGTAGTGACCGCCCTTGTAGGTCGTACTGAGGTCTGATTGGCCCTCAGTCCGACCTCCTATGGAGTGTCCACTATATAAGAGCTTGCAGAGCTCAGTTCCAGTGCCCCCTAAAGTTACTTAAAGATATATTTATGTGTTGCTGAACGTTGCTTGCATTTATGTGGTACAAAAAGCTTTGTTGCTATGAGCCGGCTGGTGGAAAACCGTAAAGACCGTAGTAGTCGTGGCATTTATGTCACGGAAGCTTATGTACCGCGAATATACATTTCAACCTAAGCACATATAATGACACATCGGTGAGTGGTTTTAGCGGGAGAGACAGTTATTAACCATTCTATGTTCGGTTGTAATAATGATTCAGGAACGCATGTTACGATGCAGAATGTCGATCTTCAACTTAGGCGATGCTTATCGCCAAGTAACACTCAGCTCCGCTCATTCTCCGGTATTTATAGTATCGCTATGCCTCGTTATCGAGTGATACGGTGAAATCACCGTGTCCTCGGCTGTTGTCTGTCTGGGAACCGTATCACCTAACCCGGCTAGCCCAAACCTTGTGACAACTAAGAAAGTCAACCGATTGATGGATTCCCTCTCCTTTTAGAACCACTTAGGATACCAGGAACAGAAGCTAGAACTCTCGTGCATTTATATTAACGATTATATATGAAATCAGCCCCTAATGTTAGTATTAATTGTTGTTATATATTTATGTTCCTCGGTACATTTACTGTTATCTGTTAATGCTATTATTAAATATTGTCATGATTTGAGAATCAGGTCTTCCTTTTCTTTATCTGTCTTATTGCAATTTTCCCATGTTTAGTGCGCACCTTATCTCGGCTAGATTTTGTGTGTAGACGCCCTCTCCTCGAGGTCACTGTCACTAGACAATGGCCTCGGAGAAATGATCGTCACAAGCCTTTTCAATAGTTGACTTCACACTCGTTTACAGCTTTAATTGTATCGCAAGGTCGGTCAATTCTATTCAAAATCTTAAACTGCGAAAGAAATGCTGCAGTTTAGGACAATTCCCCACAAAATAAGAGAGAGAGAGAGAGAGAGAGAGAATTAAGTTTATAGACGCAAGCGGCAACTCAGGCATACACGTCTAAAATCTGACAAAAGAGAATCTGACATGAAAACTGACAATATGAAACTTGACATATTAAATCCAACAAAACAAAACCAACACGCTACATCTGACAAAAGAAAACTGACACACCAAAACTGACAAAACGAAACTGACATATCCAAACTGACATAATGACTGACAAAAGAAAACTCGACAAATTGAAACTGACATATCCAAACTGACATAATGAAACTGACATATCCAAACTGACATAATGAAACTGACATATCCAAACTGACATAATGAAACTGACATATCCAAACTGACATAATGACACAGACATACTGACTCTGACAAAATGAAACCAATATATTAAATCAAGACAAAATAAGAAAAAAGTTCATACACACTGAAACTGACATACCGACACTGGCATGAAACTGACTCCTTCGCACGACAAATCCCAGACAAATCCCAGCGTACCCCGGCGTACCAACCCAGCGTTTCAACCCCAGCGTTCTAACCCCGGCGTACTGATCCTGGTGTATCCAGCCGGCCCACCTAATCCGGCTGGCCAGGCCTACTGATCCAGGCATACTAACCCGGGCATACTAATCCAGGTGTACTAATCCAGGGCGTACCAATCCGGGCGTACTACCGACCAAATCTGTCCATATAACTGACTTCCTACCACTACCGACTTCCTACTACCACCGAATTCCTACGACTACCGATTTCCTACGACTACCAACTTCCTACCACTAACAACTTCTCACTACCAACTTCTTACAGCTGACTGACTTCTGACAACTGACTTATCCCAGCATACCAATCCCGGCGTACCAACCCGTGGTTTCAACCCCAGCGTACTAACCCCGTCGTTTCAACCCCGCCGTACCGGGCCTGTGTCTCCGGCCGGCCGGGCATACTAATCCAGGCATACTAATCCAGGCTTACTAATTCGGGCGTACCGATCCAAGCGTACTCTACCAACCAAAACTGTCCACACAACTGATAGCTATTAATAACAAAAGACAGAAGAGAAAGAGGAGCAATAATAGATAGATAGATAGAATTAAGTTTATAGACGCAAGCGGGAGGAGCAATAAAGAGAAGAAAGAAGAGGGAATAGATAGATAACCAGAGGACCCATTAGCACCACTGCAGCGGAAAAACAAAATGACACAGTGGAGTGCCCAGGGGAGGCCACAAGGAGGCTGGGCTTGGAAGTTTTCTCCCCCTTTGAGTGTAGAAACCAGCAGTGTTTACAATTGTCTTCCTTAGCTAGCATCCATTTTTAAATTCTACTTCTCTGCACTTTTTTGCCCACTTTTCAGTCCACACATGATAGAAAAACATACTTTTCTGCACAGCAGAAAATTTTTAGTCTGAGTTTCTGCCAAGTGGGAACCTAGCATGAGCGTTACACTGTCCACTACACAGGTAATATGCCCAAACACACACTCAAAAATACTTAGTAATGCTCTTAAACTAAATTAGTATGCCTTAATCCTAATAACAATAATTCCGATTAATAGCAATAAGTTCTTCTATAAAGTTCTTAAGTAATAAATTCATCAATTGTATTCCGCTTGTCCTAAATGGCCATCAGCAATAGTCAGTCCTTAGTAGTGGTAACGGGCGCTCCAACCTCGAAAATACAGATCCTCCACTGTCTTCAGGCCACGATACTGCCACTCAAAAACCAGTCCAAGACAACAGCCGATGCACACGTCCAGCTTCTTTCCACACCGTCTCGCGGCTGTGTCGCTCGTTCCGAGCGACACCAAAACAGATGTTCCTGGCACTTCCTGCCAAATGCAACACAGCAAACATACTATACTGTTAGGACACGATGACAACCGCCCAAACACTACAAAAATTCGTTATAACTTCTTATTAATCACTCTAAAACCAATAATTCAATCCAAAAACCGCAGCGCAACAAAAAGAGAAAAATTTTATCCGATTGGGCAGTGAATATGAAAAAAAAGAATGGAGACGATTGTAAAGACAACAGCATCAAGCTAATGTAGAATGTAACAGCAAAACTTCTCCAAGAGAAATACTATAAGGAGTTTGGAATTAAATTTAATCCCTTTACCGACACGGAATTTAGAACGGCGCGTGATGCACGCAATGCTAAACGGAAAGAAGTTTTTCCCGCCGAACGCAATAAACATGTGAATTATGTTTAAATAAAGAGAAGTGTGTCATTGTAAGAATTTGTATGTACAATGTACAAGGGTGAATGCTACACTCGTACATTGGAATATTATTTCTTACACCCCCAAAAGTTCTGAACTTGGGGATAGATAGATAGATAGAATTGAGTTTTCTGAACTTGGGGAGAGCTCTCTTTTGGCAAGATTGACCAATAATCTGACCACGGGAAGATTGATAGATAGATAGATAGAATTGAGTTTATAGACGCAAGCGGCGACTTAGGCCATACACGTCTTTTAATCTGACATACAGAAACTGACATACTAAATCTGACCAATATAAATCTGACACAGACAAACACATTTGACCATTGATAAACACTACATTCGTACATTCCATTGCAGAATGGAATGCAGTCTTACATTATCAAAAAATAGTCAAAAACAGAGACAAAAGCCAAAGAAGAGAATAGATAGATAGATAGAATTGAGTTTATAGACGCAAGCGGCGACTTCCAAAGAAGAGAAAGCGGAGCAAAAACTAAAAAGATAGATAGATAACCAGAGGACCCATTAACACCACTGCAGCGGAAAAACAAAGTGCTGCAATGGAGTACCCAGGGGAGGCCACAAGGAGGCTGGGCTTGAAAGTTTTCTCCCCCACCCAAAAAGATTAAAAGTAGGATTTTATACCCCTATTAATTTTTTCTTTCTTCTTTATTGGCCACCATTTTCAAAGGCGACACAAATCACTTAGAATATCTAGAAAATAAATAATTAAAACGTCAGCACTCGGCGTACCGACCCAGATAATTCCAAAAAATTTTGACAGAAAATATCCAAAATCTAATACAAAAGACAAAAAAATAATTGGATTTGCAGCCTAAAAATAAAACAACAAACTGGGCTCCTACAAAAAGCTGGGTACCTACCCCACCTTGGATACCCAATGGGTGCCCCAAACTAATTTTTTTTAGAAATACTGAATAACCTATATTAAATTAGAATTATTCAAAAATAAAATTGCTTACTTTAAATAAAAGATGGCAAAAAAGTAGATTATTCCGTCTGTGCAATCATCGGTTTTACTTCTAACAACCAGAACTGAGTTGCCAATAAATTTAAAAAATTGCCTATAGACAGATTGGATTCGGTCTGCATTTAACCGGATCTCATCTAAACGTGTGAACCAAGCATGTCTAGACTCCAAACTTAGGTTTTAGTAAATAAAACCTGTCAATTTTGTAACTGAGGACATCATTTACAAACCCTAACATGAATCCATGAGAAATCGACATAAAAATAGGTAAGAATTGCGAAAAATGACGACAAATCAGGGATGCGGACATCATCGAACATTGTGGCCGCGGAACATGCACTTATGTCGGCCACAATGTTCGCAGATGTCCATGAAATTAGTTTGTTATTATTTTTTACAATGTAAGCTATTTTCTAGCTGGATTTCTATAGCCCAGATGGAATAGACAATTTCTAACCTAAATATAATTTTTATTCAATGTTCGAAGCAGTTGGCACAATAAAAATCAGCTCAAAATACTACCCTAACACTAACTTGATTTTCATTATTGTCGGTTATTTGTTTATTTGTGTTGGTTTGTGGCGCAAACTCATAATTAAATTCCGAAATAATTAATACGAGAATTGTTTATTTTTTAATTATTGTGTCTCGTAATAATTATTATTATTATTATTATTACGCGTGCAAACCACCTGTTGTTTTAAATATAAATTTTAAATAAAAAAATAATTATTGACTACTACATTATGGTTTTGGGTACCATTGGTACCCATTGGGTACCCAAGGTGGGGTAGGTACCCAGCTTTTTGTAGAAGCACCAACAAACTTGGTATTTGCAATTACATTAGGTGCATTCAGGAACTAAAACTTGTTTTAGTGGTTAGTTTTGTGTGTGTTTTGTGTATAATTCTGAGTGTGAAAAATCTGAGGCCCGTTTTAGCTAAGTTTTAGGGAAGTTTTAGCTTCGTTTTACCTTCTACCACATGACTTGAAGCAGTCATGTGACGTTGTGACGGTTCAATACCGTAGTAATTTGTAAGGTTGCCACCAGAGGGCGCGATTTGCTAAAATCGCGCCAGATTCGAAAAACAAGAAATTCAAGTTTTATGAAAATAAAATATTTATTAAAGTGATAAAATATTTGAATAAATATTCTCTCTATATTTTGATAAATATTAGAGAGAATTATACAATGAATAAGTATGTTTATTGTTGCAGAAAAGTTACAATAAATCAATAAAAGTGATTATTGTGCTTCAACAATAATAAATATTGTTGTGAAATGCTTATTTAAGTAAAGTAAGACTATTTAGGGATAAGAATACTTTAAATATGAATATAAATAAAGTTAACCCTAAATATTACCATGTACTTTTTGAATATTTTAGATATTCTATGGGGTTCACATAACTTTGATCAAGGAGTTGATTTGATTGGGTCAACTCATTATGACTCACTGATATGCAAATCAGTTAATCTGCTTATCAGTATTTCTGCTCCCGGATTGGGGGAAACTCAAGAAACCCCATGGTTTCCTAGTATATAAGCTCTTGCAAGAGCTGATTCTGGGCCTCTGTACTGAATTAATGTTGAATCTATATGATTGTCTATGTGTAACTTGTACCTGTAACCATTCAGTCATTTTTATCACCTTTTGCTTGTAAATACGCAGGCTGTCAACACCAAATTAAAGTAGGTATAATGCCCTAAAGACCGTAGTTGCCGGGCCTGAAAAACCCGAAGGTAAATGTACCGAGAATATACTTGTGCTTTTGCATGTAGGCCAGTATTATTGGACAAAACTTGATTGTATCGAGTCCGCTCGGACCGAGCAGCAACCGCTACCTGTATCAGGAGTGGGCGCTAACTGTCACGTGCTTCGGCACCATTTGAGAACAACGCATTCGGTTTAATGCGGCACGCCGGACTCAATCATGACGGCCGAGGAATTCCCTTTGAAATCCATAACCGACTTCTTCCCGCTAATTTATACTTTTGTTTTAGTTTTTTATCGATAGTTGTACATTTACTTAAATGCTTACAATTATTATATTCATGCGAATGTAATAATTGGAATAGAAGAGTGAGTTTTCACCGCAACGCTCGACATATAGGTGTAAGTCGATAGATAGAATTGAGTTTATAGACGTAAGCGACGACTGAGGTCATACACGTCTTTTAATCTGGCCAATATAAATCTGACATAAACAAACACATTTGACCATTGATAAACACTACATTCGTACATTCCATTGCAGAATGGAATGCAGCATTACATTATCAAAAAAATGGTCAAAAACAGAGACAAAAGCCACAGAAGAGAAAGCGGAGCAAAAAAGAGAAGAGACAGATAACCAGAGGACCCATTAGCACCACAGCAGCGGAAAAAGAAAGTGCCACAGCGGAGTGCCCAGGGGAGGCCACGAGGAGGCTGGGCTTGGAAGTTTTCTCCTCCGTGTAAGTCGATACCACGTGGTGTCGCTAATTTGTGACGATCATCCGACCGATGAACGCCGATATTCGCAGGATTCGATAGTGCATTACCCCGATTAGGAACCAAATAGCGCCAGGAAAACACCAGAAGATTCATAATATTATTATAACTATTATTATTAGTTTATCAAGCCTCTGTCCGATAGTTAAAGTTTCGATAGTTTTTGCCCGTTTCCTGGGTCTTTTTAGATTAATTCATAGATAGATAGAATTGAGTTTATAGATGCAAGCGACCACTTAGGCCATACACGTCTTTTAATCCGACATACTAAATCTGACACAGACAAACACATTTGACCATTGATAAACACTACATTCGTACATTCCATTGCAGAATGGAATGCAGCATTACATTATCAAAAAAATGGTCAAAAACAGAGACAAAAGCCACAGAAGAGAGAGATAGATAGAATTGAGTTTATAGACGCAAGCGACGACTTAGGCCCACAGAAGAGAAAGAGGAACAAAAAGAGAAGAAGAGACAGATAACCAGAGACCCATTAGCACCACTACAGCGGAAAAACAAAGTGCTGCAGCAGAGAACCCAGGGGAAGCCACGAGGAGGCTGGGCTTGGAAGTTTTCTCCCCCAGATTAATTCATAATCTTCAATATATTTTAAGTACATTTTGCCTCTGTTATGTGTTATTATTTATCTGATTGAGCTTGGATCATTGTAAATTGCAATGATCCGGAATAAATGTTATGATTTGATAAAATGGGTGGTGACTGATTCCGCGCCGCCCGATTCTGCGCCGTTCTGATTCTGCGTCGCTGTATCCGCGCGGCCCTGTTTCTGCGCCAGATATAATTATTTGTTTTCTTTTCCGCGCTGCCAAAATCACCCTGATTCCGCGCGGTTCTGATTTTGCGCCGTCCCTATTCTGCGCCAATGGAGCCCTATTTTGCGCCGTCCCTATTCCGCGCCGAATTTATTGTATAAATTTGATGTCCCTATTCCGCGCCGTCCCTATTCTGCGCTAAATTTAATATATAAATTTGATGTTCCTATTCCGCGCCGTCCCTATTTTGCGCCAGATTAAATAATAAAAAATAATAAAAACAATCTCTGTTGACATTCGTGAGTTCATTCATAGATTTTTAATTGTTTTGGCTCTTTTACTTATGAGCCACAACAATTAAAAATCTATGAATGAACTCACGAATGTCAACAGCCCAGGTAACACCAATGTTGCATGCAATGTTCCAAATGATACTTCTTCTAACATTGCTGCACTGTTGCCAACAGTGCAGCAATATTACCAACAGTGCAGCAATGTTACCAACAGTGCAGCAATGTTACCAACAGTGCAGCAATGTTAACAACAGTGCAGCAATGTTACCAACAGTGCAGCAATGTTACCAACAGTGCAGCAATGTTACCAACAGTGCAGCAATGTTACCAACAGTGCAGCAATGTTACCAACAGTGCAGCAATGTTACCAACAGTGCAGCAATGTTACCAACAGTGCAGCAATGTTACCAACAGTGCAGC
>JH431691.1:9891-26233 GCA_000239455.1 Strigamia maritima | reverse complement strand
TAGAAGAAGTATCATTTTGAACATTGCAGCAACATTTGGTGTTACCTGGGAGAGGGTTGTTTTTATTATTATTATTATTATTATTATTATTATTATTATTATTATTTATTGTTTATTTTTTATTTATTTAATCTGGCGCAAAATAGGGACGGCGCGGAATAGGGACATCAAATTTATATATTAAATTCGGCGCGGAATAGGGACGGCGCAAAATAGGGATGGCGCGTAATAGGGACATCAAATTTATACATTAAATTCGGCGCGGAATAGGGACGGCGCAAAATAGGGATGGCGCGTAATAGGGACATCAAATTTATACATTAAATTCGGCGCGGAATAGGGACGGCGCAAAATAGGACTCCATTGGCGCAGAATAGGAACGGCGCGGAATCAGGGCGGCGCAGAATCGGGTGGCGCGAAATAGAAATGCATCGGCGCGGATCAGAAACCTATTAGTTGAATCTGGCGCGGTATCAGGACGGCGCGGAATAGGGCACTTTCGGCGCGAAATCAGGGTGGCGCAGAATCGGGTGGCGCGGAATCAGGCATGGTCGGATAAAATTCCTTGTTTGTTTGATTATTTACTCTACTTTATTCCAATCTCAGTGTTTGCAAGTGTATTTATATATTTTTTTTACTGGTTTTTATCCTTGGGATAGATAGATAGAATTGAGTTTATAGACGCAAGCGACGACTGAGGTCATACACGTATTTTAATCTGACCAATATAAATCTGACATAAACAAACACATTTGACCATTGATAATCACTACCTTCGTACATTCCATTGCAGAATGGAATGCAGCATTACATTATCAAAAAAATGATCAGAGAGAGAGACAAAAGCCACAGAAGAGAAAGCGGAGCAAAAAAAAGAAGATAGATAACCAGAGGACCCATTAACCCCACTGCAGCGGAAAAACAAAGTGCCACAGAGGAGAACCCAGGGGAGGCCACGAGGAGGCTGGGCTTGGAAGTTTTCTCCCCCACGAGGAGAGAGATAGAGAGAGAATTAGGTTTATAGACGCAAGCAACGACTCAGGCCATACACAGGCCATACACGTCTAAAATCTGACAAAAGAGAATCTGACATGAAAACTGACAATATGAAACTTGACATACTAAATCCAACAAAACAAAACCAACACGCTATATCTGGCATAAGAAAACTGACACACCAAAACTGACATATCCAAACTGACATAATGACTGACAAAAAAAAACTGACAAATTAAAACTGACATAACCAAACTGACATAATGACACAGACATACTGACTCTGACAAAACGAAACCAATATATTAAATCAAGACAAAATAAGAAAAAAGTTTATACAAACTGAAACTGACATACCGACACTGGCATGAAACTGATTCCTTCGGACAAAAAAGAGAAGAGACAGATAACCAGAGGACCCATTAGCACCACAGCAGCGGAAAAAGAAAGTGCCACAGCGGAGTGCCCAGAGGAGGCCACGAGGAGGCTGGGGACAAAAAATCCCAGCGTACCCCGGCGTACCAACCCCGGGATACGCTGAGATTTTTTGTCCGAAGGAATCAGTACCAACCCCGTTGTTTCAACCCCAGCATTCTAACCCTGGCGTACTGATTCTGGTGTAGATAGATAGAATTGAGTTTATAGACGCAAGCGACGACTGAGGTCATACACGTCTTTTAATCTGACCAATATAAATCTGACACAGACAGACACATTTGACCATTGATAAACACTACATTCCTACATTCCATTGCAGAATGGAAATGCAGCATTACATTATCGAAAAAATGGTCAAAAACAGAAACAAAAGCCACAGAAGAGAAAGCGGAGCAAAAATAGATAGATAGATAGATAATCAGAGGACCCATTAGCACCACTGCAGCGGAAAAACAAAGTGCCACAGTGGAGTGCCCAGGGGAGGCCACAAGGAGGCTGGGCTTGGAAGTTTTCTCTTCCAAGAAATAAATGAGGAAAAAAGATAATAACAGTGACAGTAACGTCAATCTCATGCATTTATTGCAATACGCTACACTGACATTCCCCAACCCTTCCATTGCTATGTAGATAGATAAAATTGAGTTTATAGACGCAAGCGGCGACTTAGGTCATTGCTATATAAAAACCAATTTGAATAAAAATAATTTAATAACTGGTACTAAGCAATTGACATCCAATGGCAACAGCTAAATGTGATGAATCTGCAGAGGCGCTGGAAAATGCCAGAAGAGCGCAACACAAGAACTCCAACAAAGGCACGAAGATGGCACAACCAAAATGTTAGTGAATATAATCATCTTCGGATGCGGATACGCGAGAGAGAGAGAATAGGGTTTACCAGCGTAAGCGGCAACTACGGCCATACACGCCATTAACTGACAAAAGAGAGACTCACATTAAAACTGACTAATTAACATTGACATACAAAGACAGACACCAAAACTAATAAAACAAGATAAGCACATGTTAAGCAAGCAACATTAAATCAAACCAAATTATATATCCTACAGAGCTTAATAAAACGAATAACAGAAGAAACACTATGACAATCATCAAGAACATCGAGAGATAGAAGAGAACGATGACCAAAACAATGAAATCTAAAAATAGAAAATCGAGAGCATGCAGTAAAAATATGTGCAACTGAGAGCTGAACACCATCAGCTACACACATCGGAAGGGGATCGTGTGACATCAAAAAAACTATGCGAAGTCAGCAAAGCGCGACCTCATCACGTCGAGACTGCACAAAAGCAAACTGCCAACACACAATCTTAGGCTTTATCTGAAAAAGTTTATTCTCAGTCTCCGTTGGATACGCGAAGCAGTGTTTATTAAATTAACTTTAAAGAAGATCTATTGTTAATTTTATATTTCTTTAACTTATCGTGTTTCTTATGTGTGTAAATGTGCACATTTCATTTCCGTTTTTTGTTTTTCAAATAAATAAGCTATAGAAAAATTAATTTATGAAATGATTGATTTATAATGTGCCACTAAGTGTATGTATGTAAACGCTCGGCCCACACACGCTCGGGCCATACACGTCTAAAATCTGACGAAAGAGAAATTGACATGAAAACTGACAATATGAAACTTGACATACTAAATCCAACAAAACAAAACCAACACGCTATATCTGACAAAAGAAAACTGACACACCAGAACTGACATAATGACACAGACATACTGACTGACAAAATGAAACCAATATATTAAATCAAGACAAAATAAGAAAAAAGTTCATGCAAAACTGACTCCCAACCCCCCCCTCTCGAACCACTCGAGACAAAAAGACAGAAAACGCACAAAAAGTCAAATTCGAATATGAATTACAGACTGCAGAAGAGAAAAATCAAAAACAGTCAACGCGGAAAAAAGCAAAACGCGTCCAAATTGTTCTGCAAAGACATGCGCTCAAACGCCAGACACACATTAGTCAATTCAATGAAGAACCAACGCAGCTCGAAAAAATCCACACTTAAAAAAAAACGCTCAGAATCAGATGACGAAAAGTATCACAGAATAGATAGAATTGAGTTTATAGACGCAAGCAGCGGCCAAACACATTTGACCATTGATAAACACTACATTCATACACTCCATTGCAGAATGGAATGCAGTCTTACATTATCAAAAAATTGGTCAAAAACACAAAGGGAAAAAGGTGAGACACCAGTACAGCAGAAAAACAAAGTGCTGCAGCCAGAGTAGCCAGGGGATGCCTCCTCCTGTCCCAGCCCAAGAAATTCGTTTACAAAACATGTATTCTCTCAAACATTATCACTATTTTTCTTGTTGACCACGCACTCAACGAATTTTCCAAGATCATGTATGAATTTCAAGTCGAAACCACATACTAAGTTGGAAGTTTTCTCCCCTGGTAGTCGGGACAAAGGGGACGGCGGCGGCAATACTCGTGTTTGAAATGTTTTGAAATGTTTTGAAATGATTTGAAAAAATAAATAAATTACTGTATTTTCTGAAATTACTGTATCAAATATAAAGTTAACATCTTTTCGTCATCGTAAATAAATCAGCACAGAATTCAAATTCGAAAGGACTATAATAGGCCTAAACTAGTATCACAGATAAATTTAGAACGTTCTATGATATAGAAATAGAAATACGGTTGAAAATAATTGAACCCTTGACCAGAGCTCTCTTTTAGCTAAGATTTTAGCATTTCACCATCAATCTTTTCCAGGGGTGACCACGCAGGATGTAGAGAATTCGAATTTACACCCCCACCTCAACGTTCAATTCTTTGTTCTTTTTCGCCGCCATGTTCATCCACGTTCAACCACACAATCAGAGAAGAAAAAGCTAGTTACAAAATTCAAATATTCGAATAAATAGTTCACTTACTGCAAATTGCAACGTAACTTAAAACGATTTGGCCTGCACATAGGCCCGCATGTTAGTTGAAATCATCATGTGCAGGAAATCGAATTGGGATCCGCCATTTTAGAACATAAATATCCCCGAAAAAAATATTTTAAAAAAATCCCTCCTGTAAACACATTCAGAAATAAAAAACAACCCATGAATAAAACCATGGCTGATGTTAATTGCTGATGATGGTGATCAACGACTTCGAAATAGAATGTAGACCATTTTTGAGTGTCCGAGACGAGCACAACAAAATCAAAACGCAACTGACACTGACGTAGAGAACAGACACGCACCAAATAATGATCGAATGAATGCTGCAATTTGATTGGGCTACCATAACAATACAGCTGGAGTTGGCTTAGTAACGAAACAAATTTTCTCAAGTCGAATAACTTAAGTAATCTTAATGAATTTGGACGCACCTATTGTCACATACACACATTTTAATTATTAATATACTGTCTTAAAGTGACGATTTACCCATATATGGTCAAAAACGTCACTTTTAGACAGTTAAGTCGAATAAGTTAAGATATCTTGAACGTGGCTACTGTAAAACAATATTGCAAACTGCTGGACCCATTTTGCCGGACATTGTGGACGCTCTGCACACCGGACATATTCCTGGGACCCGCCATGTCCGGACCGCACAGCATATACTGTATTTATTTGTGCCCAAATCTGCCATGGGCGTTTTGATCCAATTTTTATGGCCCAAATGAGCCAAAAGAGTGAAAAGCAAGACCGATTCGAAAATGCACGAGATTAATTTTGTCACAGAAGGTTTCCAAAATAAAAATGGCTGACAACAATCAAACAGCCAGGAAAGCAGATTCTGACAACGTCACTGCTATCCTGGCTCCTGGCGGTCCTGGCTCTCAAGTAAATTTAGACATAATAAATTTTTTTTAAATATTTTTGGAGATTACTTTTACACACCAACAACAAACACCCACCACACGAAAATCCACATCCACACCCACCACCAACAATAACTAACCGCGGAGTTACACACACACACACACACACCAATAACACCCGCCCGCACGCGCGCACACTCACTCACGACACCAAACAACACCAACCAGTGCTCACAACACCAAATTAGCACCCAATCCAAGTTGCAAGAAAAACGGCGCAAGGGCCAAGTAAGGTTTGGCCTAGCTGCTTACTTGGTGGTGTTTTTTGATCTGACAACCTTGGATGGCCAGCTTACTTGGCGAGTCAAAACCTGTTATTAAGAGATACTACTAACAAATATTTCCCAAGATCGACATCACAAATCCATGTAGTGGACGCGATATCATCCTCGACCTAATTAAATCACAAACTCGGGTCAAGTTTTTTGTCAGGTTTTACTGTTGTTCAAGATGGCAGTTCTCTTTTGAACGGCCGTGTATGGATTTAAACGCATCAGGACATGACGTATCCGTAATTTACTACGTTAAAAAATAAATTATGTAAAGTAAGTTTTCCTAGAAAATTATCAAATGTTTTGAAATTTACTCGGGCTGCCAATCACTCGATGGATTTCCTCACTCTTCAATAAACGGATTAAATTTGAATTGGTCAGACTAAAATAAAACAAAAAAATCATAAACAAACAATAAAAACAGATTAAAAGAAAAAAAATAAGAAATAAAAAAATGAGAATTTTCATTACTTATAAGCGGTTTTCATTTTGACTCTTTTTTTTTCGATGAATTTATTTGTTTTTTCACTTTTATAAATTCATACAAGTATTTGCAAATTGCTATCAAGAACACTTGAAAAACACAGACCAAAAAGTGCCAGATTTTTGCTCAACATTCAGAGTAATTTCAACCAAAAAATTAATTTTTTCACAGATTTTCTCAATTTTATTTCTAAAAATAACTGATATATATTTTTTTGATGAACATAATAAATAATTTATATATTTTCTTATTTGGTCGAAAAAATATTTGCAAGCAGAGACATGTCGGCTGCACCCGCGTCATTATTATTGTCATTAACAACATCTTTAATCTCGATTTGACGAATCTCAGTCGACGGTGCATCTTTCCACTCTTTTCCTTCCTTTTTAATCCTCGTTTCAAGACGTTTGAGTCGTTTCGATGTCTCCACGCTTTTCACGTAATGATTGGTTTCCCGCTTAACTTGTGCAATTTCGGCTCGCATTCGCTGGTCGTGCGTGGCTTTTTCGTGCGCTAATCTTTCGTTTAAATGAATCCATCGAAACCTAATAAAAATGAAAAGTAAATAAATTAACAAGTTACGGCACGTAAAACGAGTATCCAACTTGTGTAAATATTTGATGTTCCATAAACTGTCGTAGTATTTGTGACGTCGTTTACCGCCCACTTGAGTGTTGTGCAGACTACTCGCTACTCTTTTGGCAATTTTCTTGTTTTTGAATTCGATCCAACCTTCGGTAAAGTAATACATGGATTTTTTCGACGTCCGGGCTTAAAGAAAAAAATAGGATTAATAAAATAAACACGTGTCAAAACCAACGGACGATTTATACGATTCGGTTTGAGGAATATGTTGCCGGTTTGTCCGAATTTCGAAAAGAATTGCCGAATCGTTTTCACATTCATCGTCGGCGGTATTGTACTCAAGTATATAATTCCAGATTCGATCTTTCGTTCGGGCTTGGTGGATTCCACGAGCTCAATCGACGAAGACGAAGGTTCGGACTCCGCGGCCATTTTCTCATCCCGTTAGGGTCGCGCTAAAAGGTGATAAATACGAGAGAGACGAAAATAAATACTCAATGCAATGAGTTTGAGTAATCTAACTCCTTGGTCAAAGTTTTATTTATTTATTTTTCTACAATATCGCTGATTTTGTGTGATAAAATTTGATTTAAAAATTTAATATCTAGTTCACTACTCGGTAACACGAAATGGTGAACATCTTCGGAAAAAGTAAAAAAAAAAAAAAACTAACTTGAAAAAACAAAGAGTTTTTCTCAATTTAATAAAAAAATAAATAATAATAAAACTTAGTTATTACATTTCTAGTGGTGTGGGTTTTAAGTGTCAGATTCTTTTTGTCAGTTAGTGGCTTCAGTCTCTCTCTGACTCTATCTCCCTTCTAGTGATTCGAGCCATCAGTTCGAGTGAATAAAAGTTGATTAAAATCAATTTGAATAAATATTGTTTATTTCAAACTGTTTCATGTTTCGCACTCACAAATCGCGAAAGCGTGAATCATGCGGAGAGGTTTCAAACCAAAACAAATTTCATTTGGTGTTCGGACTTAAAGGGTTACAGTATGTAATGACATTAAATATTTTACAGCTGAATAATTTTCGCCATTTCTTAAAATAGCCGAAATAATTTTTATTTATTTTTTTAAACCTTTCAGTTGACAGTAGTAGGTATAGCACAGAAAAATAAAATAAAATAAAATGCTCAAAAATAAATAAAAATCTTTGTTTATATCTTTTTCTCACTTTGAATGTATGCCATCAAGTGAGTGACAGTGACAAATTGCGATTTAAAACATCTCTGGTCAGTAATGAATGAGAATGAAAAAAGTTGTATCACGCTATTAGTTCTGCAATCAACAGTTACTGAAAATCTTCTGTCGAACGTTGTGCTGTGAAGCCCACCGTCACAAATTTGACTGACAACAATGTATTTATTTATTTTTTCACGTTGTGTTACCGCCATTACTGCATACTTGGATGATAGAAATATACCGTACGAATCACACGGTATATTTTTCTATCATCCAAGTCCCATAATCGAACAGATTAGATTTTATAAACGCGGTACACTAAAGATTAAATGATATCACACATAATCGTATTCTACAGTCCACTGCCAATGACCCCGCGCGACCTGTCCAGTTTCCACACGTTCGTCAGGTGACTGCTTACGACCTCAGTGATTGGTGACAAAAAACCCAAGATAATCAATCGCCTCTTATAGATGTTGATAATGTGAAAATGTGAATATTCCAGATTGAGTTTCTCATTCAAGATGCAAGCTGCAATGATTAATAAAAGAAAAGCGCTACTGTCATTGGATTTCAACAATAATCCCCACCATTCGAGTAAGAAACAAAAAGTAAGAAATAGTGATGATGCGCCGGTGCTTTGTACGCCGGATATGGACAAGTTGAAACTCACCTCAACCGAACTCGATGAATTATTGCTGGAAATGCTGCACGACACTCAATATTTTCCAGACAGTGGTCATTTACCCGAAATATATCTCGACAGTTTTGTCGGGGATTCGAGTATGGAAAACCGTGACAATATTGTGACCGAAACTTTATATTCCGATATGATTGATGTGGAATCAGAGATCGCTAGTTTGAGTTCGGATTCGGATATGCAGAGTTCGTTTTTTATGTTTTACAATTCGAAGAGCGAAGAAGAAATGTTGATGCCGTTGGATGTGGAATACCAAGAAAAGCTTAAGATGGAGAGGAAAAGAGAAAAAAACAGGTTAGCAGCCACTAAGTGCCGCACGAAGAAATTGGAGACGATAGAAATGTATAACAAGAGGGTTTTAGACTTGAAAAGTCAAAATCAACAGTTGGAAGACGATTTGACGGCGTTAAAAGACACTGTTCGACGTTTACAAATTAAAGTCGCGATGCATGTTAATATAGGATGTGAAATGATGGTTTGCGATTTAATTTGATCAGTATATACATATACTGCAAAAAGCGAAATTAGAATAAATAAAGAGAAAGGATTTAAGGCGCAATTTAGTGCTTATTTTATTTATTGAGCTTATTTGTCAAAATTGGTCAATTTTCAATTCGTAAGACACATTTTACCAATAATTCTCTACGGATTATACGTCATCGTCGATTGGAAGATCACGAAATCATACAACGTGTACATATTGAATGGTTTAACTATATAAAATAATCGTATCATTAATGTAATCTATTCCACAGTCCACTAACCCATGACCCCCATACATCTGTGTACGACTCACGTGACCCCCAGTGATTGTTACGTCTTAAATCCCAGATTGCAGTAATTATTAGGAAAAAGAGTAATCTCAATGCAAACTGAGATGATATGTAAAAGAAAATCGCTGTCATTGGACCTAAACAATCCGCAACATCCGAGTAAAAAACGAAAAGTAACAATAACAAACAATAGCGATGTGTCAGTGCTTAGTTCGCCGGATATGGCCAAGTTGAAACTGACCTCATCTGAACTTGAAGAATTATTGAGACAGATGATGCTCGATGAACGACATTTTCCAGACAGTGTCAATTTACCGGAAATATATCTCGACAGTTTTGTCGGAGATTCGAGTATGGAAATAAATGGCGAAATTTTGAGTTCGGATTCCGCGATTTTAAATTTTCACGATTTGAAAAGCGAAGAGAAGATGTTGATGATGGCGATGGATGTGGATATGGCGGCGGAGAAGAAAAGAGAAAAGAACAGAATAGCTGCTACGAAGTGTCGTGTGAAAAAGTTAGAGACGATAGAATTTTATCAAAATAGGGTTTTGGATCTAAAAGCCACTAATCGAGGGTTAGAAGAGGAATTAACGACGTTAAAAGATTCGGTGCGAGGGTTACAAATTGAAGTTGCAAGGCATGTAAATGTAGGATGTGAAATGATGATTTGCGATCTAATTTGATGGAATATCTTCGAACTGAAAAATCTTGATCGGGAAGTTGTAAGATTCGCTTACCAACCAAAAAATCGAATTGGCATCGAATTGCCCCCTAGTGGACATTTCCTAATGTCTAATGTTAAAACTCTATCCAAGAAAAATTTTTGGACTACAAACCAATGATTTTTCGACTCGGCCCAACTAGAGAATTAAAATAAGATACCACAATAGTATATACCGAGATAAATACTTCCAGTAAGCCCAGTACCAATGGGAGTTTCGTGCACGAATTGTTAAATAGAATTTTTTTTTTTTAAAGTTGAAGTAAATAATATTGGAAAAAATAAATTAATATCTTATTACCTGATTTCGTTTATTTAGTTTATTTACAAAAAAAAGAATAAAAAAAAAGAAGCTTTTTGTTTTGATTTTTAACCGGTGGATGGCGCCACCATCAAATTTCTTTCTACGTCAGCACGCTAATTTATGTCCAAAAAAAACTTCGCAATCATTTTTAATAGCGGAAGCAGCTTTTTCGACATTAATATAATAACTCAAGGTTTGCTATAAAAATAAATGCATAGTATGCGTGTATGCATAAATCAACTACAGAAAAAATTAAAAAAAAAAAAAAAAAAAAAAAATTAAGAAACACAATTTTATATCATTTCCAAACCATCAATCATTTTGTTGTCTTGCATTTGATGATCAGCTTCGAGCCAAATTGACAAAATATCATAAATTACAGAGCGAGTTTGAATTAATGCAAATTATCCGTATCGTTCTCTAATTTGTATGTATAATAAAAGATTATACCGTATCTAATTTGAAGATTTGCATTTCCATTTGGCTGGAAAAGGACGAAAGAGGACGAGCTTTTAAACTAATTGCGTCTTCGGTAATGATTTTAATCAGGAAACCCTTTTTCGAATCCAAGCAAGCGCTACAGAATATAATTTGATTTTTCGTCTATTTTCTCAAGTAACAAAATGTTTTTTTCGAACATTTCAAGCGTGTATGCACCTTATATTCATTTTATTCTTTTTCGTTTGAATCGTTATTGTGTTTTTATGCGTCGAAATTCTCGGGAAGAGTAAATTCGTAATAAAAACGAAGAGGTGGCGGTGGCCGGGGTCCGCTTTTATTCCTCGTTATAAAGTGTGCCCATAAACTATGAAATGGGCCCGTGCCTATTTAGTAGCACACAAGCACTTTATCATCCTTTATTACGGACTAAAGACACTGTGATAATAAAATTGACGACGCTTCAAAACTTGACAATTTGCTTAATCTGTCTGCTCCCGCGCATTAATTTCTTTTTTTTTTTTTTTTTGAATATTCTAATATTATTATTATTTATTATTATTATTATTATTATTGATGCTATAAAATAGTACAATGCATTAAAGTTTTTCAAAATGAGGACTAAAGATGGCAGTATCGTTTGTTGCGATGTCTTGTTTTTTTTTTATTTTTTTTAATCTATTATTGATAAAGTCAATATACCCATTATTATTATTATTATTATTTCAGACAAAACAATGAGATGAACAAAAGTTCATTGTTTTATCAATGATTTTATGAAGGCGGAAACATTTTTTTTTTTTTTTTAAAAACCTCTAATTTTTACATAATAGAATTTATTATAAAGAAAAATTATCAGAACTGTTATCAGATTGGAACATGGCTGACGTCCTGTGACACCCCGGGAGCGAATAGGAAAGAGAAACCCGTGAGAGGAAGCAAACTCCTCATTGGCCGCGAACACGAGTTGGGCGAACACCGAAGTGCGAGCGAGTTGCAATTGGACGATCGATTTTTCTCGAAAAGAAACACAAAAAAAATAAATGCCACAAAGATTGTAAAAGGAATTTGTGCAACAGTCGTAAAAATGTAGAATTTTTAAAAAAAATAAAAATAAAAAAATAAAATATTAATGAGTTGCAGGTGAAATTGCACGTGACCGGAGTCGTTAAAAATTAAAGTCACTTTGTGATTTATTCAACTTTTTCCACTTTTCTTAGTATAACCGTGAAAATTGACGATATCAGTTTCGATTTATGCGTCAATTTTAATTAGTCAGTTTTAATATGAGATTTTTGCGTCTCAGATTCCTTTTTGTCAGTTAATGGCGTGCATGGCTGTAGTAGCGGCTCTTTTTCACTTTTCTTACTTTTTCTGTGAAAATTGACTATCAGTTTCGATTTGTCAGTTTCTATGCGTCAATTTTAATTAGTCAGTTTTAACGTGAGATTTTTGCGTCTCAGATTCCTTTTTGTCAGTTAATGGCGTGCATGGCTGTAGTAGCCGCTCTTTTTCACTTTTCTTACTTTTCCTGTAAAAATTGACTATCAGTTTCGATATGTCGGTTTCTATGCGTCAATTTTAATTAGTCAGTTTTAATATGAGATTTTTGCGTCTCTGATTCCTTTTTGTCAGTTAATGGCGTGTATGGCTGTAGTTAGCCGCTCTTTTTCACTATACCCGGTAAAAATTGATGAACATTTCCAATGTATCTTGTTTACATTAACTTTAATTTGAAAATTGAAAGTTGAAGAGTTCGAGGAGTTGTGTTTACTAACTATCGAGCCATTAGACGCCCACTAAGATCTGGTGTGGTATCACGTTTCAATCCTTCTCCACACCACGAGGTCAGATGTCGCGCAAATATTTATCCAGCCAAAAAGATTTCAATTGTCCCTCGAGAGTATTCGAGGTTTAAACGTATAAATAAAAATATAAAAAAATAAAAATAAAAAAAAATCCGAATTTTTTCGAACATATAAAGTTGAAGAAATGGATTGACGACGACAACAGGTGGAGTTTCCCATCAAACTGGCGCGCCCTTGTCTTTCCTTACATTTATGCGCCACTTAAATTCGCTATTATAAACAAAATTAATGTCTGATCCACGTTTTACTAGCTCAATAATTAACCCAAGAAAACTTTTCTCTTTATAGTTTTATATATTCGTCCTTGGGAAGGAATATTTAAAGCAATGACACTCAACTTTTATTTTAAATCTATACAAAAAAAAGGAAAACATTCTATATATATATAAATATATGATATATATATAATAAGTATTTTATATGTATAAAATGTAAAAAAAAAAAAAAAAAAANANANANATANANATAATATATATATATATATATATATATATATATATATATATATATATATATATATATATATATATATATATATATATATATATATATATATATATATATATATATNTNTNTNTNTTTTTTTNTTTTTTTTTTATTTTTTTGTTTTTTTTATTTTATTTNTTAATTTTTTTTTTTTTTTTTTTTAAATGACATTAAGGAATGAGCGACAATTTGCATGCAGATATATATCATGTTGTGTATATGGGACAAGAGGGTACCTATTTGGAGCTTTCTTGAAGCGTCGTGCTGTGTTTGGGTTGTGTCAAGTTGAGTGTGTCGTGAATGCCCAACAACGATTCCCTCGAATAGTAAGGGTAGTGAGACGGTGGCAGTGAGTAGTGCGCCGACGGAGGCAATGGGCACGCCATTCCGCCCGCGCACACCAAAGCGGGCAGCGAAGCCGACGAGTGCGTGAAGTGAGTTCCGAACGGTGAAAAGCAGAGTGCGTTCATGTCGCTTGCTTCCAATCCATCCACTTCTTTCTGAGCTAAAAAAAAAAAAAAAATAATAATAATAATAATAAAAATAATAAAAATTATAATATTAAAAAATTTGAATTAAAATGTGTTTTTTCCAGACCATTTTTATCTATACAATACATTTTGAATTCAAATTCAAAATGTTAATGCATATATAGTCTGTTTCAGGTCGTAAAGTGATGCGATTGAATTGATTCATCAGGTAGGCACATGTCGTACGTGGGCCGCCCGTAAAAATCGTCCAATGTAATGGGAATTAATCCGATCCTCGGCCCTAATGGGCACGATCGGTTAGTATAGTATGTCCACTATGTAGACCCCAACAGGTGGCGTTTACGACGCTTTCAAACTGATTAGTCCGCAAACTCCAAAGTGGAAATTAAACAGTACAAAATCAAATTCAAAACCATGAATTTTTACGAGTTGCCTTTTTTTTTATAGTTCAAGTTAGTAGGTTCGGATACGAGTCGGCCATAAAGGATTATAAAGGGAAAAACCGGTTAAGTCTAATTGAAGTAATAAAACTTTTTCGCAGAAAAGAAAAAGTTATTTAAAAAAATAAAAAATCCTTTGTTTTATATATTATTATACAATTGTATATCTCAAGTGATGTAAATAGCCCTTGTTCGAGATGGTGCGAGCGTGTACCGATGCTCAAAATCAACCAAACCGCCGAACATTATAAAAAAAATTACGTATATACCGTCTAATATCTTGGAATGAACGTCTTTTAGCGTAAAGTTGTTGTTCCTTAAAATGATTAGCAGCAGCGGAGCGCTTTCGGACGTCAGGCGAAAACATCCCATGAGCATCCTCAAATGGTCCAAAATTTGTCGACTGGTCAGATGATTTTCTATATAAAAAATAAAATATATATATATATATATATATATAATATTTACCAAAAAAAATAAAATAAAATAAAATAAAAACAAAAATCATTACAAAACATTTTAATGAATACCACGAATAACGATCTGGTTTTACGAGCAGGAATTGCGCTCCACTTGTTCCTTTTCCTACATGTGGTATAACTCGTTGCTTGAAAAGAAGCGCATTTTCACCTTTAAGTCGAAACTAAGAGCGCAACTTCACCTTTAATTTGTACTATGAATCCGGTCAACTTCCGTCTTGTCTGTGCATACGTACTTGCACTGGTTACACACACGTTTCTCTATTTTTTTGTACATTAATTATCTTGCTAGTTTAAACCTTTCAACCCTTTAGTTATCAGTAACAGCGCAGCAATTAAAGATTACTACAGTAAGAAATTATCAAATTCCACAACTTTATAAATAAATTTAAAAAAAAAACAACCAAATCCTTACCCCTCGACAAAATACTGGACGAAAGAGCCACATTGACCGCAGGTGGATCGAGGATGTTGCTGCTGCGGGTCGGATTGGTGGCCAGCTCGATTTTACCGGTCGGCACAGAGGCGCGTCCCATCGCCTCGTCCTGGGCCTGCGCTCGACGCAGTGACACCTGCATGGCCATCACGCGACGTCGTTCCAAAATCAAGCCGCACTTGATACACGAGCAGTCGTTGTAATCGCAATACCTCTTGTGACCTTTAAGCGGCACAGTGAGCCCGTGGTTTTTACAACGGGCGCACGTTGGTTGCCGTGTAGCGCCACTCGCGCCCGTGCTGCTCGCACTGCTCGAGCTGCTCGAAGGAGCCATCAGAACCGATTCGGAGTCCAGACTGGGAATAAAAGAAATGTTAATAATAAAATGTGCCGAATGTCAAAAGACATTTTTTTTTACCTGGTTGTAGGGATGTTAGGGCTCGTCGGGTGTCTGGGGCAGGCGAAAAATGAAAGTGTGCATGTGAGCTGGCGCGTAAATATCCACGTAGTTTCAACGACCAATGGCAGGCGGGCGAAATGGTGTTATTTTGTCACTAGGCGCCGCTTCATGGCTGGCTTCCATATTTAGTCCCGGTTGTCTGGAAAAGTTGGAATATATATATTGTTGGAATAATAAAAATGGGGAGGGGGAATTGGGGGTTGTGGATGAGAAAAATGTGGATTTTTTTATTTATTTTTTTATGAGAAGACGATTATAAAAGAGATTAAGCAAATTGCCAAGTTTTGAGTTTGGTGCGAATTGTCAACTTATTTATTACAGTGTCTTTAGTCAGTAATAAAGAGTGATGAAGTGCCGGTTCTAAATAGACACAGACCCATTTCATCGTTTATGGGCTCACTTTATAACGAGGAATAAAAAAGGCTACACACCTCTCGACTCTCTTCTTATTTTTATTGCAATCATCGAGCGAATTTAGTCTTCTACTCGGAATTCGGACGCATAAAAACGCGCACGATTATAAAATTATAAAAATAAAAAAAAAAGAAGGAAAAAATTTTTTAGCGGAAAAGTAAAACAAGCAACAGGTGGAGCTAGCAATCGACCCATGTCTCGATGGATACTTTGATCAAGGAGTCTGGTTTGTTTCTTTGACACTTTTATTTCGTGCCAGTGCCATAAAGGAAAGTATTTATTTATTTTTCTTCATATTATAACCCCAACGGACCCAACTTAAGGTCAAATTTCTGTTTTTATATTTTTTTTCTGTTTTGAAAATTCTAAAAAAAAAAAAAAAAAAAAAAAAAAAAAATAAATGAAATTTTACAAATCGCTTTTAAATTGATAGAATAATAATATAAATTAAATTGTAAAATTACAAAATTTAAACATTTTTTAATTTTTT
>AFFK01020314.1:0-28854 GCA_000239455.1 Strigamia maritima | reverse complement strand
GTTGTAGTAATTGGAGTTGTGATGGGAGTTATGGTCAAAGGTGTTGTAGTAATAGGAGTTGTAGTGATTGGAGTATTAGTAATTGGTGTTGTGATGATGGGAGTTGTTGTCAAAGGTGTTGTAGTAATTGGAGTTGTAGTGATTGGAGTAGTAGTAATTGGTGTTGTGGTGATGGGAGTTGTTGTCAAAGGTGTTGTAGTAATTGGAGTTGTAGTGATTGGAGTAGTAGTAATTGGTGTTGTAGTAATTGGAGTTGTAGTGATTAGAGTTGTAGTGATTGGAGTTGTAGTGATTGGAGTTGTAGTGATTGGAGTTGTAGTGATTGGAGTTGTAGTGATTGGAGTTGTAGTGATTGGTGTTGTAGTAATGGAGTTGTAGTGATTAGAGTATTAGTAATTGGTGTTGTGGTGATTGGAGTTGTTGTCAAAGGTGTTGTAGTAATTGGAGTTGTAGTGATTGGAGTTGTAGTGATTGGAGTTGTAGTGAATGGAGTTGTAGTGATTGGAGTTGTAGTGATTGGTGTTGTAGTGATTGGAGTATTAGTAATTGGTGTTGTGGTGATGGGAGTTGTTGTCAAATGTGTTAGAGTAATTGGAGTTGTAGTGATTGGAGTAGTAGTAATTGGTGTTGTAGTGATTGGAGTAGTACTAATTGGTGTTGTAGTGATGGGAGTTGTTGTCAAAGATGTTGTAGTAAATGAAGTTGTAGTGATTGGAGTAGTAGTAATTGGTGTTGTAGTAATTGGAGTTGTAGTGATTGGAGTTGTAGTGATTGGAGTTGTAGTGATTGGAGTTGTAGTGATTGGAGTTGTAGTGGATTGGAGTTGTAGTGATTGGAGTTGTAGTGATTGGAGTTGTAGTGAATGGAGTTGTAGTGATTGGAGTTGTAGTGATTGGAGTTGTAGTGATTGGAGTTGTAGTGATTGGAGTTGTAGTGATTGGAGTTGTAGTGATTGGAGTTGTAGTGATTGGAGTAGTCATTAAAGGAGTTGTAGTCATTGGTGTTGTAGTAATTAGAGTTGTAGTGATTGGAGTAGTAGTAATTGGTGTTGTGGTGATGGGAGTTGTTGTGATTGGTGTTGTAGTGATTGGAGTTGTAGTGATTAGAGTTGTAGTGATTGGAGTTGTAGTGATTGCAGTTGTAGTGATTGCAGTTGTAGTGATTGCAGTTGTAGTGATTGGAGTTGTAGTGATTGGAGTTGTAGTGATTGGAGTTGTAGTGATTGGAGTTGTAGTGATTGGAGTCGTAGTGATTGGAGTCGTAGTGATTGGAGTCGTAGTGATTGGAGTCGTAGTGATTGGAGTCGTAGTGATTGGAGTCTAGTGATTGGAGTCGTAGTGATTGGAATCGTGGTGATTGGAGTTGTAGTGATTGGAGTAGTCATTAAAAGAGTTGCTTTCATTGGTGTTGTAGTAATTGGAGTAGTCATTAAAAGAGTTGCTTTCATTGGTGTTGTAGTAATTGGAGTTGTAGGGGTAGTCATTAAAAAGTTGCTTTCATTGGTGTTGTAGTAATTGGAGTTGTAGGGGTAGTCATTAAAAGAGTTGCTTTCATTGCTGTTGTAGTGATTGGAGTTGTAATGATTGGAGTCGTAGTGATTGGAGTTGTAGTGATTGGTGTTGTTTTAATGGTGTGTTGTAATTGGTGTTGTTGTAATTGGTGTTGTTGTAATTGGAGTTGTAGTGATTGGAGTTGTAGTGATTGGAGTAGTCATTAAAAGAGTTGCTTTCATTGGTGTTGTAGTAATTGGAGTACTCATTAAAAAGAGTTGTATTCATTGGTGTTATAGTGATTGGAGTAGTAGTAATTGGTGTTGTGGTGATGGGAGTTGTTGTCAAAGGTGTTGTAGTGATTGGAGTTGTAGTGATTAAAGTTGTAGTGATTGGAGTTGAAGTGATTGGAGTTGTAGTGATTGGAGTAGTCATTAAAGGAGTTGTAGTCATTGGTGTTGTAGTAATTGGAGTTGTAGTGATTGGAGTAGTAGTAATTGGTGTTGTGGTGATGGGAGTTGTGTCAAGGTGTGTAGTGATTGGAGTTGTAGTGATAAAGTTGTAGTGATTGGAGTTGAAGTGATTGGAGTTGTAGTGATTGGAGTTGTAGTGATTGGAGTTGTAGTGATTGGAGTTGTAGTGATTGGAGTAGTAGTGATTGGAGTTGTAGTGATTGGAGTTGTAGTGATTGGAGTTGTAGTGATTGGAGTTGTAGTGATTGAAGTTGTAGTGATTGGAGTTGTAGTGATTGGAGTCGTAGTGATTGGAGTCGTAGTGATTGGAGTTGTAGTGATTGGAGTTGTAGTGATTGGAGTCGTAGTGATTGGAGTTGTAGTGATTGGTGTTGTTGTAATTGGTGTTGTTGTAATTGGTGTTGTTGTAATTGGAGTTGTAGTGATTGGAGTTGTAGTGATTGGAGTAGTCATTAAAAGAGTTGCTTTCATTGGTGTTGTAGTAATTGGAGTAGTCATTAAAAGAGTTGCTTTCATTGCTGTTGTAGTGATTGGAGTTGTAGTGATTGGAGTCGTAGTGATTGGAGTTGTAGTGATTCGTGTTGTTGTAATTGGTGTTGTTGTAATTGGTGTTGTTGTAATTGGAGTTGTAGTGATTGGAGTTGTAGTGATTGGAGTAGTCATTAAAAGAGTTGCTTTCATTGGTGTTGTAGTGATTGGAGTCGTAGTGATTGGAGTCGTAGTGATTGGAGTCGTGGTGATCGGAGTCGTGGTGATCGGAGTCGTGGTGATCGGAGTCGTGGTGATCGGAGTCGTGGTGATCGGAGTCGTCGTGATCGGAGTCGTCGTGATCGGAGTCGTCGTGATCGGAGTCGTCGTGATCGGAGTCGTCGTGATCGGAGTCGTCGTGATCGGAGTCGTCGTGATCGGAGTCGTCGTGATCGGAGTCGTCGTGATCGGTGTCATTAAAATGGTCTTTAAAATTGATTTCGACGTTGAAATTAAAGTGGAATTAATGTTTCTGAGCATCAAGTCATAGTTATTGATTGATTTCAAACAACAAATTTCGTCACCAATTTTGCAACACTGTTCATCTACTTTACATCTGTGATTTGATTCGCATAGTTCACATTTTTGTCCAAATGAAGTTATTTTTGGACATATAAATGAAATAATAGTATCATGTTTATTTGGACTAACCTGAAGACAACAATTTCTGTTATTTATAGGACAACATTTTTCAGTTGATTTACAATTTTGGTTAGACTTGCATTGTTTGCATTGCTCTATATTCATCTGATGCAGATCTGAACAATCTGTTATACATAAAAATAAATAAAAATAAATAATACGAATTTAAAATCAGAAAATATGAAAGCGTTTACATAGTATTTTAGTACATTGAACTGTATTACTATAGCAAATATGTTCAACATACAATATTTTCATATTTACCTTTTGTCTGACCATGCGAAACGTTTTTATTTGGTGTTTTCAAGCTTGTAGAAACATTTACGAAAAAAAATATTACAGTCACAACAAAGAAATATTTGCTCATTGAATAATCACATTTACAAAATATCTTTGTAATTGTTTGATCATTAGTACATGCGTTCATGACCAGTTTAGGAACAGGTCAAATATTATAAATTAATTAATTTTGAATGTATATTTTAGATTTGTTTATAGTCTATAAGTTTTATTATAAGATTTCAGGATGTATTGTAGATGCTTTAAAATGCTGTTATGAGTACTTATCATATAATGTCCATTTTATTAGCTAATATATTTCTATTTAATTTAATGATTGAGCTTGTTAATAACATTCAGCTTAGTAGAGATTTAAAGGAATTGAAACAATTTCAATCTGTGTTGTGTCCCTACAAAAACAAAAATTAACAAATAATTAGACAGTTTGTGCTTTCACGAACGAGATTTAATTACGAGACACGAGATAATTAATAAATATGAATAAATTCCAACAGTGCAGCAATGTTAGAAGAAGTATCATTTGAAACATTGCAGCAACATTGCAAAGTTGCAGCAACGTTTGGTGTTACCTCGGATACCTCCTTTTCACTGATTTATATTGAACTCAGCTCATGTTAATTCCCTTATGACCTATGAAATTCATGAACTCATGATAAAAACTAGGGATGCACCAGATATCCGGATTCGGCTTCGATGTCTGGTAATCCGGCTAAAAATTAAAATATTCAATATTCGGATATTTGAAAATTTCAATGTTGTGGTTCCGAATATCCGGTTCGGAATTGTTCAAAATTTCCACCAAATACCGAATTGGCCTAGTTTTTTTTTTTTTTTAACAAAAATTAGGCAAAATTTGGTATTTGGTCAAAATTTAGTTGTATACAAATAATAATATTATAAATAAAGTGTCTTTTAATAATAATTTTATTATTTTATAATTTTTTTAAATTTTTTAAATTTTTTAAAATTTGGTTTTGAGATCCGTGTAAATCAGGTGTTCGGGATTTTCAGATAAAATAATCCGGTATTCAACCGGTATTCGGAATTTAAATAAATTCAAAATTTGGTAAATTTTGGTAACCGGAATCCGGTGATTTTTGGATACGGTGCATCCCTAATAAAACTTACTTATACTTAAAGGAAAGTTAATTTATCGCAACTTATATAAATCATGCTCTAAAAAGTTAGTTATGTAAAACAATAATTACCGTGTATACTCACTTACAAAACGAAAAATTCTTTTAGTTCTTTTCTAAATTGGATGTATGGGTCTGCGAAGCCCTCAAAAAGTCATAATGGAACTATGTAATGGTTGTCAATAATCAAAATTTTCTAAAAATCATTATGACCAGAATTTTTAATGAATTAAGCCATACATCCTGGATGTGTTAGAGGTATGTACGCAGTTAAACATCTTGGAGTATCATTGGATTTGGAATAAAATTCTGGTCGTAATGATTTTTTGAAAATTTTGATTGTTGACAACCATTACATAGGTCCATTATGACTTTTTTTGAGGGCTTCGCAGATCCATACATCCAATTTAGAAAAGTTGCCCAAGAAATTGAACATCCTAGATCAGTTTAATTTTTAATTTTATCTTCATCTTCATCAATCCTCATAAAACCATTTGTCTGTCAGTATTACAGCTTTTAAGAAATTCTCATTTTTCTGACTTTAAAAAAGTACTTGTTCCATTTTTTTTGGCAAGGAGGTGTAAACTCAATTCTATCTATATCTATCTATGCCCAAGCTTGTTTATTGTTTAGTCATTAAATTTAAATATAAGTCACAATTGAACTAAATAAATTCAGAATATTATGAAATCTTATAGTTATAACTAAAAAAAAACACTAGGTGCGTTCAATTTAATTTAGAGAAATTAATTTAAACTCATTACATGTGATGTTTTGGACATCATAGTTATGGCAAATGACTTGCTTAAGGTAATTAATCTCACTTAAGTTGCATTCAATATTGCCTGAATAAAATTCTTAAGTGTGTAGTTGATTTAAAATAGCAGAATGTGATGTATTTGACGTCATATTCATCTAAAACCTCCTACTTTAGACATCTTAACTTAAGATACGAATTGGGTATATTAAGTAAAGATGTCTAAAGTAGGAGATTTCAGATGAATATGACGTCAAATACATCACATCCTGCTACTTTAAGTCAACTACACACTTAAGAATTCTATTCATCAGGCAATATTGAACGCAACTTAAGTGAGATTAATTACTTCAAGCGAGTCATTTGCCATAACTATGACGTCCAAAATGTCACATGTAATGAGTTTAAGTCAACTTAGCAGTTAAGTCAACTAAGTTAATTTCTAATGAAGGTGTTTGTTGTTGTCACCACTAGGTGATTGTTAATTATGCCACTGGGTGGCTACACTGTAAAGCACTTATGTGATTGTGTATGCAAACGGTGCATATTATTATATTAGTTAGTTTTTTAAATTGTAATAAAGCAGTTCATCAGTTCTTCAACTGTCAGCACTTCGTATTCGTTTGTCTATCTTTATTTATTATCCACCACTTCTCGAACCGGTTTAAGCTATTTATTCAACAATTTCTCTAAATCAAATTGAACGCACCTACTATAATTACAATACATCTCTAGTAGACCAAAGATTTAGACCTACTAGTCCACCACTACAATAAAAATTCATAAGTATAGAGAAAAATGAATTCAGCACATCTATCTTCACATGATATAGCATATAAACAATATAATAAAAACAATAGCAACAACAGCATCACGTTACACTATTCAATCCGCAGCATTATTTTAAAACAATCTTTCAACACGTACCATCAAAGCATTATTTTCAAAACTGCATCTTGTAACATACAACTTTTATATCCAATAGTCCATCTTCAAACTTGACCTGAAAAACATGACTACTAATGCCCTCACAAATTTCCATAAAATTGGACAACAAACACAGTGACTAGTCAATAAACAAGAAAAATTTCTGAGTGTAGTAGTAGACTCCCTTCGCTGCGCTACTCTCGTCAATAAAATGTTAGATGTCGGTTTTTATCTTACAAGTTAGTCTAACATTTGTCTTCCAATTTTGTACTAATTTAAATAATTGGTTCAAAAGGTAAAATTAATTTCTTCCATGTTTAATTTAATTACACATGAATATGTCATTAACAATGTGCAGCCCACTCAATATTTTTCAAAAAAATAATTCAAGAGATACATAATAGCATACAGTAGATAATACAATTGAATGTGAGAAGTTGTATTGTGGTTCCGGTCTATTATTTGTATAATTGGCTGCTGTTTCTTTCTGCAGGCCAGGTGCCTGGTTTGTCATTTTTCTTTTTTCTTTTTTGGTTTAGTGTTTCAACTTTATTGTTTTTTGATGTTTTTTGTTTGTTAGGGAGTTAAAGGTCAAGTGTAGTCTAAAATTTAATTTTAATGTGTGAAAGAGTGTTAACAATAACACATATTTCATTCATTAAAATATTTTATTGTTGCATATTTATTATTATATAACAATTTCAATATTCCTTCTCAATGCAAAGCATCATGGTCAAATGACGTTAAAATTCAAATGATCCAGAACTAGTTGTTTTCAGGTTTGGTCGAATGTCAACTCTCTGAGTATGCGCAATGCTGAGATGGTTATCATCATCATCATCATCATCATAATATAATTTGTCGATTGTGTCCGAAGCCTTTAGCAATATTTGTTGTCGACAGATGGCGCACCAGATTTTTAACAGTATTCAATGGGATTGGCTGGGGATTGGTAATCAGGTCTGAGGTTATATTTGATCGGAATCCACGGGCGAGTTAAACAGGGTCATTGGTGGCAGGATTTTACGGGATTCCACGTGGGATCCCACAGGATCCCACAGAATCCCACAGGAATAGTGATCTGGTCTGATGTTATAGAATTTACAGACAAGTTCCACGAAGTCAATGATGACAAGATTTTGGTGATTGGACGGGATTTTAGTGATTTAACGTGTTTTAATGGTGATTTCGCAAATTAAACAGGTTGTTGGTGATGGGATTTCATGGGTTATTGATGATTTAACCGGATCTGACTGAGTTAATCGGAATTTCATGGAAAATCACGGGTGTGGGTGTTTGAGAAATTTTCAAGTTACGCAGTAACGGGTAACTGGCTAGTTTTGTTAATAATCAGAACTGGTGACGTCATTCAATCCTTGCTCGACCATGATGCATTGCATGACAAACAAGGCGAGCCAGCAAGACATTGTTTTGTTTATAAAATAATAAATATTCAACAATAAAATATTTAAAAAAATGAAATACATGTTATTGTTAACACTCTTTCACATATTAAAATTAAATTTTAAATTGCATCTAACCTTTAAATACATGTACTTGTATTTTAAGTTTTTTATTTTGGTTGGTTTGTATAGAGTTTTTTCTCTTTAATTTTTTTGTTTCTATAGCTGTATTTGAGTCTCGACCCCTGGCAATTTATGGAAATAAAAATTATAATAATAATAATTATTATTATTATATTTATTATTATTATTATTATTATTATTATTATTATTATTATTATATGATATTTACAATCTATTAATCAAATTTTTATACAACAAATATTTATATAAACAAGAAATAATTAATTTGAATATATCTAATTATTAAATTAGAAGAAGAAATAAAGGCACAGCAACAATTTTCTAGATTTAAGTAATATTTGATTAGAGAACTTTTAGAACAAATAAACAAAATTTTAAGGTTATCACTGCTCCATTTTTATGATATCTTCAACAGTGTGTGGAGTAGTACTATTAGTGTAGTCGGTCTCCTATTGGCTGCTATTTACAAGTAAGTAATCTTGCTAACCAATCAAATTGCTTGTTTCATCTTAATTTATTCATTCTAAAAATTCTGAAGTATAAATAAGAAGTTATACAGTTTGAATTTAAAGATAACAAGTTCAGATAATAATAAAATATTAAAGTTCATAATGTGCTTTAGAAGTGTTAGGTGTTGTATACTGTCTAAAAGTCAATAAGTTGGCATAGAAATTTTTTGTTGTAATTCATGCAATAGTTGTTGTTGGAGTATAAGTCCTCTGAGAAGTAAGTTTGCTATTAGTTTTAATTTCAGCAGTATTCTCTTCAGTAAATGATCTAGAAGTGGTTATTTCAGAAGGTTGTTTCAAATGATTGTTTTCGCCAGCTTTAATTGGTTTTGAAATTGAAGATTTATCTGACTTAACATTGGCCATTATTGAAGATTCAGTCGTGGTAACACTGCCTTCTGGAATTGCTCCATAAGTTGTTGTTTCAACACCAGCTATACAACATTGTTCAGTCAAAGCAGAACAGCATTGTTCTTCTGATTTGCAGTCTGAATTTGATTTGCATTTTTGGCATTTAGTAGGCTTAGAAGTTAATTTTGGACAAATGTGACTGTCCGGAATCTTATTTGAGATCTTCTTTAGAGCAACTCCGTGATTCAGAAAATCATCTTTTACAGTACTTGGCGTATCTGTATTCTTTTCATTAATAGTAATTTGATCAGGATTATTTTTAACAAAGAAAACTGTTTCATTAACAACACCATACATACAACAATTGTCTTCTAGTGTTTGACAACACTTTTTACTAAGACAATCTTTGTCTTTCTCACAAATTTTACAATTTGGAACAGATACTTCGTAGTTAGGACATGTATCAATATCAGGCAATACGCCAACAACACTTTTTTTGGCTGGTTTTATAACTGGAGCAAAGCAACAACGCTTGTCAAACGAACTGCAACATATTAAACTTGAAGAACAATCGTCATTTGATTTGCATTCATGACAAATTTTTGATGGTCGTTTCAAAACAGGACATGTAACTTTTACCAAATCTGCATGCCTTTCTTTGTCCTGTTTCACAGCTTCATTGAAATCTTTATCTAAATAAACAATACAATAAGTGTCAAAGAATTTAGGTTCAGCTGGCCAAATGTTCATTTATAATACAAAAAATAACTAAACTTTATTTAACAATTCGTGCGCGAAACTCTCATTGGTTAATGACCTATGCATTGTGCTGAAAGTATATATTGTGAAATCTTATTTTAATCCTCTAGTTGAGCTGAGTCGAAAAACCATTGCTTTATAGTCCAAAAATGTGCACGCCACTGTTAAAAAATGAAAACGCTTGTAAAATATTTTAAAAAATTATTTACATTTGGGTTTTTGTATGTTGCGCACATTTTTTGGCTACGAACAATCATTTTTCGACTCAGCTCGACTAGACGATTAAAATAAGATATCACAATATATACTTTCAGTACAATGAAAAAAAGTTTACTTTTCAGTTTCGTGCACGAATTGTTGGATAAAGTTTATTTAGCAATCAAATCAATTAATTCTGTAACGACCAAGTTAGAAGACACTTGCATTCTGGTAAAGAAATTTTTTTCAGATAAAAGTCTGAAATTTTATTCCAGATACCGTATTTGTTGACCTTGGGTAAATCAGACACATGCATTTCTTGTGTTTATGTACTTGCTTATTGTCTTTTTGACTGCTTTGGAACCTACTTGGATTTTTCAGTTTTCTCTAAGTACCTGTATACTAGTGATAATGAGTTTTGGGCACCTGTGTGTATCCTGTGGATTTTTTGTTTGGTTTATGGCCATATTGTTGTTGGCTGTGGTTTTACTAATTGTATTATTTATTTTGGTGTGCCTAACTAATGTGTTTTAGCTTTGTGATGTGAACGGTACTTGATGTTGGTTTCTATGCCGATGTTCTTGCTTTCTCTGTGCTAGGGAATTGTTTTTCTCTTGGATATCTATAGAATTCAATTCCCTGCCTCATTCCTGGTTTTGGGCAACTCAGACTTTTAGAGTTGCTCTAAAATCTATTTTTGTCTGATGACATAAGGTTTTTGCTTATCCATTATAAGGAAAACCTGTTTTCAGATTTTATTTGTATTGATTGTATTGTCTGGATCATGACTCTATTGATTTTCTGTGTGAGAGTCATAATCCATGATTTTTCATATCTGTGCAATGATTTTTAATGACAAGTGTCATGTCTAGTGCTTGGGCTATTTATAGTCATTAGGTAATTGAGTCTTTAGCCCGAGACTGTTCTTTTGTGATTTTTACTTGCTTCCTGTTTGATTGTATGCCAAGATGGCTGCCAAGTTTTTCCTCACCTCAGAATAAATGGACATCATCATGTTATGGACTTATTAGTGAGTTATTTCGAATTTAAATCGCTTTTATTATGGCATTTTAAGCGTACTCACGCGGCCACATCGTTTTGAAGTCAACACCGGTCCATACTCGCAATTGACGCATCGCGCACTTCAATCGCTCGCACGAAGCGCACCGTAAGCCTAATCATCACGTATTTAGACTCATCTTGTAGAGAATTTCAAGGCGCATCTTTTGGTGTGTGTCCCGTCTCGATCCGACGAAGCATCGCAGAGTTATCGAAGGAAAACCGAACATAGAAATTTGGAGTTTTTTGGAAAAATGTTTTTTTTTCAACTTTTCACCGCTTCCACTGCATATTAAAGTCCAAGAGCAGTATTTGGTCCAGGCCACGACCTAGGAGTGTACAGTATTTTGTCGATTAAAGGATGCGCCTTTATTACAAATTGCGGCCGAGGGGTGCGGCCGTAATTCGAAGGCGGACGTAATTCGAGGGCGGCGTTTAATTTGTTTTGTCGTAAGTTGCGTTGCAAGTACGCAACTTTTTAAGTTGTAAAACGTGTGTTTAATCGATTTTAATTTATTTAATACGTGCAAACGTATTAAAAACGTATTAAAAGCGTTTGAACACATGTTTTACAACTAAATAAGTTGCGTACACGCAACGCAATATACGACAAAACGATTTAATTAAACTGTAAACACTTCAAATAACTGCCGCGGCCGTAATTTGAGTGCAGAGTTTATTTCAAATTACAGCCGAGGGGCGCGGCCGTAATTCGAGGGCGGCCGTAATTCGAGGGCGGCCCTTAATCGACAAAATACGGTATATAAAGTTCTATTAATATAAATTTTTTTATTATTTATTACTCGTGCGTCAAAGCAGCAAAGCACCAGCACCATCTGGTCTCACATGCTTATAGCCAGCCCTTCGCTAAAGTTGAATTGTTTTAACTTCACCCCCACATACGATAACGTGCTAAAAAGCACAGCCCGTTGGCTTGCGCGCAGTTCCCATGCATCACAACATTTTAGCGCATGACAAATGCTTCAGTTCGCGATTTTCAAATACAGTTCAACAAGCAAAAAAAACAACATTTCAAATACGGTAATGCCTGAAAGCACTTTATCTGTACAAGTCGGTTTTGTAAGATTCTTAAAACGTCTTTGCATACCACGCGATTTCTCTTAGGATGCAGGTCAAATAAACCTGCATAAAAAGTGTGCTGTTGAGCTTATAAGGTAAGTTCTCAATTGTGTTTACACTGGGCGCACCATAACGTAGCGTAAAGAAAAAAAACGCAGTTGCAATACAATGTCTGTTCACACACTATTTTGTGTGTGAACAAGACTAAAACTTCACATTGTTGCGTTCGAAGGGGATTGGCGAACATGGTGGCTGTGTTAGGTGCAATTACCACAACCACGATGTTCGCTGGTTCCATATAAGTCATTTGTCACGAATCTTACCCAAACTATATACTCGCGTATTAAGTCGAGGATTTTTGGACCAAATCTTTTATTTTATTTTTTTTAGTTTTTTTATTTTATTTTTTTTAATTTTATTTCGTTCGATTTATATGCAGGGCAATAGCCGTTTTAAGTTTTAAAAAAATAAAATAATAAAAAAATTAAATTTAGGGGATCGAATTCAATGGTTTTTGACCCGTTTTAAGTCAGGGTCGACTTATACGCGAGTATATATTCACACTTATTTCTCTGGAATTGTTAGGCTGTTGTTCAATAAAGTCTCCACTTTCAAAAGAGGTTTCAATAGGTTAAAACCTCATTTTGAATCAAAACGATCTGTCGTTTTTAAGAGGCTGTTAATTCTCCAAATGGATGAATTTGATTGGCGAGACGCAATTGCCTTGCCTTGCGTTGCGTCTTACTTCAATTCAACTCTGAGTTGAAGCGCACGCAATTTTGGGTCGCAAGCCGCAACTAGCTTGTGTTGCGTCATTTTTCTCTGAGTTGCGCCCAGTGTAAACAGAAGTGAGAACCTACCCATAGGATAACCGATTTGCTTCACTGCAATTTGATCACATGAAAAGCGCTTCAGAAGTACTCTTAGTTACAAGTATTGTCCACAAGGAGTTATGCATTATCACTAGATTTAAGTGGTAAACAAAACGTTATCACACTTAGGTATGAAAAAAATTCAATGTGATTTTTTTTTGTTATGATAGTTTCAGAGTTAAATGATCTATTCACCAAAAAATTAAAAAAATAGTTTTTATTGCATTAGCAAAATAGCAAATTACCGTATTATTATCTCGGAAAGAACGGCATGCTGAATAATAGCGAATCCGACCAAGTACAAAATAGTCGCATATACATACCCGTATATTTAAGCTTTTTCACTAATCATACTGACACATTGACACATTCGTAACAATTGATACCATAAAAATGGAACCACCAAGTAAGCAAAAACGTTTCAGTCACACATTAGAAAAAAACTTGATACTTTAAAACGTCGTGATGAGCTGAACGGAAACATTGCAGCGACTTCTAGATTGATGCAAGTACCTAGATCATGTGTGCAAGATTGGCAGGAGCAAAAAGACAAACCTATTAGCATCCATTACTGATCAACGTGTATCAATTCAATGTGTTACGTGACTCGTTCCGTAATATGTACGTTTTGGCACTGATTCGATTTTTCCAGCATGCCGTAAAAATGACCAGATGTCCGGTTTTCGAAATCTGGTCAAACTCGGTTTTTCGGCGTGTTGTTCTTTCCGAGGGGATACGGTAATACTCAGTGGAAAGTATATTTTACATTTTAATATATTGTAATTTACCATTTATCTGTTCCTCAGCTGTAAGAATAGAATTTTGTGCTTGACCACCCTGTACTTCTAATCCATGATAAAAGTGATGATGAAAATGCAACATTCTTATGGAATTTAAAGCTGAATTCTCTGAAGTAATCACCATTGGTTTGTTTTTGAGAGAGGGGATGTTTTGCTTTCTGATGGATGGTTTTAGGGCCATTGCAGTTAATATTGCAATCCAAAAAAATAGGTTGATGCATGTAGCAAATTCCATGATTAACTTATTGAATTCACTGATCAATTTTGGAATTTTATGAGCTTTTATGGCTTAATTAGCTTTTTAATTAATTACTTAAGGATAACGTAACAGGATGTCAGTGAAAAGTTAATAATGGTACATAAAAGTTAAGCTTGGAAAAAAAATACCATTAAATTATTTTTTGAATTCATTTTTTTTTTAAATTTGATATATTATTTTAGTTATAAAATCTAAAAATGAAATTTTTACTTTGTAGGTCAATAAAAGCGACACAATTAAACACAATTCATAGTCATCCTTAATTATTTGTAATGATTTTACTTTTTAACTAAAGCCATTATTATTTTTTCGTTTTAAGTTGTTTCCGATTCTACACCTTTCTTTTGATATTTTTCTGTTATCTCTCATATAAAAGTTACAAGATGAAAAATGACAGGTGGCCTATAATAGTTAGTGCAGTAACCTAATGCTGGATGCAGACATGCAGCGATTTCGCATCGCCTGGCATTTTTGTTCTGCAATCCGCAACAGAAATCTCCTCTGCTACAGCAGACTAAACTCTGTTTCCAACACTTTGCAAGAAACTCCAATTGGCTGGAGCCTGTTTGCTTGCATATCATTAAAAAACCACCAAAATCTAGAGTATATGGTTATTTTCATGGTAGTTTATGTTCGTTTATATTTGTTTATGTTTGTTTAAGTTCGTTTATGCCCCTTTTATGGTCATTTTTCGAATTTTTTTTAGGTGCATTAAACAATTGCTGGAAAAAGGCTCAGCCAATGGGAGTTTCTTGCAATGTGTTGGAAACAGAGTTTAGGCGCAAATCGAGAAGCAATTGTTTGTTCTAATTGTATATTTATAACGGCATTTCAACAAATATTTTGGAACATTGTTCCAAAATGATGTCATAACTAAGCATTTAAAACAGGTGATAAAATACTCGCATTAGATACGATTTGTATAGCACCAAGTAGGGATGCACCGGATATCCGGATTCGGCTAAAAATGCTAAAAATGAAAAAATCCGGTATTCGGATATTTGAATATTTCAATAGACAGTTTGCGATTTCTCGTACGAGATTTTTTTCATTACGAGAATGCCAAAGTAACGAGATTTTGTTAAAAATCTCGTTATATGTATTTTCGTTTGAAAGGTCTCGGTCGATATTTTTCAAAAATCTCGTCTCAAATTGTCGTGTATACGACTTGATTTGCGCATGCGCACTGCATGCAATACAACAATTGTCGTGAAATTCTGCCGCCATTTTCCCTCCGCTTCGGCTGCAATGTTGCCAAATTTTTGTCGATTTCAATATCTCAGGTTAGTTTTTTTATTAGTCAAACACCTTGCACAAACCACAAGCCCAATACTTAAACTTAATTTGTGATAAGATGTTTAGTTCTGCTAAAAATTGTTGCCGCCGATTTGTGTCGTATGTAACACGTTTCGTGACAAATCGCAAACACACGATACGACATTTTATTAACGAGATTTAAAAAAACGAAATTTTCCAAAAATTTCGTTTTTTAAATCTCGTTTTCAGGCTCGTAGGAGAAATCGCAAACTGTCTAATGTTCTGGTTCCGAATATCCGGTTCGGAATTGTTCAAAATCTTGACCGAATGCCTAATTTTAGTTTTTTTAAAAAAAATTTTTTTATTTTATTATTTTTTATTTTTTAAAAACAAAAATTAGGCAAAATTCTGTATTTGGTCGAAGTTTAGTTGTATACAATAAGAACCTAATACTGGTTCCATTTAATAGTCGTTTGGGTGAGCCTAAAAATCCAGGTGACTATTTTTGAATTACTACAGCATGAAATTGGCAGTTCTAAATGTAATACAAAAAATTCAGCAAACTGCTGCTAATGAATTGACACAAAACTGTTACAATCCATGGATTTTAGCAGTTTTCTGTCTATTCTGTCTATTTAGAACTGCCAATTTCGTATTGCAGTGACTCAAAAATAATCACCTTGATTATAGGCTCATCAAACGACTATTAAATGGAACCAGTGTTTAGGTTCTTAAAGTGTCCTAACTTAAGCTATTAAAAGTGCCTAAAACCAAATTTAGACACCTATGATTTGCATGCAGTGTAGTCTGTTCGCGTAACTGTATAGTAGGGTTTCGCTACCGGTATTTACGGTACGGTATTTCCATACACGGAATGGCACAGGAAATCAAAGTCTGATGATTCCTGTTTTTATGGTACACACAAAAAATTTTTCCTTGTCACCTGTCCAGGTCACCTGGTTATCTTATTTTAACCGGTTATAGTTGTTTGTTGGTAAAAATGACTCTAATAAGAGGAAATTACCAACAGCAGCTAATAGTATCCTGACACATTGATTTTCGAATAGTTCATTATCCTCATTGGACAGCATTTGCAACGCAACATTTTCAACAGTAGCCATTTGCAAAGAAATATTTCAGACAGTAGCCATTTGCAAAGAAATATTTCAGACAGTAGCCATTTGCAAAGAAATATTTCAGACAGTAGCCATTTGCAAAGAAATATTTCAGACAGTAGCCATTTGCAAAGAAATATTTCAGACAGTAGCCATTTGCAAAGAAATATTTCAGACAGTCGCCATTTGTAATATGACATCAACCTACAAACCATGTGTACCACATTATTCCCAGTAGGAATTTTGCTTGTGGAATCATCCATTATTTAAAATTCTGTTGATGATAGACACATGGAAAATTCAGACTGGCTTAAAATTTTGAGTCTGAATTGGTGTGGTGTATGTACTAGGCTTGAGAGACAATAGTAGCAGTCACTCTATTTTTTGTGATAAATTTGGTACTCGCTATAGGCATTATGTCTAATTTAAAAGAAATTTTTACAAACTTTAAAAAAAGATTTTTTTTACGAAAACTTTTGGCTAGCCCTGAAAACCTGGCAGAAAAAAATATCCAAAATTAAAAAATCCAAAATTTGAAAAAATAAATTATATTTGGCATTTTGGATTTGAAAATTCCAAAATTTCGGAAAATTTCATGAAAAACTCTCAAATTTTGGAAAATTTCAGGAAAAATTCACAAATTTTTCATCAAAAATTACCAAATTTCGGAAAATTTTCATCAAAAATTACCAAATTTCGGAAAATTTTCATCAAAAATTCCAAAATTTCGGAAAATTTTCATCAAAAATTCCAAAATTTCGGAAAATTTTCATCAAAATTTTTTTCAAAAAAATTAGAAACGAAATCCTAGATTTGGTTAAAACTGTACCAACAAGTTTTCAAAAGGTCTCAATCGACTAACTAGTAAGCCACTGAATTTTACCAATTTTTCACGAGACAAATTGACAAAATTAAAAATAAAAAATCAATTTAATAGTACTGAACTTACCAGAAAGCGGCCTCAAAAACTTCTTAAATGCACAGCAAAACCGAACACCCGGTATACATTTTCATTACCAATAGTTGTAGTAGATTGGGAAAACAAATTGTAATAAGGGGATATTTCAGATATCCTCCGTGCGATACATTTTATTTCTTCACTAATGAAACATCCCGTGGAAAATCCACAGTGCAAGTTTGTCCGAATGGTTGAATGATCGATATGTAAAAAAACCTACCGGTACGTTTATCGGACATAACTAATACAGTAACTAAAACAACTTTATAAATTTTTTTTTTTAAACTTTTTTCATTTTTTCAAGTGTAAACAATTAACTAAACTCCTGTTTGTATTGTTTTTAGTTTGTATTCGCCCTTTGTCTGAACAAACCTTATTCGTTTGTACGAAATTTTCGAACGACCATTCGGAGAAATGTTCTCCGCTGGCAAAAAGCAGACGACAAACGTACTACACTCTAACAGTAGTGTTTGGGAAAAATTTAATGTGTGGTGGGCATTGCGATTCCATACAAATAGACCAAAAAAGTTAATGTTTACACTTGAAAAAATGAAAAAAAATAATTAAAAAAGTTGTATTAGTTACTGTATTAGTTATGTCCGATAAACGTACCGGTAGGTTTTTTTTACATATCGATCAATCAACCATTCCGACAAATGATCACTCTTGGATGGAAAATACAATTTGTGCGCCATTTGCATATGACGTCATATGCCCAAACACTATTTTTAGATCGAAAATACAATTTGGGCGCCATTTATGGGACAGACAGAAAGAGACTGGGAAACTATATGGATGATGGATGATGGCCTGCAAATGCAAAAATACATTAATAATGACGATTTCCAGCAAAACATTTAAACCCTCCAAGTTAAATTTGATTTTTACTTTTAATTTGTTGTATTCAGATTGAATAATTGATTGATTGATTGATTCATTCATTGACAAATAATCGAATCGCGGTATAGAATTGTCATTTATTCATTTTGTACAGCATTGTCCATCGTCCGCCCGCCATTTCAACAATTCATGATTAAGTAGCGACATCTCGTGTTGGCGAAATGTGTCTATCAAAAATGATGTCAAATTATTTGAGTAATAATCCAGCAACTAGAAATTTAATAAATTAATAATAAAAAAAATAAAATTTAAAACAAATTTATATTCTTGAATTGATTTATTCAATTCCCGGTAATTTCTATCATTAATAATTAATTAACACGTATTATATATGAAAAAAAATTTAATAACAATCCCATAATTAAAAAACCTTAATACTTCATAAATTTTCTAAAAAATTAACTTAATTAAGTCATAAATAATTTTTGAAATTGCATTTCACTCACCAGCGCTCTCGGTGGTACTTACCGTTACTAAAACATCAAATTTGGCGCTCACATTAAATCGACATGGCGCCAATCAACCTCGCGTTTGTAGTGAACTTCACATCCCAGGTAAACATTGACAAAATCCAACCAAACCACAGAATTATCTAACAAATTCCTAATATAATTTCAGGACGACAATTTTCCCGCCGAAAACTTACTTTACGGCATGCGGCGCTGGCAAAACGCGCCAAACGTCAAAGTAGCAACGACAGAAGTCGAAATTCAATTCGCAAATAAGCAAAAAATCAGTCACATCGATGTTGGTAAATAAAAAACAAAGTTGAAAAACAATTTTTACATCATTTTTCATTCACCAAAATAGGAAATTACGGCTCCGCGAACCTACGAATCCAAGTCGGCCGCTCGTCGTGGCCACGTGACCGAGAGTTTGTCACTTTTCTACCGACCGTTCATCTTATGTCGCCGTCGGAATGTCGGCAGAATATCAACAGGTTGACTGTACGAATGTTTGGAGAAGGTAAGTATTTTGCTTCTAAGTGGAATTTGTGAATACTATTGATATTAAATGATTTTTTTTCAGAGCATTTTGATGAGAAAATTCGGTCGGAGATGTGGGACCGGGTGAGGATTTTGTGTCATCAGCCTTATCGGCCCGATGTACCGTTTGGATTGAGTTTTATTAAGTTTCATTCGCTGGCTGAGGGTGGGAATAGCAATGGAGTTGATGATGTACAAGTGATTTGGATTTTTTTTTTGATTTTTTTTTTGAAAATATGATTTTGTTTATTTTAGAATAGAGTTGAAGAGGAGCAATTGTCTCTTTTCGAGAGATTGAGGGCGACTAGTGTTAAGAAGGAGCCTGAACAACAAGTTTATTCACGTTCAGCGAGATTGGTTTTGATGAATTCGCCGGTAGATTTCGTTTGCTTTTTTATTGTTTTGGTTTTTCCTGTATTGGAAATTAGGATTTTTTTGGTCAAAATGTAAAGTTTTTTCCTTAAATGGTAGTTTTTGGTCTAGAAATTAATCTTTTGTGTCTTAAAATGTCTTTTCTACGCTAGAAATTGATTATTCAGAGTTTTTTTTGGGCTAAATTGAATATTTTATACACTAAAGTCTAGACTAAAAATGGACATTGTAGGATTTAAAATTTAAATTTTACTAAAAATGAACATTTTATACTTTAGAATTTAAATTTTACTAAGAATGAACATTTTATACTTTAAAATGTACTTTTTAGACTAAGAATGAACTATTTATACCCTAAAATGTACTTTTTAGGCTAAGAATGAATGTTCTGTGGATTGTAAATGACTTTTTTTGAGCATTTATAATTTCCAAGCTAAAATGAATATTTTATAACTAAAAATAAATTTATTAAGCTAAAATCGACAATTTTTGTCAGAAAAATAAAATTTTAGACATAATCCTTACTTTTTCGGCTTAAATTTAGCTGTTTTTATCCAAAAATGTTTTTTTTTTCTTTTTCTTTTTTTTTATGTGTGGAAACAAATCTTTGACACACTTTTTAAAACCAAATTTACGTTATTGCACCAACTAAATTCAAAATTCTAAACAATTATTCATTACTCCAAATATTTTTCATAATTTTAATATTTGATTTTTTTTTTTTTTTTTTTTAGGCATCCACTTCATCAATGCAAAATTTAGACCGTAGCAGAGAAATAGGCAACAGCAATGCCTTACCATCGTCCGAAACATCCATAACACCTCATAGAACATTGAAAACGACTCGAAAACGGAGTTCGTCTCCCGATAATAACAAATCGAAAAAACAAAACACAAAAGATGATGAGAATTCACCTAATGATTTATCATGTGATCAGCCAGGACCAAGTGCAACTTTAGCGGCAAAAGAGATATCGTAAAAATGTCAACTAAACTCTATTTAACAATTCGTGCACGAAACTGAGTAGTGAATTTTTTTGAATTGTACTAAAGTATATATTGTGGGATCTTATTTTAATCCTCTAGTCGAGCTGAGTCGAAAAATCATTGCTTCGTAGTCCAAAAATGCGCGTGCCATTGTTAACAAACGAAAATGCTTGTAAAATATTTTTAAAAAATTATTTACATTTGGGTGTTTCTATTTTTTGGCTACGAAACAGTGATTTTTTGACTCAGCTCGACTAGAGAATTAAAATAAGATACCACATTATATACTTTCAGTATAATTCAAAAATGTTCACTTTTCAGTTTCATGCACGAATTGTTGGATAGAGTTTAGCAAATTAATTATTCATTTAATTAACTAAACATTCATTAACATTCATTTAACTAAAAATAATTTAAATAATTTTTAGTTTGAAAGATTCTCATGAAGATTCTGTTTTGTGTCCAGTTTGCTCGGGTGAATTAATTTTCAACAACGAAACATCAATTTGTATTAATTTATTCATATTTTTGTTTTATCCAGAACCTATTGCAAGGTCTTTTATTGATTATCATGTGAATTTGTGCTTGGATTTTGGGTGATTTTTAAATTAAATACATTTTTAGTGTGGAATCTTTAATTTTTTTTTTTTAGTATGTGAAGATTTCTACTACAGTGAAGGAAGAAAATGGTGGAAAAAATGGATATGTCTTACTGAATCAAAATGATTCATAAAACTTTCAAATAAGTTGAACATTTTTTCTGTGAAAAAATCATTAAATATGAGTTTGAATTAAATTAACAGTACCGTAATTATTCTGTAAGAAATATGTGAAAAGTCAATCACTAAGGTATCAATACAAAGATTTTTTTATTATTTTTTATTTATCGTTGAAAGTGAATATTAAAATTTTATTAAATTAAACCTGTAAAATAATTTATTATTTTTGTACGGTATATTTTACATTTTTTTTATTTAATTAATACAGAACAAAATTTATTTTTTATTTTTTTGAAGTGGATTCCAACATGTGCGGTAACTCAAATTGTTTTATTATCTCAAATACTTTTGGAGATATTTGACCGGTATAACATTAAAATGGAACACACTACACAAAATTGTAGAAAAACTATTTAAATGTGACTCCCTTCAACATTTAAGCAGTGAAATTAAATAAAAATTCATTGAACAATTCATACTGGAGAAATGTACATACAAATATGTGATTTGTGGTGTTTGTACTTGGCCACCAGTGTGCAGCTGATCTGCTTTGCTGGGTAGGCTTATTACTCTTGCAGCTGTTCAGTTATGGTCATGACCACAAATAAATGCTGCTACTGTAATAGGAAGCCAAGATAGCTTTTGAAAAAAAGAACTATTTTTCTTGAAATCCTAACGTGAAATTTGACCGACATTCCATTATAGTTTATTTCTGAAAAAAAAAAAAAATTCTTAATACCGTACTGTATTTATTTTCTTTCTTAATTCGAACTATAAATTTTCTACATATTATCAAAAATCACGACTGGTAAAAGCCAAAAAACATTTATTTTATTTGCTGATTCTTATAACTTAGTTTTTTGGTTTTTCGGGTAAACAAAAGTGTCAATAGGTGGCGGCCAGACTACAACCAATCAGGAGCTTCGTTTCTCACGCATCGACATTGCTTAAACCATAACCCTAACGTAATCGTAATCACCTGAAGATGAAACTTGTGTTGGAAGTGCCTAGTCTTCTTCACATTTCCCTCGTTAAAAGTGCATGCTATTTATGGCAATTTAATTTTATAAACGAAGAAGATTCATGTTTCCAATTTGATTTTAGCCAAACTTTGGTCCAGTTTACTGATGTCAGCCAAGCAGCATGGAAACAGAAGGAAGAGGACACTTGTAAAAGAGTGAATGCATTAATTATCCCTGAAACACTAAAAACTAAACTCTTGAAATTCATCAAACATACTGCAATGGAACTACGCTCATGGTTGAAGAACTTAAAACAATATAAGCGTGTAACTTTTAATGTCGAAAAATTGGTCAAATGTGTAGAATTAACGGAATGGACACTGCATGGAAAAGTGGACAGCAAGAAATCTGCCGAAAAGATTTTACGAATAAAAAAACTAACGCTTAAAGAACGAATGGAAATCGTTGGATGGTTTTGTTTAACCGATTCAGCCAAGTGCATCTGGAGACAACTTAACGAAAAAGAGAAGTCTGATTGCACCACAAATTTTAGATATTATTTGTCGTGGCACTCTAACTTCTTTTGGACATATCAACTTAGACTGGGAGCGATAACGAATGAAGAGACGTCCAACATGTTTTCTGCGGCTTTATGTAGAGTCCACTGGAGTGCTGTGAAATATTCTTGGTCATTGCTGAGCGCCGATAGAAGACGACGATTTATCAGACTTTTTCTATCTAGACCCGTGGATGATAACGTAGCTTCTGTACTTTTTTTCCTAATACTTGCGAAGCAGTTGAGATTGTACGTTTTATACTTTCGCAAATGACCGAAGAAGAGTTTAATGAATGTTGTTTAGTACATACGGATAAAATGTTGCGCTTTTTTCTCGAAGATTGGATTTACGTTCAGTTTTTTATGCCGATTGTGATTAGAAATTTCTATTTGTTTAGTGATGTACAGGTGTGTGGTTTGTTTTACATGTTAAGTCATTGTGCGCGTGATTGTTTGCATGCTGATGAGATTAGGGGAATTTTCAAGGAATTGTGGATGATGGTTTCGAAGGAAATGAAGGAGATTTTAGTAGAGAATGAGTTTAATGTTTTTAAGATTTGTTTTCCATTGTGCAGTTGGGATAATTTTGGTATTTTTAAGTTAGTTATGAGTGAGGTGAGTGAGGTGGTCCGTGGGAAGGTTTTTTGGAGTTGTTATATTAATTCGAGGGAAATGGAAATGAATTTGGATTTTTTTAAGTTTGCTATACAAACTGAGTTGTTTGCTCCTTATAAAGTATTGTTTATTGAAGAAAGGTTTGGGGGAATTTCACTGGAATGAAGGGAAAAGGCAAAACATTTTGAATTTGGATTGCAACAATGTTATTTTGGGTGTAGTAATCTATATTGGTTATTTGTCATTTTTTTTTTTGTTATTTTGGTCATGTAATAAAATTAATTATTCACGGTATTTTTTAAAAAAAATTAATTTTTCTAAAAAAAAAAAATTAAAGAAGAATTATTTAAAAAAATTTAATATGGTCATGGTGTCAGTTTATATGGAAATTAATTTCTCATAAAATTGTTTTAATTCCGAAATAGAAAACCACAAAAACTGGAGCCATATAAATTTCCATTTTACAAAATCAAAGCAAAATAGAAAATTTCACAGAAAATCATTTTAATTTTACACAACCTAATATATAGTATACATACTAGTAGTCGGTATTGGATTGGCTGGGATCTTTTTCACGCAATTAAATGTATTCCAAAGCGGGATCACATGATCTCATCATCAAATGGAGGAACACAATATAAAAATGGCGTCAACAAAATGACGACAACAATCCAGATTATTTGGAGACGCTATTTTATCTGTTCCATCGGTTACAAACTATTTTAACTAATTCGCTGCGTGCAAATAAAAATCAAAACATTCCCACTTGAATTTGGTGTCCAGATCAAGCTCCAAAATGACGTCATTTCGCTTCCTACGCGGCCATTTTCGACTTTTTCCAACATGCTTAGAATAATCGACATCCTAATGGTGTCTCAGTCTCATCAAAGCTCAAACTGCATATACAGCGAGCAGGACACAAGTTTGTATTCATTTTAAAAGGTGCTTTGGATGAATTTTTAATGACTTAACTACTTTTTTCAGCATATTTCATTTATACTTAGGACGAACACTTGTTTGCGAGTTTCTGACGAATCCTACCATGTTCTGACAGTAAGTTGCACTACTAGTATACTGAAAGATTTTCTATTTGGAATGATTATGAATGATTTTGTTTTATAAACTTAGTGAATGATAACCGGACCACAATGCGTTTACAAGATATGGCGCGTTATCACATCAAGATTCGAAAATATACGGCAGAAAGAGACTTATAAGGACATTTTTTTGTTGACAGAAACTATTGTTTATTTAGTGAAGATATGAGCAAAGATGTAGTATAGCAAGATGTGCAAAGGTAGGAAATTTTTTAAATGATTGATTTTGTATTTTTTATTGTGTCACATCCACATGTGTCGGCTATCCTTTTTTTCTGTAAAAATAACATCATTTGGTTTGGATCAGTAAGAAATCTGGCACATTGTTTTTTAAACACATGCTTGCCATTTGTCTTAGGTAAAAAAATTGTTGAATTTTTGCATGACAAAGAATTGTTGTTTCGCACTTAAGAGTGCTTCCAACTGATACAATTTGGTAAATATATCTATATATTGCGATCAGTTCAGTTTAAACCGATCGGTTCAGTTTGGTTTGGGTCGATTTCGATTTTAAAAAACAAAATTCATATTATTTCAGATTTGTTTAGTTGTTAAAAAATTGTCAACTGAAACCGATTTTTTTTTTCATTTTTGTGTTGTTCGTGTTGAATTATGACTTCAACGGTTTGTGAGTTTAAAACCGAGTTTGAAAAACCGGTTTTTGTAGCCAATTTTAAAAATTCGAAAACTGGTTTTTAAAAAATAAAAACCGGTTTTTTGTTTATTTATTTATTTTTTTAAAAATAAAACCAGTTTTTTGTTTATTTTTTAAAAATAAAAACCGGTTTTTTGTTGTTTTTTAAAAATAAAAACCGGTTTTCTGGTTTTTTAAAAATAAAAATTGGTTTTCTGTTTTTTTTATTTTTAAAAATAAAACCGGTTTTTGTTTTTTTAAAAATTATATAAAGAATGAAAAATACACCTCATCCCAAGAAAATACAATATTTTTTTCATGCTTTCCGTCCGTTCATCATTTTATAAATATGGTTTATCCTATTGATTATATATTGACAGTTTATTAAAGACAACATTTTCGTGTTTAAGCAAGCTATTTAGCTTTACTATTTATTCAATCTGCTTAGAAAGACGGTATTTTCATCCTATACAGAGTTATCTATAGTCTATTTACGAAATGGTAGAGAGAGAGATAGAGTATAAGGTTTACCGTCACAAGCGGTTACAATATGGCCATGTACACGCCATGAACTGACAAAAAAGAATCTGACACAAACAAAACGGTAGAAGTTACTCACAGCATTGGCTGTGGCATATTTTTGGGCTTACGAAACAATATAGGTGCATTCAATTACTCCAAATTCCCCCGCTGTCGTCGGTTTCCGCGTTCTCTGTGACCGGATGGATACACATTTTGTGTCATATTGTTGAAATCCAATTCACTGAAATCGATAAAAAAAAGTCGCTTTCGATGGCTGATAGTCGATTTCGCACGCTATGCATTCCAACATTTTGCCTGGTGGTGATGATGCTTTAAGAATTTGTTCCAGATCACGGAATATGATCAGAATTAGTGCACTGCACATGCTCAGGTCAGTCAGAAACTATTTTCATAATTGGCGAAATCTGACTCTTTCAAACCTAAAATCGGATTCCGTGGATTTCCGAAATCGAGGAAATTTGATTATCAAAATCGCATAAGTAATTGAATGCACCTGTGGTGATTTTTTTACTCAGCTCAACGAAATGATTAAAATGAGTTGCCATAAAATATATGTATATTTTCACTACAATGCACTTCTCAGGCTGAGAATGCCAAAATCTGAGAATCTCAGCCAATGGGAGTAATTTCCTTCTTTGTAAATAGAGGAATATAATAATAATATCGACGTCCGGTCACCGTTAGGCAGCCAGATTGCGCAATGCAGTACGCATGTCTCAAAATAACAATTTTTACAACGTCAATAAAATGTTTAGTAGTTTAGTAACTACAAACATACTATAGGCATGCAGCAGAAATTGTGCACTGTAGTGTTCTTGTTGCTATGTTGTGTTCAATTGTTTAAAAATAGAGAATTAAATGAAATAATCAAGAACAGAAAATATTGAAAGACCAGTCATAATACCAATGATTGATCCAACATTACAAACAATTTGATTATTGAAATTATTTCCTGTTCTTCGATCTTTTCTCGGATGTCACTTTCAATACTGTATTCCATATTCGGTTGTACAGTCTCTTCTACGCTTTTAATTATTAACGGATTGAATATGGTTTCTTGGCAGCGTACATCACAAGAACAGTCTTTTTGAGGATTTGTCTGGAATTGAGTTTCCAAATGGATGTTTTGCGTTGTTTTAGCTGTTTCTTTAGTTATGCAAAGTGGCAACTTTCTCTGTTCCATAAATGGCAATCTAGTAATAAACAATTTTATTTGACTAATAGTAGAGGGTTTGTGCAGATCACACTTACATATGTACGCATGAATGTACAAATGTAAATTAAAAAGCTGTACGTTTGTACGTTCATGCGTTTATACGTTTACTTTGATACGCGATGAGTGTTTGCGCAACAAAAAAAATCATGTAACAATGCGGTGTCAATCGATCTAATGCTGGTGTCACTCGGATCGGATTCAAATACCGTTGCAGCCAATGGTGGTGGTCTGGTGGTGTGTTGGTGGTGGCGATGCCGATGGTTTGTAATTTTTACATCCTCGGCCTTTAATACTGCGTGCTCGGCTTGTCATTTTGCAAATGGCGGCTTAGCAAAACGGAAGCAGGCCGATTGCTTTGTTATGCGCATGCGTTCATAGGTTCATCGCCTAAACGTATCGACTAACGTATAAATTGAATTGTTATGTCAATCTGTACGTTTTAACAATCATGTATCAACATATCTACGTACGAAACATATCTTCACACGTTCGTACATTGATACATTTGTGCAAATTTCAGTTGCGCAAACCCTCTAGTAATTTTACAATTCCACTGCATACCTGCAATTGAAAGCTTGTTTCTCTAGTATTGACTCATGACATAAATGTTCGCATTCTGAAACTTCATTGTTTGATTTGCATGGACGTTTGGGTGTATTTATTCGAGAAAACTAAAAAGGATAAATAGTGCAAACAAAAATGGACTTTTTCATTTTTATAATTCTAAGAGCGATTACCGTTTGTCGGAAAATTTCTATTACAGTATAAAAATTGCTGGGTACGTAAAACAGATGTTTTGGGTGTAAAAGCTGGTTCTGTGGTAGAATGAAGTGCTGGAGTGAGAAAAGTTAAATAAAAAAATTTTCATTGGTAATGTGTGAAGTATACATATTTTGCTATACCTGATCCTGATTTCTGTCGCATGTGAGTTCATTGACTTCACCACAAATTAATAACAAATTTTTCTTTGAAGAATAGGGCATTTCAACTAAAACATAATAGAGAGTTTGCAATTTCTCGTACGAGACCAAAAACGAGATTTAAAAAAACAAAGTCTTTGAAAAATTTCGTTTTTTTAAATCTTGTTAATAAAAATGTCTATCGTGTGTTTGCGATTTGTCACAAAACGTGTTACATACGACACATAAATTGGTGGCAACAATTTTTAGCAGAACTAGATACCATGTCACAAATTAAGCCTAAGTATTGGGCTTGTGGTTTGTACAAGGTGTTTGACTGATAAAAAAACTAACCTGAGATATTGAGATCGACACAAATTTGCCAACATTGCAGCCGAAGCGGAGGGAAAATGGAATGGCTGCAGAATTTCACGAGAATTGTTGTATTGTATGCAGTGCAAGTGTGTGCATGCGCAAGTCGAGTCGTATACGATTTGACTTGCATACAATACAACAATTGTCATGAAATTCGTTGAAAGATCGTTTGAAAGATCTCGGCCGAGATTTTTTTAAAATCTTGGCCGAGATCTTTCAAACGAGAATACATGTGACGAGATTTTTAACAATATCTTGTTATTTTGGCATTCTCGTAATGAAAAAAATCTTGTACGAGAAATTGCAAACCGTCTAATAACATAACGGTTGTTCCAAAAAGAAGGTACCAAAAGTAAAAATCCAACAATAGACCCCTACGAAACAAGAAAATGTCTAAACAATATTCAGAAAAATCATTATTCAATATTAGAATGTCTTTTTTATCAACATTTTTCAACATTCGAACATAACAATATATTGATTTAACATTAAACAAATATTGCATATCAACAACCTATAATTCCACTGTTTGATTGTTGTATCAAAATATTAATACTTCATCCAATGAATATTTATTAGAGGTTGTATCAATATTTTGATACAACAATCAAACGGTAGAATGATTGTTCATTAAGCTTAGTTTACAATGGATGCGTAGCTTTCATGCGACGAGTCAATTATTGCATGTACGCCATGTTTTTGCGTACGAAAGTTGTTTACATCATTGTGAACACAGTTCTGAACTAAAAGTCCACCGAGCATGCTCAGTCACTAGGAAGTAGAATGACATCGGTCACAAGGAAGTGGAATGACATCGGTCACAAGGAAGTGGAATGACATCGGTCACAAGGAAGTGGAATGACATCGGGCACAAGGAAGTGGAATGACATCGGTCACAAGGAAGTGGAATGACATCGGTCACAAGGAAGTGGAATGACATCGGTCACAAGGAAGTGGAATGACATCGGTCACAAGG
>JH431689.1:7970-23528 GCA_000239455.1 Strigamia maritima | reverse complement strand
ACACAATCAATTTAAATTATTTCATGGTTTTATCACCACCTTAGTTGACTAAATTTTTTATGCAAATTTAAGGATGTTGATGTTTTCATAACAGAAAAAAAGTTCAGGAAGTTAAAAAAATCCGGAAGTCTTCTAACATATGTAATTATGTAAATATTTACAACACTTATAGATAGAAAAATTAAAACATTCTTTATTTGAACAAGATATTTACTATGGAAACAGCTAATTTATTATTGGCTTTTAATTTGTAATTTTACTCATTAAGACATCAACAAATGACAATAGTACTGCTTAGAAGTTTTGTCCACCTTTTGTAAGTACCTGAACCTATCTGTTATTAATAATGCACTTCTATATCTGTAGTGTAAAATTATAATATCAATTTCAGCTTATCAGTAAAAATGACTTTTTTCTCAAGATTTTCTGTTTGCTTGTTGCTAATTCTATGGATAAGTTTTAATCCGGTTGCTGGCGAGTAAGAAAATTTTGTTTCAGTTGCTGTAGTAAACCCACGTAAATTTTCCTGCGTTATAAGGCTACGAGTGAACTTCAGAGCGATTTTAACAATGACCAAGGTGATAGTACACTACCATGCTATACTGTCAGTTGTAATACCACAAGCGCTAGTGTGATTGTCGAAATAAGCTTGTAGCAATGAATTTTTTTTTACTCGGTAGAAATCACGAGTGCATCAAAAATTGCGACCTGAATAAATCACGAGTGCCCGCAGGGCACTAGTGGTTTATTCTGGTTGCAATTGTTAGATGCACGAGTGGTTTTACCAATGAGTAAAAAAATGAATGGTTGCAAGCTGTTTCGACAATCACTAGCGTGAGTGGTATTCGGGAAGAGAATCTAATGAGAAAAACTACAACAACAAATCTATATCTATATTTCTCAAAGGACTTCACGAGATTTTGCGAGATTCCACGGGATTTCATGGGATTTCACGAGATTTCGCAAGATTTCACAGGATTCCACAAAATTTCACGAAATTGTACAAGATTTCACGAGATTTTACATGATTCCGCGAGATTTTACATGATTCCGCGAGATTTTATGGGATTCCATGAGATTCACAGGATTTTAATAAAATACCCGAGCGAATCTAAATTCTGTGGAATCCTGTGGAATCCTGTAAAATCTCGCAAAATCTCGCGAAATCTAGTGAAATCTTGCGAAGTCTCGTGAAATCTCGTGGAATCTTGTGAAATCTCGTGAAACATTGCACCCTTGCCATTTTTTTGGCAGTGGGGTAGAGTGGCTCGCTCTGACGGCTAATTGTTTCAGAAATGGATAAAAGTCGGATATTTTTCATGGTGCTAAATAATCAAAACAATAGGCGCGCCAACCAATCAGATTCGACCAGAAATTCGAATTCAACAAATCCGTGCATACGCTCTCGTCGATAGTTTTTATGAGTTAGATTCTCAGTGTAATCAGCCTCCCATTGGTAAAAATTTAACAATGAAACTATTGTTAAAATTACTCCGCTTGCTCAAATTTATTGATTTTAAAAATTATCATATACAATATCCAAAGAGCTAGGAAAATTATTGAAGAATCATACAAGTACGAGTTTTCTTGCGAAGTAAGATCACGAGTGCCTGAGTACCCGTATGATTATTCGATGATCGCGAGACATTCGGAAAGAGAATTTTTGAGTCCTAAATTGAAATAAACCTAGTGGGAAACTCTACAATACGCATGCATCAACGGCGATTTTCAAGTGAGAAGCTCCTATGGTCTTTCCCGAACATAACGCCATGACGTTATATTCGAAAATAATTTCAAAAATGATTTTTTTCAATCATTATATTGAAAATTCGGATAGAACAGCATTTCGAATAATGCGCCATGGCGTATTTTTCGAATAAGACGCCATGGCGCATTATCGCAATCAAAAATTTGGATTTTCGATTGAAAAAATCATTAGCACTACCACAAAAAAAAGAAAAACAAGAAATTAAAAAATTAAAAATAACAAAAAAGAAAAATACAAGAAATTTCTTCATTTCTTACACCATAACACCATGGCGTTATGTTCGGGGGAAGACAGTAGTGAGAGCTTTTCACTATTAGGAGTGCTTTGGCCTATCGTGTGCCTTGTTACGTGTGAGGATTTGGACTCAAAAATTTTCAGAGTAATTGCAAAATCCTGCTGTTAATAAATTTAATTTATTGTTCAGATGTGTATCAGGACATGGGCACTGCAACCATTTGGAAAGTTGTTGCGAAGGACTATTTTGTGTAAGCCATACTTATCTAAGCCAGGATGGGTCATGCAAACCTATTGGAACTTTTAACTTATTAGGATCCTGGTATATAAACATCATTTTAACTCTGTGTGCTGAAATTATACTAAAAATATTTAGAAGAAAAATAAAAACAGTTAAAATATGCCATTTTTTCATAATAGAATTTCTGCTATGAGGGACTACTTTGCAGTGAAGCTTAAGAGACTGACTACACACAACACAACAATAACAACCTGTTTCAAAATAGCTTGACAAAATGAATAAAATCATATAAATAAATATTTGAAGAGAAATTAATTATTAATTTGAAACAAAATAATAATGTAAAACTAACATGTAAGCTGCCTGTACATTTAAGTTCTTAAGATGCATTTTTATTTATTTGCGTTTTTCAACTATCGTGCGACAAAAATCGCACGCTTGTTGATTTTCATGCACGCTAGACTTGCAAAGGGGTCCCTATAATAAACGCGAATATGAATAAACGCGAACTCGAAATTCGCGCTTCTTCATTTGCGGTTATTCATGGTTACCATGTGAATAACTGCGAAATGGAATTTTTCGCATTTATTCATATCGCAAACACAGAAAAATTTCGTTTTGCGGTTATTCATATTCTGGCTCATCCCGGTGGAAAATATAAATAACTGCGAATCATGCACAGAGTACCGAAATGCACCAGAAAACCCATTTGCGCCTGCGGCGTCTGATTTACAAACAACCTCATCAAGACAGGTTACAGGTTAAAGTGATCACCAAAGTGCGCGAAACAAAAACTGTGAGGGATTTGTTCTGTAAAAATTAAAGCGATCATCCACGCATGCGTACATTAATAAATATGACTAATCCATTGCCTTTGTTAAACAAGATGTGTGTCGCGTGTATTTATTGAGAAGACAAAAATACATGAAACATTAACAAATGGTAGCAGATAGGGTGGTTAAATCAATCCAAAACGGCGGAACAAGAGAAAAGCACGTGGAGGAGAATTAAGAGAAGTATAGAGGAAAAACTGCAGAGTTCAAACACGAGCGAGCTAGAGCATCTTGACGCAATTGAAGAAAACAACGACGATCAAAGCCAAGACGACTCACAAGACGAACTCGACTCACAAGGTGAACAAAACGAACTGATAGCAGTGGAAAACGACGAGAAAAACAGTGAAAGTGATTCAAGTGAAAATAACAGTGCAAAAAGTGAAACCATGATGGCGGACAGCAGTCACTTCGGCGTAAAAGACCGTTTGACCCGGAAAAACTACTTCATATGGGAGTCAAGAGTGAGAGGCCTACTTAAGGGTAAGGACGTCTGGATTAATATGATGGACGAGCAAGAGCCATACAAACCAATACAAGGGGAGGCAAATTTTGAAGCGCTTCAGAAGAAATGGCGCGAATAGAATAAACAAAATTCCATTGCATACAATATAATCCTGAACACGATGACGTCTGAGTTAGTGGGCATCTACGCCAAGCACAAACATGCAAAAGAACTGTGGGAAGCTGTTAAAAAAGACATGGCGGACAAAACAGAGGAATTGCTGAATCATTGAACCAGAAGTGCGCTGAATTGGGTAAAAAGTTTGAAACTTACTAATTTAAACACTATCTCGTGGAAGGCGTCAGATCTGAATTTGAAGTCACGCTAAAAGCGATTCGTGCAAACAAGGCATTAACTGCAAGTGAGATAAGAGAGATACTATGCCGGGAAGAAGATAGAAATGGAGAAGAGCATGAAAACCAAAAATCCAAGACAAGTGAATACGCCATGAAAGCTAAAGAGAGGAATTACAAAAATAAACCGAAATGCTATAAATGTGAAAAATTCGGCCTCATATCGCGTGAATGCTACGGTGAGACCAAATGTTACAATTGCAACAATTTCGGGCATTATGCAAAAGATTGTGAAAAACCAAAAAGTGAAAGTAAAGAGCACCATCGAGGAAGAGGACGAGGAAACTTTCGAGTCAGAGGTTGCGGACACTCAAGTGGAAAACAAGAAACTTCAATGATGGCCGAGGAAGTGGAGATGGCAATGGTAGCTGAAGAAATCGAAATAGCTATGGTTTTAACAGAAAAAGAAAAGAAAATAACCAATAAAACTGACGAAATAGAAGAAATATTGGAGGCAACAGATGAAAAAAGTATGGAATCACTTTGGCTACTGGATTCAGGGTCGACTAGTCACATGACATCCAGAGAGGACTACTACAGTATGCTCGATGAAGGAGAAAAAAGGGAAATTAAAGTAGCAAAAAAAGGAAAACTGGTTGAATCGAGAGGGATAGGAGAAATAAAAATAACAGATGAGAAAAACAATGCAGTAAAGTTGAAGGAAGTATTATTAGTGCCAGAGATTGGATCAAATCTATTATCAGTCGCAAAAATAGTTGATAACAATTTAAAGGTCACATTTGACAAGAAAAAGGCAGAAATAGTGAATAACGATGGAAAAGTGGTACTCATTGCAAAAAGAGAAGGAAATAAATTTATTGTTCGAGCCACAATAAAACCAGAAGACGAAATCGCGATGAAAGCAATGGAAAGCGGAAAAATATGGCATGAACGGATGGGCCACTTGAATTACAGGACCATGAAAGAGATGGAAAACGAACAAATGGTAATAGGAATTAAAAATGAAACAAAAAAATACGATGAAGTATGTGAATCGTGCCTAAGCGGAAAAATGAAGAAAAAGGCAAGAAAAAGAGTGAAAGATAAACAATCCACGGACATTATGGAACCATGGCACACATTTCTGATCGGACCCATCACTCCAATGTCGTGGGGCGCAGAAAATACATAATGACAGTAGTTGACGACTACAGCAGGATGGTAGTGGTCGATATATTGTCCGACAAAGCCCAAACCGCAGAAAATTAAGGGCACTGACTATAAAATGGAATGTCAAACAGGAAAGAAACTAAAGCGATTAAGAAGTGACAACAGAGGAGAATTCAAATCGGCAGAATTTCAAAAATGGCTACAAGAAAAAGGAATAAGTCAAGAACTAACAACTGCTTACTCACCAGAAAGTAATGGCACTTGCGAACGGATGAACCGCACAATAATCGAGATGACTTGGGCCATGCTGCATGAGAGCAGATTACAAAAACAGTATTGGGCCGAATGCGTGGGAACAGCGGCTTATTTCAGAAATAGATGTAAAACATCAGCACATGTTACCACACCCTATGAGAAATGGAAGGGAGAAGGCCAAACATCGGACATTTAAAGAAATTCGGATGCGTAGCCTACTATTTGGTAAAACAAGGTCGAAAGAAACTGGATTCAAAAATAAATAAAGGAATACTTGTTGGTTGTGCAAAAGAGAGAAAAGGATACAGGATTTGTGATCCCATCAGCAAGAAAATATACGAAGAAATAGACTTTGAATTTGACGAGAACAAGACAATTTTTAATTTAATGATGAATATGACTCAGCATAACGAAAGTGAGGATAAAGTACACAGAAATTGATTGGGGAGATATTGACGAAAACGAAGTAGAGAAGGATTCGGAAAATGACGAAATTGAAGATGAAAACCCACCAGACGCTGGATCAGTGGATGAAGACGTCAATCAAGAAGCAGAGATGATAAGTGAAGATGAGGATCCTCCAAGTGGCATAAGGAGAGAAGAAAATCAAACAGAAAAATTGGTTGGAGGACCCAAGGGAACGACCAAAGAAGCAATGGCATGTAAATTAGCTGAACAGATAGAGCAAAATGAAAAGCAGTTAAGAGAACAGGGAGTAAGAAGATCATCACGGTTGCGAGAAAAACAGGAAGCAATGAGCGCCGAGGATGTAAACATACCAAAATTATGAAGATGCAATGGGGTCGACCAATTCAAAGCATTGGAAAAAATCAATGGACGAAGAAATGGCATCAATGGAGAAACACGACGTATGGAAACTAGTAAGGAAACCAAAAGATGCAAAAATGATAAAATGCAAATGGATATACCGGGTAAAACATGATGAAACGGGAAAACCTACCAGATTTAAAAGCAGACTCGTGGCTACAGGATACAACCAAAAATATGGCGAAGATTACATGGATGTTTACGCACCAGTAATGAGAATTGAGACACTAAGAATCATACTAGATATCGCAGTCAAAAGAAATAGGAAGCCAACACAATACGATGTAAAAGCAGCCTATTTACATGGAAAATTAAAGGAAAAGGTTTATATGATGCAACCACCAGGATACAACGTGGGAGGAGACAACATGATATGCAAGTTGGAAAGGAGCATTTATGGACTTAAACAGTCTGGAAGGTGCTGGCACGAAAAGTTGACAGAAGTACTGACCAGACATGGGCTCAAATAAGCGCCGGACGACCATTGTCTTTATCACAAAACTGATGGGGAAGAATACATTTTCATGGGGATTTATGTTGATGACAGCGCAGTATTAAGTTCATCGGATGCATATGAAAGACAAATGATGAAGAAAATTACTAAAGAAATCGAATTTATCGACATGGGAGAACTAAAATACATGCTAGGACTGCAAATCGAATATGATGATAGAAAAATAAGAGAACACCAGCAGCGATACATTGAAGAAATGTTAGCGGAATGGGGAATGACTGAATGTAACGTCGTATACACCCCTCTAGATCCAAACCAGAAACTTGATGGCGATAAGGATACCGAGACAATAGACCAAACACAATATCAAGAATTGATAGGAAAAATTATGTATCTGGGCACACACACTAGGCCAGACTTATCATTTGCCCTCAGCGATTTATCAAGATTTAACCGCGAACCAAAATTAATGCATTGGAATGCACTGAAGAGACTCGTAAGATACATTAAAGGGACAAAAGATTAAGCACTTGAGTATGCGGAGAAAGAAGGAAATTTACACGGATACAGCGATGCGAGCTGGAATAGGACCCAGGACGCAAAATCCTTTTTGGGTTACATCATAATGGACGGAAAATCAGTGTTGAATTGGAAGAGTCAAAAGCAAAGCGTCACAGCAACCTCAAGTACGGACAGCGAGTTGAGTGCGATAGCAGAATGCACAAACGAATTGATGTGGACAAGAAACCTAATGGAAGAATTTGAAGGAAAGACGAAAATGAAAAGGGAGGTGAAATTGTACACCGATAGCATGAACTCAATCCAATTGCTTCGGGATGGAGAGCAAAGAAGTAGAACCAAATACCTAAACCGAAAAGTCCACTTTATTAAGGACCATATAAAGGGAAAAGCAATCATTCTGGAACATGTACCAGGAGAAGAACAGTTGGCAGATTTTTTTGACGAAGCCTCTTGCGAAGCTATCACTGTTGAAATTATTGAATAAGATTTTTAGTGTTGAATAATATGTGTGAGTGATCTGTTTTTGTACAGTCCAAAGGGGGAATTTGTGAGGGATTTGTTCTGTAAAAATTAAAGCGATCATCCATGCATGCGTACATTAATAAATATGACTAATCACATTGCCTTTGTTAAACAAGATGTGTGTCACGTGTGTTTATTGAGAAGACAAAAATACATGAAACATTAACAAAAACAACAAAGTACAAGTTTTTCCCAGGAAAAATTCACAATTCGCGCTTATTCATATTGCACAAAACCATGAAAATCGATTCGCGGTTATTCACATTCTGCATATGAATAACCGCAAATCGAAATATTTCGCGGTTATTCATATTCGCGCATATTCATTGTTTTCGCGTTCGCACGTATTCATGATTTCCAAGTTCGCGCTTATTCATATTCGCGCTTATTATAAGCCCCCTTGCAAAGGCGTGAGATTGCAGGCGCGATTTTGGTTCTTGCACGCCTTTGTCAAGTCTAGCTTTGCTCACAAAATCTCGCCTAAAATCGACAATCTGGACCAATAGGAAGCAGTTTGTGGCATTTGAACAGGCTCCACCCGCAATTGCAAATAGCACTGATTTTTCTCTCCCACCTGAATTTTCAATCTTGATTAACCTTACAAGAGCCAATGATTCTAATGAACATGGCAAACCGATAATGTATACATTTGTATAATTGCATAAAGCTGTTGTATGGTAGCGCTTTAGCACTAGTTGTTGTGGTCGGCACTAGATGGCGCTTATATTTAATAATTTCAAAACATGAGACTCACTCTGATCGTGATAAAATTTTTATTAATTTTATCAAAAATTCAAATTCATCTATATTTAATGCAATAAAACTATTTGCAAAATTTAAAACATGCTAAATAAATTATTTACAAAACATCTCATCTTCCAGTAGAGTTTTGAACAAAAATTTATAAATTCATAACTTTACTGGAATTTGGATATTTTGTTTTTACTTCTCACCACAAATGGTGGTGGCGCTCTAAGCGGAAGCGCTTTAACTAATTGCAGGGCAGCTGCCCAAAATTTAACATGGAAAGATTCAGGGGCTGAATTTTGCAAGCCTTGTATTTTGTAGAATTTTTCACTAAAATTTTTTAAATTTATATGATAAAATTCTTTATTATGAACAGTACAAAGTAGCCAAGCATCAGAATTTTTAAAAAATTTTTAAGGAAAATTTCTTATACCAGTGTGGTGATAGTATACATTTGTATACATCATTGGCTCTTGGAAGGTTAATCAATGCCATCCACATCCAGTAAAGCCAAAAAATAATAAATTCAGCAATATTTGATGCTAAACATTTCAACTACTGAATATTTCGTGAGATTGCAACTGAATTTACACAATTTTTGAAACCAAAAAGTGGCCTTTTTGCTCCAATAAAAATGCTTGAGCGAGAGCATGATTTTGCAGTGGGGCGTTTTAAGTGGCGCTTGTTCACACTTCCACACAATTTTTATTATGGTGCAAGAAATTCTCTCGCTAATGAAAATGCACCTTTACACATAATGTATGATCAAAAGTAAATAAACCACACTTTTACTTCTACTTCTGGTATGATTTAATCATATTACAAGCTTGTCTGTTAACTGAAAAGTCGACTGACTTTTACAAATGTGAAGTTGTGTTCCATTGTGTTTTATGTTTAATTATGGGTTTAAGTATATTTGATTGCTTTATATCCTGTATTTCATTTTATAGGTGTTAACTGATGCAAATACTAATACAAATAATCACAAAATACAAATCAAATGAAAGGTGTTAACTGATGCAAATACTAATACAAATAATCACAAAATACAAATCAAATGAAAGGCACAAATAGTTATTAGTTTTTATCCTTTTTACATCATATGTAGTTTTCCTTTAATGTTAGTCAACTGTAATTTTTTAATTGTTTGATTATTCTATGTTAGTTCAAAATATTAATTTTTTGTTAAATACCCTTCCTTGGAATTCTAGAAGGGGAAATATTTTGTGATTGCATGGCTGTAAGATAGTTAAAAAAATCTTTTTGATTCTCTAACAGCTTATTTGAGCTTGGTGAGAGACAGTAGGTGCGTTCAATTTGATTAGATAAATTAACTTAGTTGACTTAACTGCTAAGTTGACTTAAACTCATTACAAGTGACGTTTTGGACGTCATAGTTAAAGCAAATGACTCGCTTAAGGTAATTAATCTCACTTAAATCGCGTTCAATATTGCCTGAATAAAATTCTTAAGTGTGTAGTTGACTTAAAGTGACAAGATATGATGTATTTGACGTCATATTCATCTAAAACCTCCTACTTTAGACATCTTAACTTAAGATACGAATTGGGTAACTTAAGTAAAATGTACTAAAGTAGGAGGTTTTAGATGAATATGACGTCAAATACATCATATCCTGTCACTTTAAGTCAACTACACACTTAAAAATTTTATTCAGGCAATATTGAACGCAATTTAAGTGAGATTAATTACCTTAAGCGAGTCATTTGCCATAACTATGACGTCCAAAACGTCACATGTAATGAGTTTAAGTCAACTTAGCAGTTAAGTCAACTAAGTTAATTTATCTAAATCAAATTGAACGCACCTAGTGTTGGCTACTTCTGGTATGGCGCTGTTTCTAACGTCACAGTTGGTATTCGCAATGTTAAATGCAGACAGTTTACGTCCCAACAATCCACGAAACAAGAAAATATCTAAACAACATTTTTTACAAACATTTGAAATGTTGATTCAATATAAGAATGTCATTTTTTTCCAACTTTTTCCAACATTCAAACATAATAAGATGTTGATTTAATATTAAACGAATATTGCACATCAATAACCGATAACTCCACTGTTTTATTGTTGTATCAAAATATTGATACAGCATCCAATGAATGTTCATTAGATGTTGTATCAACATTCTGATACAACAATCAAACAGTGGAAATATTGGTTTTTTGATGCGCAACATTCGTTTAATGTAAAATCAATGTTTAACCCTCAGTAGCCTATCCTGTGGGACAATTGTCCCAAGCAATAGTTCTGAATACTAATTTTTTTCAAAAATTTTTTCAGAAAATCTGAAATTTTCTGTAGCTGTTCAAAAAGTGGTTTTACATATGGTACACTCAATTTATTTGGTAATTTTCAGACTTATAAAAAAAAGTTATTGTAAAGCGAAAATATGAGCCCCTTAAAATTAAAGCTTAAAACGGTTGCTGTTTTCACTGCATTTTTTCTCTTTAGTGAAAGCGCTTTTAAAATACAACGCCACCTATATGTTTGAATGTTGAAAAAATATTGATAAAAAAAGACATTTGTGGTGACCCAAAAGGGTCAACTGGAATATTTCTATGTATAGTTATAAATGTAACAGAAATATACCACATTGTAATATATCCTAAAATTATTTCAAGTTAATATAAATAATTATCACTCATAATCATCATAACTGTATAATGTAAATAGTGTATAATTAATAATCTAGCTTTAATGTATATATTTATCCCTATAATTTATGTAATAATACTATTAATATTTTATCCTATAATATTTCTTTATTATTTCTGTTTGTGGTTTGAGCTCTGCAGGATGTTATAGGCTCCACTTTGGGGGGTTGCTATGGCATCAAGCGCTGGGCGATGTCGGAGCTGAGGCCCAGACCAACGTCGGGCTCAGTTAGAGCTTATTGCGCAGGTTTCTGCGCAAGTTCGAGTCCGAGTGAGTGAGAATTTCTCATGTTCCGTGTCTTATTCATCTTGCTTCTCAACTCTCAACAACTCGTCCTCACCGGTCAAACTAATACAAACAAAGGTATCTAGTGTGACTGAGGATATTGTCAGAGGGAAGTGGGATTTTGGCGTGCGCGATTGTTTCGGAAGTTAGGCCTAAATGTTATTTTATGCTCGTATTTATTTGTATTTATTCTGTATTTTATGCTTATGTTTATTATATTTGTTGGTCTTTAATGAGATACCGTATTATACTTTAATTGTGTTTATCCTTATGCTGTTACCTATAGACTTCTGTAGTCTTTGCGCCACCTAGGCTTTTTATGAAAAAAAAATAAAGTTTAACACTTGCGAGTTTGCGACGTGTCCTAGCAACATGTCTCACCTCATTCTCCGCACAATACACTGGATTTAAACTAAGACAACGCCTCTAATTCAACATGGTTATGGGTCCAGGCAGGTTTGCCAGTGCATTCTGATGTTTTTACGTGTTTTCCCAGTGTTTTTGGCCTTTTGCGTGCTGCTTTTGAGCGCGAGGTCGCAACTCGAGTTTGTGAGGCCTAACTCCGAGTGCGAAGTTCGAGTGCGAGTGGGAGTGAGCGGTTTGTGTGTGTCTCCAACAAACTGGAGACACAGTCAGGTAATTCCTGATTTTTGTTGTGTTTTGGGCTTTTTATTGCCGCTTTTTCGTATTTATAGCGACGGACGCCATTGTTGTTGGACCGAAGGACACGCCAAGGACGTTTTGGATCCAACTGGATCGACAGTGCAGTTTTTGCGGCATATTGACGACGAGTGCCACCTTTTTGGATTTTCGGACCGTTTTTCAGCGTTGAGAAGACTGTGACAAAATTCACGAACTCTTACGTGTGGAAGTCACCACTGAAGCCTTCATTGGAAGACGTCGCTCCTTTGGTGGAGATCTTTTCTGTTATTTGTTGTCGCTATCTGTCTTTTCCTATATTTTCACCTTCGGGGCTACCTAACCTTAAGGGACATTTATTTTCATCCCGAGGGTCTGGTATATGGTGCCACCCTATCTATCATTTTGGTGGGACAGTGTCGTGTATTAATTTATTTATTTTGAGCGAATTTTCAGTCTTTCAAAAGGTCGGATTTGACTTTCAAGGATTTTTTGAGTTTTCAGAGTTATTAATCAAATTTCTAATCTATTTTTGCGTTTTTGGGCGTCAATTTGTACTTTTTGGCGAATTTATTAACTCTAATTTCGTTGTTTGCTCGATATTATCAAGATCTACTCAAGTTTTCGAGTTATTAGTTCGAAATTTGAGTTTTAGCACTTTTTGTTTGATTTTCGCAACATTAGTGCTTATTTGGCGTGTTATACACGTTGATATTAATTGGATATTGCGTGTTTTTCGAGTATTGATAGAGTTTATCACTTTATTCGAGGTTTTGAGGCAGAAAGGTTTTGAGTTTTTGTGGACACTTAAAGGTTTTATTTTGTCGACGTGTGATCAACTTTCGGATATTTTTGAGTTTTTTTTGCGTCTAGGTTCATTTGAATATTTCTATGAGCTTAGAATTTATCTGATTCGAGGAATAAATTTCGAATTATTGCGTATTTTTGGGAATTTGGATTTAAGTTTTGGATTAGAAATTCCGATTTGTGAATTTTCGAAGTTTTTGGGAATTTATTTGTGTTATTATAGCTTTACTAATAGGGTTAACGGATATTGACACCAATTTAAGCTTAGTTTATTCTTCTTTTAGTCATTTTAGAGTTTAAGATGACGGAGAAAGATGGAATTTTGAGTTTCAAAAAATTGAATGAATTAAATTATGTAAGTTGGAAAAGGGATATGTTAGCTTGCTTAGCGAGTAAAGGCATAAGTGACTTTATTGATCCTAAACATGTTTTGGCCGCAGGGTCAACCCCAGCAGAGACTAGGCAATTTAATATTGATAAGTCAAAGGCAGGGGGTATGATTTTCTTGGGAATCGAAGACAAGTTGAAATGTTTGTTAGATGGGATCACAGAACCCGACAAGCGTTGGGAGAAGCTTGCCAAAACATATGAGCCCAAGTCCAAAGCGCGTATTGCGCGTCTGTTAGGTCAGTTCCATCTTGCACAGATGCAACCTAATGAAAGCATCATCTTGTTTCTAAATCGCATTAGGCAATTGTCGCGCTTTCTAGAAATAGCGGGAAAGAAAATTGATGATTCCGACATAGCTTATCGAATGCTATGTACTTTGCCTCCGCAGTATGATGTCATTGTTAGCCAGATTTACAAGTGGTCGGATGACGACATGAAACCAACTAAAGTTGAAGAAGCGTTAATTGAAGAGTATGAAAATCTTAAATCGCGTGATCAACGGACAAAAATTAGTGATAATGCTTTATCAACGACTGATAAAGGTTTTAGCAAGGGTAAACTAAATACTGGGGTTATTTGTTACAATTGCGGAACAAAAGGTCATTATTCCAAAGATTGCCGAAAGAAATCAAAGAAAGAAGTTACGTGTTCTATCTGCAAAACTATTGGCCATTATGCAGCGACTATAGAAAGGGGAAGTCACCCAAGGGCTCGACAGCGAGCGCTAGTAGTTCTGTCTCTTTCTCTTCTTTCGATGATGCGTTAATAGTTGATAATGTCAGTTTGCTACTGAAATGAATGAATGGATCTGGGATATGGGTTCAGGCACCCATTTGTGTCATGATAAAGATTTATTTATTTAATTAACAATGGGTAGGCCATATAAGATGAACGCTTATTCGGGAACTTTCGATGTTGAGGGTGTTGGGACGGTTCGTTTTAATCATTTAATTGGTAAGACTAACCATCAGATAACACTTAACAATGTTGGGTATGCCCCGAGTGGCAAGAGAAATTTAATTAGTGGTTCCCGAGCAATGGAAGCCGGATGTTCTTGGTCAGGGAGAAAGAATGAGATTTTTGTAAAGAATAAGAACAACAAGCCTATGCTACGATTTGTACGAGATAGGGGATTGTTTAAATTATGTGTGACCAAGGATGGTTCGAAGTCTAGTTTATTGTTTTCGGAGGTAGTCAAGAACGGAGTTTCTAACAAACCCAAAGTTAACATAACTGAGACCAAAGCTTCTAGTGATTTAGAATTGTGGCATTGTAGATTGATGCACACAAATGTCGATTCTCTGGTTAAGATGTCTAGGGAAAATGTAACTAGGGGCTTGCCGAATTTAACTAAGAGGGATTTACAGTGTACAACGTGTATACGAGCTAAACAAACCAAGAGGTTTGGGAAAGCAAAAACCAAAATAACCACCAATGGGGTATTAGATCTTGTCCACACTGATGTATGGGGTCCTACTAAATATGAGAGTAAGGGCGTGGCAAGATATTATGTATCATTTATCGATGACTTCTCCAGATGGGTAGAAGTTTATGTAATCAAAAATAAATCCCAAGTTAGCGACTGTTTTGAGGATTACATTAAGTATATTGAAAAATTAACGGGTAAACATATCAAACGTATTAGGTCTGATAATGGGAAGGAGTACGTTAATGACAAGATTTTGAAAATCCTCAAAGATAACAACATTAGGCATGAGCTAACCAACATCTATTCGCCTCATATGAATGGTGTGGCTGAAAGGTTTAACATGTGACAGTGTGAAATCGGGGTCGACATTGTTATAATGTCGGCCGATCCAACAATGCATAAACACGACAAAACCACAAAAATTGCCGAGAATAAATTATGCAAATATAGTTCAATTTATTTCCTGAATTTATTTACACTTACAATTACATAAAATACTAAGATATGCAAATATAAACTTATTTACATATCTTAGGCCTACTTTGGTTCCATGTGCTTAGGCTTAACACAATGGGGAAATCATGACGATCCTGAGGGAAATGGCTGACTTAAAGTCTGTCACAACCAAAAGGATAAGTGGGTTGATTACATCTATTCTGTTAAGAATAATGTAATCAACTTGCTACAAGAAAACATTAGTAGAAGAAGAAAAGAGGTGCAAACGGTCAAGCCATGGTCATCGGCGACCTAAGTGGTTTGACCTACATTCCGCGCTTTGCACGGCGCGTTATTTCTACATAAAGGGCCCAGGGCCAGAAAATGGGAAATAAGCAAGAAAGTTACTCACCGCAGCCCCGGTCCAATGTCGCGTCTTATCGCGGTACCACCATCAATCGGTGGCCGTCGATGTCGCCCCTGATGCCGTCGGGCCACCGCGACAAAGGGAAGTACCTCGAA
>AFFK01020311.1:0-28697 GCA_000239455.1 Strigamia maritima | reverse complement strand
CATCGGCGCCCCTGAAGCTAAAATTACGTAAGAAACGATAAAAATCACCAAGAATTGCGGAAACCTCTAAAAAAAATTGAATTTTGTGACCATTTCTCATTAGTTTGACCTGAAATGATCGCAAAAAAAATTGATGACTGTTTGCTTTTAAGTATTAATTATCCTCGCTCTAATTTGTTGAGCAGAAAATAATTTTACTCGCGATAAGAAATTCTTGCGAGTTGAAGTTCAGCCGCACGTGACGGAATTGATGGCGTGGTTTAGTGAATTTAATGTGTAAATACAATTGAAGGAAAAAGATTAGATACTAATTGAAGCGAAATTTCTCACAAAGATAAAGGAGTTAGTGGGAATTACAAAGCGAGTCCGATGTAACATGCTCCGTAATTCATTTGTCACCCGCCAGGCCGCCAGGCCGCCAGGCGGCGTATTGTGCACGTTTGAATTATGTGAGAAGTGAAATGGGATCGGTTAACACGAGATAAAACCTCTAATGACTTTAATTCCTCGCAGTCCGCGCAGAAAAGGGAAAAATTGACGTCTATAAAACCTCTCTTTCTCTTTTCAAGCATGGCGAGTGTCACGGTCACGTCATAGGCGGTCTGATCGTCGTCTCAGTTTGACAACCTGTAATCATCGCTGGGCTGGTGACCCCCACCTGCAGGAAACAGACCAATCAAAGCCAAATGAATGATAGAGATGGTCCCAATATCAAAAGTCAAAGTGGATGATGTCTGTTTATTTAATAAGACGTCTTGCCAACGCTTGATGTGTAATTAAGAGCCCAACATTGGATTCACAGAATGATGTCAAGTTTACGTGCACTTAGTCGATCATTTACGTCATTTAGTACAAGTTTTTGCTTCTTCAACTGTAAAATTCAATTAATTTGTGTGTTGTTTATATGTCACGCAGCGAGTGTTGTTTTGTTGACATTCAAAATTCATTTTTATTTACCAATTCGATTTTTTTCGACACTTTTAGCCGCTCGAGAAATTGTTTACTTTGCAATTTTCTCAGTTTGAAAACGGAAGTTCGCTGCGCAAATTGCAAACATTATTGAAAAACTATAAAAACTATAAAAATATAAGATAATAAACAAAACAAAAAAGATCTAAGTGTGGGAAGATGTTTACATTAAGGCCTTTTTTTGCCTCGTTTTTATTGAAATGAATTTATAATTATATAGGAAAAATAAGTAGAACGAGCTTTGAATACTAAGTAGTACCTTTCCCGCAATTCATTTATCACATAAACATATAACAAAGTATATGTGACATATGGGCGTGACATTGATTTAAACTTAATTCACCGGAAGTCCGACATCAAGTGGTGTGAAACTTTTTTATTTTTCCTCCTTCCTCGATTTTTCCATCCTTAATTCAAACTATAAAATAAGTCTCCCGTTTATGGGAAGGGTGTTGAAAATTACAGAGCCCGTTTCCGGCGAGCTAATTTTTCCACCTGTCCCGAAGTTGGTGATTAATTTGTTGGCGTAATTTCAATTAGTAATGTCGCATAAAAGTAAAAAAAAAGAAAGATGGAAGATCGCTATCCAAGATAATTATTAAACTGACAACGGATGAAAAATGCTAATTATAGTTGACTCGCTCGCTAAGTTCCAATTGCTAGTTGTATTCGCAGGAAGTTTCTATTATCTAAAGCGCAGGTGATTAAAACAAAACATTGTACCATTCCTACTGTGGTTGCCATGAGTAGAATTCAAGTGAAATGTTCATTGTTTCGTTTCTAGTGGAAAACTATGGAGGTCCTTGATTCTAGTGGGCAACAAGTGTTTATGTGGTTTTGGTTAGCAGTGTCGTCGCGTGACTGTTATTTGTATATTGAAGTGATGACAGGGCCCCGTCCGACGACCCCACGCGCGCCGGAGTGTGGCGCGAGGGTTGGGCACTGAAACCAGCTGCGGGTCGACGGGGATCCGTTCGCGTCGCTTCAGGGTCCCGTCGGTTTGTCTGCGTTTAAATAGCCGAACTGTAGGAGGCCAATTTAGTCGAGTGTGCGCGCACTGTGTTGGCCTCACGAGATAAATCAGACTGAGTGAGGAATAGAATATAGTAGGCGAAGATGATGCGGGCCATCGGAGGTCAATTAACAACGCTTTTTCAAATAGACTGAGCGAGGGGGGAATTATAATATTTATAATTTATAATATTATAAAATTAAAATAATAATAAATAAAATAAATAAAAGAAAAAGTCAATATATTCGAGTTGAATATTTTATTTGATACACATTGCACTGATGATTGTCCAGTCGAAGAAAGGCACTGCCCATTTCTTTGTATTTTAAGGCACCACATTGTTTTTTTTTTTTTGTTTTTTTTTAAGTTTCTCAACTTAACACGTCATTGTTTCTAATCATTTCCATTCTGAGTTCGTGTTCCCTCGCCTTCATCCGCAGCGCCGCTATGCTGCTGCTTCTCCGGTCTTCGGAGCCGTTCGATGGGGTCACGGTTGGCACGCTTGGGGCGCTTTCGCTCGTTGGGGTGGGCAATTTGGGCCTCGAACCCAACGATGCTAATAATGTCTGGAACGTGTTGGCCGGATAGGTTCCGATTCCTACACTGAGTGGGGGTAGAACTGTGGGCATCAGAGGAACTCTGGGGTCCCGCAACTGGAAGGGGGTGAGGAAATGTGCGGGTGGTACCGGTAGAAATGTGTGTGTTGGTGGTAGGCTCCGTGCTGGCGGTAGGAAGGTCACTGATGGGGGTAATGTGGCTTCGTAGGGCGGTTTTCGTTGGAGGTAGGTGAGTGCGCCGAATGGTGATGGTATTGCTGCGTTGTTCCGTGATGGGTTGGTTGGGAGAGTCAGTTCAGTGGTACTGAAGTGGGTGTATGGATGGGATTGAGGTCCTACTTTTTCTTGTTTCCTCCATTTGGCTCGTCGGTTTTGGAACCAGACCTATATTAAGAAGAAGAAAGTAAATTATTTGATTTTCATTTTGTTTTGGTAATGAGAGAGAGAGAAAATAGGGTTTACCGTCGTAAGCGGCTACTATGGCCATACACGCCATTAACTGACAAAAGGAATCTGACCGTTTTGGTAATGATTTATGAATTATCAACTAATTGGATTTTGAAACACTTTTCGAAATTTCTATTTCGTAGAACGTTCAAGGTTCTTGAATGAAAATAAAGATTATATTATAAATTGGTTACTACACATGCCAAACGGCATGTATCATAAATTAGATCTTTAATTAAGTTGATTAGCTGATAAAACTATAAGTAAAAAAAAGTATGTTTTCGACCTTGCATATACTATAGTTTCAAATCTACAGAGAGAGATAAGAACACTATTAACGGTTTGCGACGGTATCTTAATGACAAATTCAAACTGTTTACATTCCCTTTTGCGGATACAATTAACTGTTTGACCATGATAACAAGATTCTGGCCATTGACTGTATGTAGAACTTTAGCTTAGTGTCAAAATTGACATACAGTATATATTCACATGCATATGTAAATATAGAGAAAGAAACTGATTTCATTCCACAACAAAGTGAATGGGAGGTCAATGCAACCTGCCGTACCCAAAGGTTGTTGCTTCACGGTGGTCACGGCAAGTTTAAATTAATATTCTACAAAATATACACAGAGGTAGACAGAGAGAAAGGTGAGTTTGACAAAGGCAAAATCGGGATTGAGTTCTCTGCTAGTATCACAACCGAGGAATGCAAGACGAAGGAGTGGAGGCTTAAGTGACCGTTCGGTCCACCTCAAATTAATGATGAACAACGTACTAAAGGGAAAAAGACGTGTGACTAGCCCCTAGACACGATTAAACGGCCAACAACACGTGAAATGAGTCGCCGCCTCTTATTTAATATGAATCCCACTCCCATTGGCCTCCATTTCGAATTCCCTATACACAAAAATGGCGCTCACCAGTCGCAATCTTATCACTTCCTCGAAAATTTAATTTTTTTCACTTTTATAATGTTAAAAACATATTATTACGCAAATATAGTCATCCCTCCTTTCTTTCTTTCATACACTTTACAGCTTTATTTAATTTGGAAATTGTCTAAAGCGTGACTAATTCGTTCGTGCTTTCTTTCCTTCGTAATACTCCCATTAGATTAATACTGCAAATCGTCAAAATATTAAAATTAAAAAGTTAAATACCATACAATCAAGTGAATTCGGCATGCGTGAAACCAAATATAAATGACTCGCTCGGTATCCTAGACAAAAACAATAATTTAAAAAAAGAGAGATAATAATAGGAAACAATGTGATCCGTCTGATGAGTGGGCGATATTTAAGGGTAACAAAAGACATGAATTGAAATTGCACTCTGGGCTGTGATGGTCGTCGAAGGCCCGCGAGCTGGACATTAAGTCAAATGATAGGCCCGAGTCTGATGTTCTTTTGTTGCAAATGTCGACTAATGGGGTTTTTGTTTTCACTCTAATCCAATGTGCAGCAATAGCGTGTCATTAGCTTTAATTATACAGTTGCTTACGAAACGGCGCTGCTTGAGGCCTCCACCGGGGCCTAATGGCAGGTTGCAAGGGCAAACGGAAGTTGGCCCTCAATTAGGCATCTTTGTCGTCGACTGGTAGAATGTGCATGAATCGGATAGGTGATAAGATGCAGCATTCTTGATGCTTGTTTTAAGCTTTTATCTCGGAAGGAAGGTGCTTTGTTTGTTTATCAAGAAATTTTTAATTTTTTTTTTAATTCCAGGAATTGTGGCAAACAGGTTATGTTAAGCGGGGGTTTAATTGTATAATTATAGGTTCTAAACCCTATTGTTAGCGTTTATCTAAAACAAAACATATAGAATAGAATTATTATATGGTGAAGGGGAAAATATGATGTGGGACAGCGGATTCATGCAGATTGTTTTATTGGAACATTTCAACACAGCGAGCGAAATTTTTTGTTGCATTTTTAAATATGAATTTGAATGCATAATTGCTATATTTAGTCATGTTTAATTGCCTTTAAATGGCATTTATGCCGGGGAGTTCCATCATTCTGGATGCAAATTATGTTTGCCAAAGAGTTTTTACAAGAACCTAACATTTTCTTTAAAATGTATAAACTAATTATTACAAAGTAAGAGGAACTGCTTGCTGTCATCTGTATCCTCTTCTCATCGGGTCATAAGTTAAAGCATTAAGCCGATGAGTACTTGGATGGGTGTCATCCGTGTCTGATTTAAGATTTCTTAGGCAAGAAGTGGGGTTTTTGAAATATCTATAGTTACTGGTGCGATTGGCCTTATTTTTCTACATTCCGTACGCGTATTTAACATTCAAGCAAAAACTTCCATTGTTCCAACTCATGCACAACAATGAAATTCATCATTTTAGCTGTAACTTTAAGTTTGTAAACTCTTTAGATATGCTGGGAACATCAACATCTTGCACATACTTGCAGTCTGCTTGATTGTGGGCTGTAAATCACTTTTCAACACTGTACTGTATACATGCTCAGTATGAAAGCAAACATTTCATTTCCAACTGACCTTAAGGTAGGTTCACACTAGACATAACGCAACGCAAGGATAGAAAGTAGCTTGTGATTGGCTGGACGCCTTTCATTTCGTTACTGCACTAAATCAAATCGAGTAAGTTTGATTTAGCGCAGTAATACAAGGCAAATGTTTGTACTTTAATTCTTACGTTGCGCTGCATTGCGTTATGTCTAGCGTGAACTGCAGTGTGAACCTACCTTTACACTTGCAAAAAAATTGAAATGACTTTCTTATGGTTAGTTCACATAGAACGGAAATTTAACTTAACTTAATAACATGTGGTTTTGTTTGTAGACATGTAAATGTAAACCGACCAATCACACAATTTCTCATTCCATCTCGTTTTTTATGCAAAAAGCAGTTGTCGTAATTGTCCCATTGGTTGCCGTAATTTCTTAAGTTATGTTACTTCCTATTTCAAAATCAATTTTGACTTAAGTATACGTCTGTGATTTTAAATCCTCAATGCACTGCGCAGCCATCTTGCATTACATTCTCATTAGTTCACATTACAATGTGAACTAACCATTAGATTGACAGTCGCTTTCTTGCCAGGCGAGATTTGGCTGTGTGCACATGCTCAGTAAACTTATAACTGATGTATGATCTATGAGAAATCACTATTCCATAAGGCAAATAAGGAGAAGTGGTTTCTACCTCTTCATTTTAAATGCACACCTACTACTACCATTAAGGTATATCCACAAGACATTAACGCAAGTCTTTCAGCTTGCTAGCTTAGCCTAATAAAACACGGTTGAAGATGCGTATAATTAACCGTGACGAAATATGCCAGAAGTCTACTCTATTATACATATCAGTATCCGCCACCATTACACGATTACTAATTGTTTATTCTATGTAAAACCCTCTTCTATTTCTTTTATTGCCAATTGTTTACGCTTGACACTCGTTTAAACGATTCAGATGAATCCAATTGAAACAACAATTGTTGTCACACACAACTATTGTTATACAATTTTAGTACCCAAGAGACATTTCTTGGCAAGAATAAAATTTATTTTATATTTTCAAATACTAAAAATAAATTCCTTATATCACATTTCCTGCGATGCTTAGGGGCACGTGTGCCCTTCAATCAAAGTCATTAAGAATAGTAATTTGCAAGATATGTTTTGTTTCGAAACTACAAATACATTTTCGCAAATTATAGTCATAAAACACGGATTGTTGTTTCTTAATTCTACATTTTATTTCGACTTTTTCTTACCTGTACTCTGGCTTCTGTGAGATCGACCCTCATTGCTAATTCCTCCCTAAAAATAAAATTTAAAAAATTTAAAAAATTTAAAAATATAAAAAGGTAAATAAATTAGAGATAAAATGAAATCTTTATCTCGCCGAACCATTAGGCTTATCAGCGAACATGCGGCTGGCATTTGCAGGTGGAGACATACAGACTAATTATTGCGCATGCGCCGCGCAGTGGGGGAGCCTCGAGGAGATGATGGCGCCCTTGAGGTGAGGGTACCGTACAGCACCGGAGGGGTGTAGACTGTAGTTCAGGTAGTTGGAGAAAATTGGCAAGGGGAGATTGGAAAATTTGCTGCCCTCTTGGGAAAATAGGCTTAACTTGATTTACACGAAAGGAAAATGATGCTACAGGTGGATATTTACACCTGAACCGAAAGGAGGTGGATTAAAATTAAATGGAAATGACTTTAATTGCAATTATCAATCAGATGTGGCCCCTTGTTTATCTCAGTAATTGTTTGCTTTCAGAGAGACACGGGTAGTAGACAAAATCAGGGTAGTAATTACTCTCGGAAACAACGGCATGCCGGTAATTACGAGTCTGAGCAGTTTTTGACAAGTAGACAACAGGTCAATGAAAAATCAAATGGACAAAATGTCGGAAAATGGTCTGACTCGCCGTTCTTTCCGAGGGAATACGAGTAGTTATTCTGGTTGGAGGTAAAATATAAACTACCGTGTCGGGGTTTTAATTGTGCTATTGTTTAAAACATTTTTAAAACTCTGTACAACTTTTTTAAGTTGATTTTATCTAGGTTCCAATATAGAGAGCAATCCCTCCTTGAGTTTACGGACATAACGGACATATTTCCTTGGATTCGTCATCAAACTCTAGTTATTCGCGGAATTCAACCTCTGCAAGTTTGTTTGCAACATCCGCAAATGGCAGCAAAGGATACGAATTGGGAAGAATCATTTATTGAATTTAATTTATAAATTCCATTGATACAACAATGTGAAGAGACATGTTTAGAGGAGCCTGCAATCGATAATTGCCGATTTTGCTTTTAGATATCGGTTGATTTTTAATGTGGATCGAGTTGTATTAATAAGATAAGTGGTTTGATCACCTTGTAAAAACATCGGGATAATGCGTCCTTGCGAATGCCTTTTCCAGTTCCTCCAACTGAAAACTGGTGAACGTGGTTCTGTAGCGCCTTTGTTTTCGCTTGGGCGCGAACTCGTCCAAATCGGCTTCACTATTCCCGGACACGTCATCAAGATTTCGAACATTTCCCAGCTCGTGGCCCGCAGTTATGTCCGAACTCGACTCGACTCTGTGCGGAGACTCGTCCTTATTCGGTCTGTGGTTCTCCTCATCGTCGTCGTCCGCACTCTCATCCTCGGTTGACGACGTGTTGATGTGGTTCCTTTCCGATAAACTGGATAAACCCATGGCATTGTGGTGGAAATGGTGATTGACTGTAATTATGGCTGGTGAATCTGCAAATAAGATTACACATACTTATAGAAACAAGACAAATGAGATGAGATGAGATTAGATTAAGTTTAAGTTTAATTGAAATTAATTAATTTCGGTTTTGTTTGCATTTAACATAAAATAAAAGTACAAACTGGGTAATTGTATTATGCTGGCTATCAATTATATTGCATTGTGAATTGTGTTGTTAGGACCATCGTGTCGATGACTCATAAAATGCCCATCAGAATGGAGAGTTGTTTGTTTAGACAGGCGATTAGGCCTATATGTTGTGCGAATATTCGTGGATAAGTGACATGAAGATTATACCATGTCAAAACAAGTGCATAACAGGTTCGCCAACCCGCCTACAGGTGGCTTTCATTGGAAATTATTTTTTATGCGATGCCAGTAATTTAAAGCCGTAAAAATCAAGATGGACCCACGATTTTCGTAATTTAATAGACCAAAAACGCACGTTGATAGGAGTTAATTAGAAAACTGACAGCTAATAGACTTTTAAAGAGTTGCTAAAAAAATAATAACACACCCGTGACCCGTTACGTGTTACGTTATTAATGTAAAATAACGCAACAATCCTAAATTCGTTATAAACAATTATAAAAAAATCATTCCTCACCTTTGATCATTGATTCGATAGCTATAGTTGCATAATTTACCGCTAGAGTAGTATTAGGTTTGATTTGACGGTGTTTACAGGGACACTAGGTGACAGGGTCAGAGCGATGGAACCGCGCAGCGAAGTACCTGAGTGGACCGATGGCAGCCGAGCGGACTCATTCACTGGCGTTGGAGTGAAGTTGCAGGGAGCAGTGCACATGCGTTGCCTCGGGGCATCCCATGAGGTCCCGCGTGGCTTCGGTGAGGAGTGCGGGATAGATGTGGATGTAGTGGGGAGGGCGGCCGAGGGCGAAAGCGAGTGCGAGAGCGAGAGCGGATAGCACTGGAGGCAACGTCAGGGCTGGACGGCTGGGAAATGTAATCTTCACTCGAAATGATTGATAAGTTTAATTATATTAATTCCTTAATTGGAGGCCTATCATTATCTAGGAAACTTTGGTCTACCATTATGTTGCAATTTTGTTTTTTGGGCTCGGGGCATTTTGTTGCCAACACTATGATTAAGAAAATGGCTAAACATTGGCAATGCTATGGATGAATCATTTTACTCAGCTAGCCGTTGTGTGGCGCCACTACAACTCTATCGGATTTCTCTATCGGAATATATTCATGTTGAATGGTTGGTTTTCTATTGTTGCTACTAGGTGGCGGCTGGCGAGATAAAATATATTTTGTTTGTTTTTCTTTTTTATCAATTAAATTGACATCTGGGATGATATGTATCAACTCCGCCTAATGGGAGGGGATTTGTCGTGATTGGGTGTGAGCTTGTCGATCAATGGAAGGCGGGGTTTGGGTGTCATAGTTGATTAAAAGGTAAAAATTGTTGGAAAGTGGAAATTTAAGTTTTAAGAAAAAATATATAAACTCGATCGAAGTTCAAACTCTACTTTTTTTTTTTTTTTATTTATTTTTTTTTCTTTTCTTTTTTTTTATTTTTTATTGTTGGGTGAGGATATAATCGCGCGATTAGACACGCCAAGGGAGCCGTGAATGGGCCGCGTGACTGGTGGCCGCTACTCGACTGACGCGTGAAACTTTTTTTTTCCATTCAACTCTTTCAGTAATTTTTGATTATACAAAAAAAAAAAAAAAAATTAAAATGGGAGGAGTGTAATTTTTTTAAATTTATGCTCAAACATGCTGAGAACCTAAATATATACAATTAAATTGTGCATAAAAAATAAAATTAATGTCGAAATTTGCTGAAAAATTAATTACTCTGATGAAAATACGTCGCATTGATGACACGCCGTAACCAAATCCGCTTTCCCGTCATCAATTGAATAAAAAATTGTTTTTGTTTACGGTAATAACCCTTTTAAAGAAATTTTATTTTTTGTTAGTCGCAACGAGTGCACGCTATTATATGGGGTATTTATTCTATTACAGGAGTGTAGTGATTGATCTCCTGCTGAGTTCCATTACTAGTTGATGCCCCTGTCTCTGATTGCCCCCCTACAGGGTGCTCAACCTCACTACAAACCCTCACCGGCCCGACCGCGTCGGTGGCTATGGGTTTGTACTATTGGGGGTCATCTTTCGCCTGTAAATGAACCCCCATTACTATACTACCACACCCAGTTTCTTTGTTGCTCGAATCAACTTGACCTTTGTGATTAGGCGAACAAGTTGTTAAAAATTTATTTTTTTTATTTATTTTATTTTTTTTTATTTTTTATTATTTTGTTTTTAGAAGCGTTTTAAAAAGCGGATGTAGTTAATTACTCGGTAATTGAAAGTGGACAATTGGTGACGCGATGGTTTGATAAGAACGGCGCGTTGCAAATCCGATTATGGAGCAGAATCCAATTTCCGTTTGAGTGGCAAAAGTAAAGTAAATCCAGCATTGCACACTTCTATGGATGTGTAGAATATTTTTTTTTTTCTTTTTTTTTTTTTTTGTTCCTCCGTTAAATCCGATATCTGAGGGGGAGGCGATTCCATTCTTTGCTGTAATTGGTTCGAAATTGATTCACTTAAGTCTCTTTGATCGAGGCCCGGATGGAGACGCGAGATTAGGCAAGCGGAGGAAATCTTCTTTTATGGATGCGCGTTGACGCATGAATAAGAAGAAGAAAAACAGACGGGTGCATGTCAAAGATATCAATTTTATATGGCTGCTAGTGTGATTTGCATTTTTCGCTATACAGTGTGTATATATATGCGAATTTTTAATTGCATTTTCTCGCTGCTCGATGCTGTGCACTCGAAGGTGCACAAACAGATCGAACGATGCGATCGAATTTCATCCGAGCGTAAACTGCAAAAGGCGGAGTATAGTTTGTTTTCATTTCAAACGTGGTGAACAAACAAACAACTAAGGGCCAGCCGCCAGACCCAAGCGCCAAGCGCCAAGCGCCAAGCGCCAAGCGCCAAAGCGAAGCTCGAATTTTTAATATTCCAATATTCTGTAAATGCCGGAATATAATTCAGAAATCAAATATCAAACTGCAATTTACTGCACGGAATCATAACGTCTAATTTCTTTAACAATTCATATAAAATAAATTATTTTCGAGATTCGGATGCTGCATTTATACCATACAGTACTCTTTGTATATATAAAGGAGCTTTTACAGTGCTGATTTTGTGTCAAAGTTGTATAGCTATACTATCCGATGGGTCATTCGGAAGAACTATACCTACGAAACAAGAACGAGTCTAAACAACGTTCAGAAAATATTTTTTTATAAACATCAGAAATGTTGATTGAATATAGAATGTCTTTTTTTATCAACATTATTTCAACATTCAAACATAAAAAAATGTTGATTTAACATTAAACAACCGATATTTCCGAATATCTACTGAATGTTGCACATTAACTTGTTAATTCAGTAGATGTTGTAGCGACATTTTGATACAACAATCAAACAGTGGAAATATCGGTTGTTGATATGCAACATCCGTTTAATGTTAAATGTTTGAATGTTGAAATAATGTTGATAAAAAAAGACATTCTTACTATATATTGAATCAACATTTCGAGATGTTTATAAAAAATGTTGTTTACACATTTTCTTGTTTCGTGGGCAATGTATCCAACACGAGTATATTCAATGCAATCGCAGCAATTTGATCAATTTTAGTGTTAATGGTGATTTCGATCATATTTTATACTTATATACTAATCCTCTGAGTCTGAGGATGCGTGACGAAAAACCTTAAATAGCGATTACTGATGAAAACGACCTTTTTTAGAGTGTACTACTCTATAGGATTTGTCAATTTACAAGGTAGTTTATTAGATTTTGGTTTGGGCATTGGGCGAATCGTGATAAACCTACATTTACACTTGTTAATTAATACCCAAAGAGAAAAGACACTTAATTTTCGGACCATTGACTAAATTTGCTAAAATTATGACAAAAATTATCTACACATACACATAAACATCAATTTAAGATTTGTAACTGCTATGATAAACTGAGGAGCTACAAATGAGATGTTCCGAAACTGATCTATAATTGCTTATATCGAAATCTTTCAAGTTTATATAAATCCAATGGCCAATGGGAAAATATAATTATAATTATTCATGACAAATGACATAAAAAATCAAAAACAGTTTTATCATTTGAATTTGTTTTTATATATATTTGAGAAAATTCATTAAAAAACAATTACATTTTAATTAATTGATAGGAAAAGCAAATTAAGTTTGATGACTATCAGCAGATATCAAACACAGTTTATTTTTATTTTTTTAAATAATAGATGACATCAATAAGATATCTAATTTTTATGCAAATTTATAACTTTTTTTTGTCTTACAATAGGTCCTATACCTAACTGACAAGTTTTTTTTTTATATTTGTTATTTATAAAAAAAAAAAAAAATTAGAATTTCTGAAAATTGGACAATTTGATCAAAACCAAATAAAAAATGAATTGATTACCTGTTGTTGTGCAGTTGTCTTCAATATCCACTAATTTGCTGATGGAAAAGTTGTTTCTCGAATTTTTCTGTAAACTTTCCTGAGTTAGAATAGGATCACTACCTGGCCTCGTTTTGGTGGACAAATCCATGGACACCATCAACTAGTTGAGTCACACTTCGCATTTGAACACTCAAACTCTTAAAACATCTTTTTCTTTTTTTTTTCAAATATAGTTTTCTCGCTCACCGCACACACTTCACCGGCGCTGTACGGTGAAATTGGGCATTGGCTGCGCTTTTGCTCAAATTTCCGCCCCTTTAAATTTACCGATCAACCGAATTACTTTTCTCCATTCATTTTGTGCCGCCCATTGCTGCGCCATTGGACGCGCAGCGTTGGGCGGGATTTCACGAACGAATCGAATTTAAATCAATTTCGAATTGTTTCCGAATGTTTTCTATATTTTCATTCTTTTGAAACATTTTAAAAGAATGTTAAAAACATTACTTTTATTTCAATCTCAATTTTAAACGAAAAATGCTAATTCGTAACCGAAACTTCATTTAGTTTATAATTTCTATCGCCAGATGGCGCACGTTATCGGGGAAAATTCTTTTTCTCAGATCTGAATCGCTTCCTTCGGCTTCCTCCATCCACCGAACACGTGGGTGCCACATGAGCAGCGATGGCTTATCGCGACGATGAGGATGTGGAGAGTCTGTTTATATCTTATTACGCGATAACAGCGACTTAATTAAGATTTGTTTACGAAATCAACGATTTTTCCAAGTGTTATGTGAGTACAATTTCTGTCCGAGGATCTCGATATGGACTGTCATTTCCTGCGATGGAAATCTTTGATTTATTAACTTTTGTATTGACTAATTACAGGCTACATAAATTGCACAACATATCATTAAGGTGAAGCGTTGAGCGTACTTAAGGAATTGGAGAATAAACAATGGGCGATTGGAGGCCTTTTGTGTACGGTGGCATCGCTTCCGTTACCGCCGAATTCGGTAAAAACAATAATTAACGTTTTATAAACACCAAGAAATTGATACCGTACGATATTTTTATCTGAATTTTAGGTACATTTTTTATTGATACCACGAAAACGAGGCTACAAATCCAGGGGCAGAAAATTGACCATGCGCATAGCGAATTGAAATATCGAGGCATGTTTCATGCCATTAAAAAAATCACCAAAGAGGAAGGAGTCAGAGCGTTGTATTCTGGGTAAATAAAGTGGAAATTAGTTGATAATTTTTTTTATTTAATGGGATTTTGTTTTGACAGAATTTGGCCAGCTGTTTTACGGCAAGCGACTTATGGAACAATTAAAATAGGAATTTATTATACGACTAAGAAACAATTAATTAAAAAACCAGAAGGTATATAAATGTGAATTTTACAAATTTGAAATATATTTTGTTGATTTTCTTCTTTCAAGATGAAACATTGCTGGTTAATGTTGCATGTGGGATGTTTGCCGGTATGATTTCTTCGGCGATTGCCAATCCGACCGATGTTCTTAAAGTATACTAAATAATCCCCGAGTCCTTTATTCCACTAATAAAAATTTATTTTAGGTGAGAATGCAATCACGCAACAAAAATGTCTCACGAAACGGAATGTTACGTAATTTTTACGAAATTTATCAACAAGAAGGACTTGCTGGCTTATGGAGGGTATTATAAAATCCCTTAAAATTAATAAAATGATTAAATAAATGTTGTCTTTTTAGGGTGTCGGACCCACAGCTCAAAGAGCCGCAGTCATAGTGGGAGTCGAACTACCGATTTACGATTTAACCAAAAAATATTTCATTGAATCGAAGATAATGGGTGACACGGTGCCCAATCATTTTGTGTGAGCTTTTATTTTTGATGATTTAATTTAATTAATTTAATTTGTTACCAGCGATAATTTGGTATTTCAGCTGTAGTTTATTAGCTGGATTAGGCGGGGCAATAGGTTCTAATCCAATAGATGTAGTCAAGGTAGATATTCGATCTTTTGGTATTATGGTGTTTTAGCAGCTTTACCATTCATTTCTGCCTGTACTATGTGCTTGGTGATGACCTTTTACTTGCCTTTGCTTTGTTGGGTGTTCTGTGACATGTTTAATTTCTCGCGCTTTATTATTGGTTTTTCATGCTTTTGCTTTTCAGCTCGAGTGCCATCTCGAGTTTGGGCGGTGCAATTGCTTCCAACCCGCTTGATGTGATAAAGGTGCCGTTTTAGTTCGAGTTTTAAGTTAAATTTGAGATAAATAAGTTTGATTTTCAGACTCGTCTAATGAATCAAAGAAGATTAAAAACGAGTTTAGTCAATGAGGCTAAAATGCCAGTGATCTACAAAAGTTCCTTCGATTGTCTTTTGCAGGTAATTTTGTTTAAATTTAATTTTGTTTGTTTTATGCTAATGTGAATTGGTTTATAATTTGTTAGACAGTGAGGAACGAAGGTTTTTTAGCGCTATACAAGGGGTTTATCCCAACATGGGTTCGACTTGGGCCTTGGAACATAATCGTATCCTTGTTAGAATTGAGTGACTGCTTAATTATTTTTCTAAAAATGATTTTTCCTTAATTATTTCAACAGTTTTTTGTAACATATGAACAACTTAAAACATTAAAGTGATGTGATAAAGAATGTTTAATTTATTTATGTTAGTAAACGACTAGAAATAAAGCTATTTATTTGTGAATCAAAGTGTTTATAAATGAAATATTCTACATATAAATAGTAAATTGTATTTAAATATCAGCTTTTGGCCAAGAAATTATTATATTATATTATTACGCCATATTATTTGTTTTCTTGACACTCAATTTATGCATATTCTGTTTATTTTTGAAGTGTTCGAATCCTGACAAACATCAAGAATTAAAGAAACCACTATTTTATTGTGTTAACTGGTGGTTATGTTGTTGGTCTTTGGTTACTGAGATCTTGAGATGGCGGGTTCGATTCCTGACCAAGGTAAAAAATTAAAGGATTTTTTTTTAGGAGCATAAGTTTACATGTACATGCTTTTCTGGAAAATAACGTCATCATTTATCAAGTGGAAAAGTGGAAACTAGAGTGAATACTCCATTTTTTACTTTTCCACTTGAGAAATGATGACGTCATTTTCCAGAAAAGCGTGTTCATGTAACTAGAGTAATTGACACCAGGTAGCAGATATTTCGGATCCGGAAATCCTGAGACAACGCACAACACGGTAATTAAGTATTCAAAGCATAGTGTTATTATTTTCCTCCTTTTTGAGGATTTTATTGCGACAAGTTTCGGATTTCTGGGATGCAGGAGAGCACGGAATAAGCAGCGTTGTTAATTCGTAAGTTTTGTTATAACTTAATTCTGTAATATTTTTGTATTTGTAATTATGTAGCATTTCGTTTAAACTTAAGCTTTTTAGTTAGATAATTTTGCCGTTTATTTTTAGTTGATATCAATTAGTTTTACTTATTTAATTATCAATTTATTTAAATTAGAATATTTCACAATTTACTTTCATTTGTCATTTCATTTGGTCGTTTGCTTTTATTTTAGTCAATTAATGAATAAAACATTTGAATGCGATAAAACATTTGAATACCTAATATGAAAGCAATTGGGAAAAATGAAACTTAACGATATCGCGTTCATTTTATTCGAATGTTTAATCGCATGTTTAATCGCGTTCATTTTATTCAAATGTTTTATCGCGTTCATTTTATTCAAATGTTTTATCGCGCTCATTTAATTTAACAGTTTTATCGCATTTTATTATGAGTTATTTTGATATTAATATACTTTTATTTTATTTAATTCGTATTTTATCATTTACTTTTTTTATTTGAATATTTTGCCGTCAATGCTTACTCTCGGTTTGTATTTTGTTTCAAGACTTTATAATTCACTTATACATTTAATTAATATTGATTTTTTTATTTTTTTATTTTGTATAGGCCATAAACAACATTCAAGATGGAAGAACTTTGAAGAGGACACAATGTAAGGTATAATTTATCCAGGGCCCAGACCCGCGCACATCTGGGCCCCACCGTTACTTTTATATAAAGGCTGGTGAATCTTAACCGAGTATTTTGGGATTCGTTATACCGTGAAGCTGACCTTTTCAGCTTGTCTTCCGAGGGGTTGTTCTTTTGGTTGTTTTTTTTGTTTTTTTTTTAATTGCTGTAAGTTTGATTTTTTTTAAATTTTTTGTTATTTATATTTCGATGATAATTTGTTTTTTTAATAATAAAATTAGATTGTGTTGAATAATTTTTTTATTCATTTATTAATTGATAACAAATACAATTTGTTTTCCTTTAAAATGTTCTTAAATATTAAACCTTCCGGGTGTTGCGCAGATTTTTTGGTCACGAAGTGAAATCCCTATACAGAAAAAAACAAACATTTGTTAGTATAACGAAAAGAACTTGTTAAATAGAACTGTTATACACTTACCTAATAAAGAAACTTCCATTTTCAGCAAGTCGATGCAGCGAGCGATGAGCTGGAGCCGGTGTCGAAGTCCAAAATGGAGCAAAAACTTAGAAACTGTTGCTTCCGCTGGCGGTGGCAGCACAGTCAGTTGACTCATTGCGTCATCTGTATGCGAATGCATTAGTCAATATAATATTCTATCCATAGCCCGTTTTAATTTGCATGTAGTGTTAGGTGATTATTATCTTTTAATATTTTTTAACTTGTCTGCTTGTGATTAGCATTCGGTTTATTTTTTATGCTTGGTAATTGGCACTTCGAATTTATTTGGTTTAAATTTTGTAGTACTTTTATTTAAGGCTAGTTTTCTCGCTGTTTCTTCTAATTTACTAATTTACTAATTTAGGATTTATTTAGGATTTATTTTGGATTTATTTAGGATTTATTTAGGATTTATTTAGGATTTATTTACTTTACTTATCGACCATTGTTAATCAATTCACTAGGCTATTATTTAAGACATTTTTACTGTTTATTTTGATAATTATTTTACGGCTTGTTCAGTATTACAGTACTTTAGTTTTTCAATTTCGGGACTATTTAAATTTTTACATTTTTCTGCTTTGATATTTAATTTACTGTTTTCCTATTCTTTGCTTACTCTATGCTCGCTTTACCGTATAATTTTAATTTATTTTTTGTTTATTCGACTAGGGACTTCGCGATTCAGAAGTGGTCACCACCAGACGAAATGGACTGTCTTCGTCGCAGGATGTGAACCAGGACTTGGCCGCGGACATGGACCCGGACATGGACCAGGACTTGGCCGCGGACATGGACCAGGACTTGGCCGCGGACATGGACCAGGACTTGGCCGCGGACATGGACCAGGACTTGGCCCAGGACTTCCGAGTAGAAGTCCGTGGTCCTCGGTGATACAGGAACGGTTATTTTTTTTTTTTTTTTTTTTTTAATAATACATAACCTTTTTTTTCAGAGTTCTAAAATTTCACTATAAGGGCGTTATGCTGCCAAAATTTTTTTCAAAACAAGTCAAGTCAGGAGAATGAGGAATGACTTAGAAAAAATTTTTGCGCGAGGTTATACACCCTCCTGCTTTTTAAAAAGAACGTTGTGTACCATTTTTAAAAAATTTTTTTATGTAATATTATTTTTTTTTTTTTTTATTGTAAATATATTTTTTTTAAATAAAATAAGTTCTTTTTATTTATTTTATGTATATATTATTTTATTAATAAAATAAATTACAACATTTTTTATAAATAAATATTTGAAGTAAATGTGTGAAGCCTGGTCCAATTCGCATGGTGGTGTCCACTTCTGAGTCGCGAAGTCCCTAGTCGAATAATCGAATAAATAAAATATATTAAGAAAACAACGATTAGTAGCGGATTTGAAGTAATACTGAAAGCTATAAATTATTGGTCTGAAAAGTTAATAGTAAAAACTACAAATAGATAGCAAAATTAAACTAATTTAGTCTGCATAATTAATACAGCAATTTTCTACGAATTAATCAGAAATTAAAACAATCCAAATTAAGCCGAAATTAAACGTTACAAATTAAACCGAAATTAAAACTTAAATTCCGAATTAAAAACCAAAGTAGCCCTAAAATAATTCTCAAAATGGTCGATATCTAGAAACAAAACAGCGAGAAAACTAGCCCTAAATAAAAGTACTATAAAAGAACTCTACAAAATGACATAGCAAACTGATAACAACTAGAAACTACAACTATGATTATGAATCAAAATAAAGACAATAATACTTACATTATTCAAAATAAAAGTACTATAAAAGAACTCTACAAAATGACATAGCAAAATGATAACAACTAGAAACTACAACTATGAATCAAAATAAAGACAATAATACTTACATTATTCAAAACTAGTACTAATTTCCGACTCGTTCCCCTTCCCACGACTGAACACCGTGCTCCTGGCTGAAGAAATTTGGAATGAACTAACGCCGAACCAACAAGTAAGCGGAAATGCCAAATTCAAATTAGGTGGAAGACTCATTTGAATAACCAGTGGAAACTTCTAGAAATAAATGAACTGCCATCTAGTGTAAACAAATAGAGACATTTATAAAAAAAAAAAAAAATATGTTATTACGCAACTCAACTCGTTCTGCTATCTGTTGACATCGCCTGTAACTAATAGCTACTAAATACTTGTTTCACGTCAAAACACAAGAATTAGAGTACGTAAGATTACTTTATTATTTTTTTATGAGTATAATAATGAATATTATCAACTTACATAAGTTGAATGAATTTACTTCCTAGTAGGTACATGATTTGGGATGAGCAGTTTTGAGTTGGTAGACGCTGCATCATCAGAGCAACAAAGCGATGGGTTATCCTTTAGTCTGCACAACTGAAATACAAAAGAAAATTCGAATCCAAAAATTTCAAACGCTACTATTGTTAACAGCAGACACATTTACATTTGGAATAAATCTTGGAAGAAATAATAATTACCTCTCGTTCGTGTGTTTAGCTGCAATCACGCAAAGAAGGTTGTTCAAAAGGTTCTTTGCTTCAACATCTTGAAGTGAACTTAATTCCACGTACGTCAATCCTCATTAAATAAGCCATTTTTCACCTTGTCTTACCTGCCAAGAACTAATCTGTAGAAAGCTGTTTTGCCAAAATACCAAAGACCTTTTGGTGTTTGCACAATTAAAAAGTTTGTGAAATTTGTGAAACTGTCATCTCCCAAAATTAGAAAAAAAAAGTCTGAAAATTACTAAAACTGACTAAAAATTAGCAACAAAAATTTATACTGGAAGAACAATGCCATACGGAGTTAAAAATATTAAGACAGACAGATATTTATTCTTTTCTGTAAAAATTTACTCAACAATATATTCTGCCGTTACTGTCTCATTCAAATGATTTAAGTAGTAAACAAAATGAAATCAATTAAAAAATATTTAAAAACAAAATCATCCAAAATTAAACATAAATCACACAAAAAATTAATTCTATAAAATAACAAATGCAATTCATAAAATTAAAAACTGCAAATTCAAACCCATAAAAATCATTTCATTAGTAAAAACAAAAAATTACAATTGTGACTCCATAATCTTAAATACTATTTGATTCTAAGAGTACTCTTTTGTCTGTTGATATTTGTTAACATTAAACTAATATAAGATGTCAACAAATCGTCCATTTTGTAACCCTGTAAAAATAATATAAAAAATTGGTTAAAAAAATATATAAACAAATGCGTTTAATATTTACCAGTGATGTCTCGCACAAAAGTTTACTTCCACGGACTAAATTGCCAATAGTCATGTGAAAGTACGTATTCCCACTGCTCCAATTAGAAATACGAGTGAAGGGATGAGTCACCAATATTTTCTTTTAAGAAAAAATAAACAATATGAGTACAAATTCAAAATAACATTAAGAAAACAATACATACCTTTGTATTTGGATCTATAAGGCTCACGCCTTGTTTATTAATGGCAATTAGTAAATGTTCGTTAAAATTGGGATCTGTGGACTGTTTGACTTCGAAAAACGCAGAGCCAAATGTCGGCCAACCATAAATTATTTTCAAGAAATTAATTTTCGCATCTTCGGGCGATAAAGTGGAATCTTGGTTATACGCAGCGATAATCGCTTTCTTCCACTCGTTCGAACTCTGAGCTTTAACCAAATCACCAGGTAAAAGTTCCCGTAAAATTTGCCTAAAACAAATGTAAATAATGTTTACATTTGTATTTAAACTGTCTCGTTTAATTCTTACTGAACAACTTGTAACTCCTGTTTACTCTCTCCAAACCGCACCCGATAAATAAGAGCGGCCAGCTGCGCCGCTTCCTCGTTAGTACATTTATGGTAACCTCGTAGGAGTTTAGGCAACTCCTGATGATAATGGAATATAATATCAGCATTTCGATCTTTCCCTGGTACCGTATTAGTCCATAATTTCTTCATAAAAAATACTTGGTAGGTAAATTGCGGGGTAATACCTAAATATAATTTTTTTTAGTTACGTATGCAAATTTTAAACTCAAGTCAAATAACATTACCCTCTCTAGTGGGTCTCGCTTTTTTAATCCAATCAGTTAGATGTCGAACAAAATCGAAGAAAAAATCAGTTTCCGGTACACTGATGACCTTATCGGCGATCTTGACGAACAAACTAAACCCTTCCGACCACTTTAAGTTTAATCGTTGGGCGATGCTGCTGCAAAAGTCTTTCGCTTTTGTACTCGAGTCAACTTCAAAAGCCTCGTCTGTGTCATCCGGAAAATACACTTTGTGAAATATTTGCGTAGTTTTGTGTTGAATCGCTTCAACTTCAACTTGATGTGGCGGATACTTCCGTTGACCGTTTCTATGATAACAAAGCAACCATTAAATATAAAATATAAAATATAAAATATAAAATATAAAATAATAATTTGTTTTAAGATTTACTTTAATGTTTTCTGCAATCTCTGCAAAGAATCAACGGCTATTGGATATCGCCTCGTTCGCAAGAAGAGCGTGAGTTCTCTCATGAGCGACTGGCTGCAAGCGAACAAACCTGTGGCCAGCCACATTAATTCCCATCCTCGTTCTTCACTCAGTCTGCAAATAATTAAATTTAAGAAAAGCAAACAGACAATGTTAGTCTTTGGTGTTTTGCCAAAACAGCAATATCATTTTTTCCCTAATCATTAGGGTTGTACTTGGGAGTTCATTTTGTATTTAGGAACTCATAACTTTGGATTAAAGAGATATGCTAAGGTAGAATCAAGTTTCACTTCAAGATGTTGATGCAATCAACATTATCATCTTGATTAAATAACTTTTACAGTATAGTTCTAGAGTGATTAATGTGAAAAATCTCTTTTGACTGATTACTTGGAAACAGCGTCATTTTCTTTCTCGCTAAACTGACCTGGTCTCTGCTTTCAAATTTAGGTTCTAGAATTTGGTGGATTTTGGCAAAACACCAAAGGGGTTAATATTATTTAGTTACAAACCTGTTTCTATTATCGGTTAACTGTTTCATTATTTGGCAATAAATTTCATCTCTCATTATTTCCTGCAAATTCAACCATTCAGACGAAAGTTCACTACAATTTCATAAAATGTTTACATGTTTTAGAGGTGCTTCAAAGATCTGATCTGTCAACTCATTTCCCGTTCGCGTCCTCTTGGAAGGTAAATCGCCCATATATTTTAAAGTACGTAAACTAACTGTTAAGGCTAAACGACGAATTTATTAAATAAGAAGAAAATGGTTCAAATTTGAGTAAAAGGATATAATTGAAAGCAAAACATGAATCTCGGCTCAGTTCTTCTTTGTTGACCAATTTTTTCAACAACGGTTGCTTGATTGGTTCACGAAAGTGTCGCCATATATCGTCCTTATCTTTCCGTCTTGCGCTCGAAAGCGTTAAGCTTTTGCTCAAAGATTTTTTCGGTGGCGGCCTGCAAATAAAAAGTAGTCAAGTAAAACACAGATGCAAATAAATACTTTAATGTACCTAAAGTGGTCAATAGCAAATTCTTCTAATGTATGAGGCTTTTCGTGCACTTCGACTCCATTCATTTGACTCGTATTAAAAATCCTTTTCTTTTCACTGCCTTCTTGCGTAAATAGTAACTAAAAGTGTTTAAAAAATGGTTAATAACATTAAAAATGTAATTGTAAGGTTTGCTCTACCAATATCTCGGCGGACGGCTTGGCATTGGCTGGCAAAACATAGACGCATTCGGCAGGGAAGTCACCTTTTTCCCCCGTCCTCTCGCATCGCCCAACGCACCAACCTGAGTTAAGTACCATTTCACCCGTATTATCGTCTTCAAGAATAATTAAATCTCCTTGATTGAAGTTCAAAAATGAAGAACCATCTGCATTTATTTACAAAAATTATTAATTATTATTTTTGTCTAAAATAAAGTTCCTGTTACCTATGGCTTTGTAATCCTGTAACGCAATAACAAATCTCGATCTTTTCTTGAGTCCCTCTAAGAAATATGTGACCAAGTCTCGGATATCTTCCGAGTTAGGACTTTGAAAAGTAAATTCTTCACCTCTAACTGTGGCCAATGTGAATGTCTGCATTAATAATTTGTCGGCCCTTGTAGTAAAAATATGGAAAAAAATATGAAAAAACTGAAGGGTGGCCAATTGGAATTGAATTTCAATTACTTTTGACTCGAAATGGAAGTTATTTCTGGAAAAGACAATTCCAACAACACTTGTTCTTGATCGTCCACAACATAAACCCCCGTCCAATTGACCGCAATAATGACATCATTTTTGGGCAAATTGGGACCCGAGGATCTAAACGCTTCGTAAAACCGTGAAAAAAGTAATGGCCATTTATATTTTGCATAATTAACAATATCTTCCTTCACTCGAAGAGCTCCAGCCTTCTCCTTAGAATAATAACTCTAGGATAACACAATTGTAAATATAAAAAAAAAAAATTACAAATAAAAATACCAACTTTTTTAAACGCATTCATCACTAAAGTTCCCCATCTATCGACACCTTTATCATTTCCTTGCAAACAATAATCAGGAATGTAATTCGGCATCAAACCGATCAACCGCTCGGTGTTCAGCTCGGTGCCGAACTCTATGTAGTACTGCTGAGCAGCTATCATCGCTAGATCTTCCTCTTTGTCGCAACGATATTCTCCAAATTTAACACCCCGCACCACTTGTTGATATATAAGATTAGTAGCCGAATCGTCTTCGGACGCGTCGTGCCACGGCGTAAATATTTCTTTGCGAAAGAAAAGACGCCAGGGCGCATTTCGTTCCCTGTGTGCCTTGTTCCTTAGCGTATTGCTCGCATTGCGATATCGCATCCATCACGTGGTCACCGCCACTTCCTAGCGAAGACACCTGATTGGAAATTATTTATCAATAATAATTTTAATAATTTTAAAAATAAAATTTGAGTTACAAACTTTGTCGAATAGAGCGATGTACAGAGAAAATCCAAATTGGTCTTTAAGTCCGATTTTATCCGCTAGTTGATTGCACAGTTCTCTCGCTGTTGTTGCGGAATCCGCTATCAGCGTGATTGTATTTCCGTCCATGAAAGTTATAGGCAGCATGAGCGGTTTTTTCGATTTCGTCGCTTGTAGTTCGAGCCAACTCGGCGGTTGGTTCCGCACTCCGTTCATGAATGTCCTCTTTAGTCTGTCGTCGCAATACGGCGCGTAACCGGGAGGCCCGTCACGGATAAACGACCGTAGATATTTCAAAAACTGTAAAAAAAAAATAATAATAATATATAAATCAGAATAATTAAATTAATTTTTAATTTTGATTTACTTTTTCAGATGGCGAGAAACAACCAACGCATAACGACAACAAAATCCATCCTCTCGCGTGAGAACTCTTACTGTGGTTGTTGGTCAATTGCTTGCAAATTTGACAATAAATTTCATCCCTGGAATAGAATAATATGTAAACACCACAATTTGTCCTTATATTCAAAAATAAACCTTAATTCCGCTCGTAAAATTCCATGGCCGATTATAAAATGTAATTTCTCTAAATTAGATGTGGGCCTCGACTCCAACCATTGACTGTAAGTTTCAGCCGCGTCGTCGTTATCCTCTTGTAACGTCTTTCTCATGTTTTCGGATAGTTTGTTTTTTCTTTTTAGAGTCAAGTTGATGAGTTGTTTCCGCAAACTTCGTGGTTTCTCTTTAATGTGCTCGTTATTCATTTGATCCTGGAATTCCTTGCTCTTCACAATAGATCTGCCCATAGTTCTACCCAATGTTTCTGTCACTTTGGTCATGACTGACATGTTGTCTCGAATTGAACTTTGGTAAAATTTTGGTTCGTTCAAGTCGCCCATGAAACGCAGTATAGTGATCCATAATGCCAACGCAGCCTATGAATAAAAAATTCATAATTTTATGCTTACGGTAACTAAAATTCACCAATTTCTTTACCATAGTATCGCCAGATGTTTGTAAACTTAAAAGCGGTTGTTTCAGCGCTCTTTTCATGTACTGATGATTGACATTTCCTTGAAAATAAGTCGTAGCAAACTTCTGAAATTTGTATTCGCTCAAATCTTTCTCATCATCGGGAAGTGTCGGTAAAGCGCCGTCTACATCTATAGAAGTCACTTCTTGCGTTGATTCATCGTCCTAACGAGAGAAAATCATTCAATTAACCGTAATTTCTAACTGTGTATTCGCTGTGCACTACCTTAGATCCCCAAATACCCCCAAATATTTTTTCCACTAAATTGCTATCGTCGAACTGTTCGTTTTTGCGCTCCTCTGCACTTCTAATGGCCGCATTCTTCACCGCGAGCTCTGTCCTGGCAATTTCTTCTGCTTTATTCACATTCTTTTCTATTTCGTGCAATCGGTCTCTGTATTTCTGATCGGCCAATTCCTTAGCCTTTTTAGAATTCATTTGCTTGGCCAAAGCCCGTTCTTCTTGATCTCGAATCTTCAATGCTTCTAAACGATGCCTGTATTGCATTCGTAACTTCCGATACTTTCGTTGAGCAATCATTCGCCTTACATGCGATTGGATTTTGATAATAGCTCTTGCACGACGTACGAAATATTTGCGAACTATATAACCCCTACATTGTGCCTGGAAATAACAAAATGACAAAATTAAAAACTTACAAAAATTATTTTTTTTTTGTCAATTGAACCTGCAAAGCTGTGACATTTCCACGAAGTAGTTTGAACCGATTTTGATAAAACTCGGGATCTAAGAAGGGCCTGAAGTCGTAGAAAACCAACTCGCATAGCGATAAATCGTTTTCGTTGTGCGTATGTTCGCCATGTCTTTTGTATCAGTCGTGCACTGGTTCTCATTCGCACAAAACGGCGTCTTAAAACCCATCCGCGAATGCACTTTTGTAGAATTAGGATCTTGCGAGTTAAAACTCGATCCCGTTCTTGTTCCAAAAACAAATCATGAGCGTCCTGGAATATAATTAGATTATTATTAATTTCTTTTAAATTTCATATCAATGACGTTGTACTTTTAGAAAAACTTTCGTTTTCCCCAATTGGTAATCTGCTTTAACGAGGACTTTCGAGCAAATTCTAGTTGTAGCTGCGTAACAGTCGACTTTGTGCGAAGGTGGGACACCGGGAATGAGGAAACGATATCGATCGACAAATTCCTTAAATGTATGTCGAATTGGATAACCAGCACGACGAATTCGAATTGTCTCCATCATTCCTGAGTAGCGAAGTTGTTTACAGCACAGCTCACGATCGAACATCTAAAAATAAAATCGTTTATAATTATTCCGTGCATAATTTTATTAAAAATACAAGTCACCATGGGCTTTTTTAGTTCGTTGGGTTTTATACACCGAATGAAAAACGGCTGACAATTGCTCAATGTTTTCATTAAACTATCCAGTGATTTTTTAAACTGTGCGCTTAGTGTTGGTGTCCGTTTTCTCGTCTCTGAACCCTAAAATACAAATAATAGTAACACAATTTTAATAACTTGCGCTGCATCGAGTTACCATTCCAATATCCTGGTAAAAAAGTGACTGCAGAAACTTATTTGTTGTCAGTTGGACTAATTGTAGTAAGTCTCCACTAAACGTATCTCGATTTTTATCCAAAAATCCCTACATTGAATAAATTATATGTATACAATCAATGTTTTGTCATTAATTACACATTTTTCAACCTCTTGTGTCGTAAAAAACAACTCCAGCAAAATGATTCAAGCCAAAAGATGTATTTATATCTGATTTCGGTTTCAAATAGTTGCGGTTGTTGCCGTGCTGTTTGTGAAGTTTGTTTAGCAACGTCTGATCAGTGCCCTTAAATAACAAAATCACATGAAAAAACCTAAAACTGAGTAAAATTTAAAATATTATTACGTACTTTAGGAAACTTGCTCTCTTCATCAACTAGCGCCATAATATTCATAGGCCTAATAGCGATCATATCGAGTGCTTCCTGATTGTCCACAAACTCAATGTGCTGCCAATTAATTGCCTCTAAATTATATTCCTCTTGTTCCAACTTAAAAATATGTCGCACAAAAAACTGTTGCAGATTTTCATTGGCGTAATTAATACAAAACTGCTCAAAACTAATTTGAAAAATTTTTTTAAAATTAATTAAAACTTGAAGAAAAAAACATTGATGAGCAATCCCACACCTATTTCGAGTAAAGTTTTCAAATCCAAAAATATCCAACACACCGATCGACGTCCTGATGTACCCAGGAGCCGATTTCGGTTTATATATGGCGCTATTAATTTTATTGACTATCCATATGAACATTCTACCGTAAATTCCCTTGACAAAAGCATCTCTCACATCTTTGGCCTGTGAGGCATTCAATGGTAAAATAACTGTGTCACCTTGAGCAAAAATCGAACGGGAAGTGAGAGCTTCGACAAATAATTTTGGATCAACCTAAAACAGACAAAAATGATATAAATTGTAAACAAACAAAATAAAACCCCGAATAATTTACTTCTAATAACTTGGATGCTCTTATGACAGGTCCGGCATCGATGATATGTGACGTATCCAAATTATCAACTACAGCTGCTTTATATTTAACATTTCCTAAATGAAGCATCGATCCCAGAATCTTCAAAATCTCCCAAATCTCTTTATCAGAAAACAGGAGAACTTTCATCGCTGAACGAATGTCGGAAAACTCGGCGCCATCATCGCGGCCATCACACGTGATGTTGCCACCTTGAGTCAAGTAATTGTAATGAGTGGCATCCTGGAGGTCCAGTTTATTTTTCTCGTCTCGCGATAATCCACTAAGCATGCAGTAAAATATGTGGTAATTTCTTTCATTTTGCGCCTGTTTGAGAATGTAAATAAGGTTCAATAGTGTCGAATATTTGTTATTTAATTAAGTACCTGGCTAATTAAGCGTGATTTTTCAAGTAGGTACTGCTCTATCCGAGCACCTTCGATGATTCCTTGTTGATTAAAATGAATATCGATGTATTTTCCAAACCGGCTCGAATTATCATTGCGGATAGTCTTTGCATTGCCAAAAGCTAAAAGATTATGAATTTCAAAATAGTTATAAATAATTTAAGGTCTTAAAATGTCAAAAACCTTCTAAAATGGGATTAGCTTCGAGAATTTGCTGCTCAATCCACGAATGTTGCCCACTGATAGCAGCTAAGAACTGAAGGATTAATTTTGTACTCTCCGTTTTACCAGCTCCACTTTCGCCACTAAATAAGTAATAAGTGACAAAAAATAATGAATAAATTATTTTTTTAAATAAATAAATAAATGATTATGATTTGATATTATACCTAATAATCACACACTGATCCTGCGCGAATCGTTTCATATTTGTGTATGCATTATCTCCAATAGCAAATATATGCGGCGGCAATTCTCCAATTTTCCTATCTTTGTACATTTTTATTTGATCTGCCGTATAAATAGGTAAAATCTGATACGGATTAACAGCCACCAAAATCGACCCTGTGTATGTCTTCAAATAAAATAAAATAAAATAAA
>JH431688.1:0-18305 GCA_000239455.1 Strigamia maritima | reverse complement strand
TTTTTTTGTTACTGCACAAATTCTAATTTTTACCGGCACGAATTCGGCACTTAGAATAAGTTCCCACACAAAATAAATCGAGCAATTTTATTTTATTGCAGTTTTAGAACTTAGCCTAAGTGTCAAATTCGTGCCGATTTTTGCAGTAAAAATTAGAATTTGTGCCGTAACAAAAAAAAATTATCAACGGACGAATATTTGCCGATGCAAACATTCAATCGTAAATAACGTTTTTTCTGTTATGGCACGATTAAGCCTGATTTGAAGTTGATTGTTGTCGGTTTTCCGGTGTCACAAACATAGTTTTCAATGTCTGATCGGTCGTTTTTTAAAATCTGCGTCACGCAGTTTTTTTGGGCTGGGTCTATTTCCGCGCAGCCTAGTCCCGCCCCGCATATTTCGGCGCAGCCTAATTCCGCGCAGGTGAATTCCGCGCACAATTTAATTATAAGTTTTGTTTCTTTTCCGCGCAATTAGATTTATGCGCAGAAGTAATCATTGACGCGCAATAGATTTCTATTGCGCGTCGTTTCTATTCCGCGCAGTGTCTATTTCGCGCAAATAAATTATATTCCGCGCGTGTCTATTTCGCGCAGCGCGTGTTATGCGCAATCGGTTTTTATTTTAATCGTTTCCATTCCGCGTCATTTCTATTCCGCGTCGTAATTTTTTTATTTTTTTTTATTTTAATTTCATTTTATAATTTCTACTTTGCGCCATGTCTATTCCGCATGGCTCACGTGGTTGCTGTTTTCAAAACGACCCTCTGTTGACATTCCTTGATCGTTCATAGATTTTTAATTGTTGTGGCTCTTTTACTACGAGCCACAACATTTAAAAATCTATGAATGAACTCAGGAATGTCAACAAAGGGTCGTTTTACTATGATGAAGGGTCGTAATTCCCAAGGGAGTATTGAGGGAGCACATAGACACTCCTGACCCATATTCGCTCCAACAATGAGTTGCTAAGCAACTCAGTATTGCAGCGAAGTTCCCCTCTACAAAAACAGAAAAATTTCTCTGTTTTGGAAATTAAAAATATACCATTGAAATAAAATGAATTGAAATTTTTTTTTTTATTTATTTATTTATTTATTATTTATTTAAAAGAAAAATTAGAAACAACATTTAAAGAGCGGTTGGACAAAGGATTGACAAATCGGGCACTTAAGTTTGTTTTCTGTGATTAGCATTTGCTTCACACAGTGAGCGCATGCACCATGCAAATTTGAGCTCCCATCATTAAATGCCACATTAATTCGTCGTATTAAGCAAATGCTGCATCTCATTTCATTTTCCATCGACAGTTATCTCCTCTGTTTGCGTTAACATTCCTTCTATGAACTCTAAACGCCGTGCTTGCTCTTCATAAACTTCAATAGGATACTCCGCCCGTTCCCAAGCTGTGATTTCCTGTGTTACGAATGTAAACTCACGAATGTAAACAGAGGGTCGTTTTGGGAACCACGCGTTTTGGAAACCATGCGTTTTGGAAACCACGCGAAATAGACACTATTACACGCGTAATTGGGCTGCGCGTAATTCATTTGTATTTTTATATTGTATTTATATTTTTATATTTTTTATATTTTTATTTCCTGCGCAGAATAAAAGAATTTTATTTTAAAAAAAGGCCACGCGGAATAGAAATATTTTTTATTTAATTTTTATTATTTAAAATTTACAAAATTTACACAAATTCCGCGCAAGCAGAATAGCAACTGCGCGGAATAGACGTACGCGGAATAGAAATGCCTTAAGCAAAATAAACATTGCGCGCATCTAAAATTCTTATGCGCGCATTTAGTACTGTGCGGAATTCGCCTGCGCGGAATTAGTCAGCGTCGAATAATTAATATTGCTAGTTAAATTCCAAACTCACAGAAAAGTTGCTGCAATGTAGTGGAAACTTTAGTTTGATGATCATCTTGTAATTAATGTTTCCGTAAGGAAGCTGCAATGCTAAATATAAATTTTGAAACAAAAAATTTGGATTTGTTTTGGTTCTTTTTTTAAACTTACAACTTGAAATTTGGGCAGTCGGTTGTACAAGAGCTTCATAATTATGAACCGTAAGATTAATGCGTGATTTTCCCTGCAAAGATTTTTCTTACTATTAAGCTGGGTTCTCACTTGCGATTTTTCCGCATTATCGCGCGAATTCCGCGCGGAAAACAAACGTCAAAATTGCGCTATTTTTAAAATTGAAAACTTTTCTAAGGTTTTTCTGTGTTTTTGCTGCATGTGAGAACCTAGAAAAATTTTCAGTTTTAGAAATAGCGCAATTTTGAAACAAAATAAGTTTTAAAAAATCGCAAAACGCAATAAAATCGCACGATTTTACCGCAAGTGAGAATCCAGCATGAGTCAACACAGGGTGTTTCAGTAATGCTAGGCGCAGACATGGAACAATTTGCACCGCATTCGAATCGCTGATGGCTCTGCGCATGTGCTAAAATGTCACTTCCGTCGCGCAATCAGGGAATATACTTTTGAAAATAGTACAGCATCCGTGTACTTTTTCACCAGGCGATGCAAATCGCATCCAATGGAATGCGAGTGATGCGTATCACATGTTCTAATTGCGCCATTTTGTTTGTTTTCAACAATTGTTCCAAAATATTTGTCAGCACCTCTGCTACAGCAAACTAGGCGCGAATCGAGAAGCAATTGTTTGTTTTAATTGTATAGTTATAATGTCATGTCGACAAATATTTTAGAACATTGATCCAAAATATTGTTCCAAAATGATGTCATAACTAAGAAATTAGAACACGAGATAAAATACTCGCATCTCATTGGATGCGATTTGTATCGCCAGGCAAAAAATACACGATGGCTGTACTTTTTTCAAGAGTAGAATGTTCTGTCGCGTGACGGAAGTGACTTTTGTGCGCATGCGCAGAAGTAGCAGCGATCGGCTGCGATGCGAAGTTTGCGCCCAGCATCACAGAGATTTATCAAAACTATTAAAAATATTTTATAGGTATTGGATTTGAAATTATTGCTTTATATGTTATTGATCATGGCGAACAGATTGGTTACAGGACCTGTGACCTCAAAGGTCATTTGCATAATTTTTGAATTTTTAACTTTTCAACAATTAGGTTTAGCAAAAAACTTCCAATCAGAAAGTTGTAGAGAATCATTTGTTTACTAGAACAGAGACTTTGCGTTTTCTCTTATGAGATTTAATTCATTACGAGAATGCCAAAAAAGATATTGTTAAAAACTCAACTAAAAACACTAAATATCTTTATTGCAATTAAATTTTTGGAATTAAATCTTGAACGAGAAAATGCAAAGTCTCTAATATCATTAAAAAAACATGTTATTATGAACTTATTTTGAGGAAAATTAGTTGGTACAAAAAAATTTTTTTTCTCAGTTTTTCTTAATTTTTAAGAAATTTTATTGGAATTTGAACTTAAAACGAATATACTTGGAAACATTTAGGTGACTTAAAATCACAAAACAAACAAATCAATAAAATGTAATCTCGGCTGAATGAAGTGAAGTGTAGCGAAGCGCAACGAACGAATGATAGCCGGGCATCATTCAAACGAGTAATCGGAGGAGTAAAAAGTTTGAAGGATATTGGTTAAATTTCCTGCATCCGTGGATAATTGTTCGAATCTATCCTGAAATAATTGCTCATAATTGATATTGTCCGAATTATCGTCCAAAATGTCGTCAACGTTCTCGTGCACGTGGGCCCCACCAGTTTGGGGGGCAAAACGATTAAAATTTATCTTTTGGGCGTCTTTATCCGTCATTGCGCGTATTAGTAATTAAAAATACTTCAATCTGAAATTGGTTTTGAAGAAAAGTTAGAAAAGTTTTTCAAAAAATTGATTAAACATGCAAATTTGTAGAGAACATTCAAAAAACTGACCGCGCGACCCGTAAATAGAACAGGAACTGACGTGACCCGAATAGTGGCTCCATCTACTGGGACTAGCCGGAGATTACGAGTTTGAATTTCTTAAAAATCAAGGAAACCGTTTTATGTCAAGTAATTTTCATATTTTTTGCCAACTAAGTTCCTATTAGCATACTGTTTTTTTAATGATATTGTACTAAACAAATGAACAACTTTCTAATTATGGAAATTTTGGAATTTTGCGAGATAGCATTGGGATCGCATTGTTGCAATCAACTGATTGATACCGAATGTGTCTCATTGTGTTTTTCCCGGTGTGTATACTTAGAAACCAAAAATCTAACTATTTTAATTTTTTTAATTTAGCCTGATCCATTACTTTTAAATCACTCTGTATACCAGTAGAAAGATGAAGATAAAATGATATTTACTATTGCAATGTACGCATCAGTTATGTAACTAGGAATTCTCAAATATTTCATAACCTCGTTAATGTCATCACCAAAGTAAGGGTTTTCTAGTTGCCACAAACCTTCACATAGAAGCGACTTATCTTCATAATCAGTATTTTGAATTTTGTTATATTCTAGCGTTGTTTTAGGAAAAATATAAACAAATGGAAATGGTCCGTATGATGTTTCAATGAAGTGTGCATCAACCACTGTTGGTTCCTGCAGGAAATGCTCAAGTCTGTCTGCAGTTTGGTAAAGACACACGGCCAAATTGATAATGAGTAGTCTGAAAAGTAGAATTGACAGAATTTTTTTCTTTTCTGAAATGTTGTTTAAAGATTTGATAAAGTCTGGAGTTTGCGATTGTTCTTCCAAAATTGAGCCAACAAAGCTTTGCATCTTTCGTTTTTTTCGCTGTTGTATCTGCTCAATGGGTCGTTTTGATATGAATCCATTCATTTTATCCATTTTGTCATGTAATTCTTATCTTATTCTGAAATTAAATGTGGAAGAAGATAATTAATTGTCACGAACTCACAACCTAAAAAGGAAAAGTGACTTGTCAATGAACAGAAATTTGTTCAACTTTTTCATTTGTATTTTTATTGAGTCAACTGTTGAATAAAAATTAGATTTAGTTGATAAATTGTCTATTCCAACTTGGCTAATATATTTATTTCATGAAAATCTGTTAGAAAATAAATAAAATTTGTGAAAAACAATGACAAACTATTTGGATGGACATCAGCAAACATTGTGTGGCTCATGTAGGTGCGTGATCCACGGCCACGATGTTCGCTGATGTCCGTCAAAATGGTTTGTCATTATTTTTTGCAACTTTTACCTATTTTTATCCCTATTTCTCAAGGTATTGTTAGGATGTTGTTTAATGAAGTTCCCACTTATAAAATTGGCAGGTTTTATTCGATAAAGCTTCACTGTAGAGTCGAGAAACATTATTCTCGATTCATCCTTTCCAAGATGACTGCCACTGAAGCAGTTTTTGTGAGTGCTGATCTGTGCAGTAAAAAGAAGTGACTTCTATAAGGCAAAGAAGTGAGTTGTGTTTGCCTTTTTTCTAAAGTCACTTTAGACACTTGTATAAGACAAAAATAACGTAAATTATGTCATATTTGCCTTACAAACGTCATTTCAGGCAAATAAGTGACTTTTCTTTTTAGGATTGAACGCACATAATGTTTTGTTAATTGCGCAGTTCTTCAGTTGCACAGTTTATACTCGCTCTCTCTTTTGTTGGATGGATCAATATTGTTATGAATTACAGAAAAATATTTTAAAATATAAAATAAAGTGACATGTCCACATTTATTAATTAAATATTAGTTGCATTCATCCTGAAAAGGATAAGTCACTTTTTATTGGCCTTATGGAAAAGTGAATTCTCAATGAACACACTTTAAAATTGTTCATGCACACACAGTTATATCAAAATGTCTACCGATCGAGCAAAAACAATTTACTAGCCTGATCTTACTCTAAGTAATGAAATTCTGAAAGAAAATTGTCAATTTGTGTTGCTTCTTCATTTGACCAAGGTCGTTCAGCAGAATGACATGTCATCACAGATTATACAGATAGGCAGGTCCACCTCATTTCCGTCATTTTCTTGATGCACGGTTACGGTGGCGCCCTCAGGTGCTTAGATATGCACAACTATGTGTGAAATGTTCTTCATTTGGCATTTTTTTCAAGTAAATTATTAATAATAAATTGAACAATTTTTTTAACAATGTAATTTTAAAAAATTAATAAATTTCAGCTAATATTTGGTGGTTTTTATTTAAAATGTTTTCGAGTTTAGTCTACTAGCCACCAGGGAAATGCACAAAACCACGTTCAACAATGGCGTCGACCTTGCTATCTGTATAATCTGTGATGTCATTTTGGGGAAGCGATTTTGGTTGTTTTAACTGAGCATGTGCAGCAAAAATAAGCGACTTCTATAAGACAAAGAAGTAAGCTGCCTTTTCTCTAAAATTACTTTAGTCACTTCTATATAAGAAAACTATGACATACTTGCCTTACAAAGACGCTAATGCTAGGTTCCCACTTGGCAGAAACTCAGACAGAAGAAAAGTATGTTTTTCTGTCGTTGGTTCCCACCTGTGGACTGAAAAGTGAGCAAAAAAGTGCAGAAAAGTAGAATTTAAAAATGGATGCCAGCTAAGGAAGGCAATTTGTAAAACCCTGCTGTTTTCTACACTCAAAATTTTCTGCAGCAAAAAATTTTCTGTCGGAATTTCTGCTAAGTGGGAACTTAAACAGAAAATAGTTTTTGCTGCATAAAATTTTCCGCAGCGTTTTTGCTGATTGTGTTTACAAATTGCCTTCCTTAGCTGGCATCCATTTTTAAATTCTACTTTTCAGCACCTTTCTGCCATTTTTTCTGGCCACGAGTGGGAACCAACAACAAAAAAATTTAATTTTCTGTCTAAGTTTCCGTCAAGTAGAAACCATTAACGCAAATAAGTGACTTTTGTTTTCAGGATTGAATCATTATTAGCAACTTTGAAATTAAATACACATTTTTAAGGATGTCTGGCTTTTTATATTTCCCTATTGTCTGATGGGAAATGTTTCTGAAACCTCCTACTTTAGACATCTTTACTTAAGTTATCCAATTCCTATCTTAGGTAAAGATGTCTAAAGTAGGAGGTTTTAGATGAATTTGATGTCAAATACATTATATCCTGTCACTTTAAGTCAACTACACACTTAAGAATTTTATTCAGGCAATATTGAATGCAACTTAAGTGATATTAATTACCTTAAGCATGTCATTTGCCATAACTATGACGTCCAAAACGTCACATGTAATGAATTTAAGTCAACTTAGCAGTTAAGTCAACTAAGTTAATTTATCTAAATCAAATTGAACGCACCTTATATCAAATTACATAAAGTCCCTATGAGCAACATAGACATGAAGATGTCTTGAGCCGTAATAGAAACTTCTCTGCTGAGTTTGTTCTGTGAGCATTTCAATTGAGAAATGTATTTATTTATCACGTGTCATTTTGGACCATTTCGAAAGGAAATTATTGTAAACGCTTAATTTGATGAATTATAGTGCCTGACAAGTTTTTCTAGCTTATTATTGTCAAAAAAAGAATATTGACTGATGGTTTTTTTCCAAATGAATATTTTATTAGTGTTTTGTCGAATTAACTATCAATAACTGTCAGCAACAATAATTTAAACATTAAAAAAGTGTTGTTTTTTTTTTTTTGCTTACCAACTCTTTGTAGATGCTAGCAAGAGGTCGAATGAATTTATGGATAATGACATGTAAAATTGTAATTTTGATTTATTAGAATTGTTTACTTTTTTAAAGTATATAAAAGGTATTTAAATAAGCCAAATAGCTCAATGCCAATGTTTGTCCATGAGTCTCAATAGGGTGATTTTGTATAATATTTGATTGAATGCATGAATGCATTCAAAGTATGTTTGTCGTATTACTAGTACATGTTTTATGAAATTAACATAATGAATGAATGAATGAAAACAAAGTCAACCTGTTTATAAAATTTTATTCAAATGTTATTTACTTTGTCAGTCTGTGAAAGGTTTTGTTTGTAATTGAATTGCGTTTCTGGAAACCTTACATTTCTATTTCTGGTCATTATTCAATATAAACTTTTTTCATACTGTTAAATGAATGAGCTGTATGTGATCAAACGTGCAATGACATCAACAGGATTTCGATTTGTTAACATCAACATGATGTTAACATATTGAGGAAAAAAAATATTGAAATGAATTTTTACGTACTGTCTATTTCCCCGAACGGCTCGTAGCTATAATTTCTATTTCCAGTCCAGTTTACCTAATAAGATGAGGTCAGCCCGCCGCAGGCGTTAGGCTAAGTCATGAGAATGGTGAACCAGAATTTGAAATTCGTTCGGGGAAATAGCCTTGGCGAAATATTAACAACTGAACTGGAAGAAAAATATAAGTTTGTCTTACGATAATGCATCTTTCCTAACGATGAAATTAGTAGACAGTGGTGGACAGTTTGCGATTTCTCGTACTAGACCGAAAACGAGATTTAAAAAAAGGAAATTTTCAAAAAAAATTGTTTTTTTAAAACTCATTAATAAAATGTATAGTAATGGTGTTTGCAATTTGTCACGAAACGCATTACATACGACACTTAAATCGGTGGCAACAATTTTTAGCAGAACTAGACACTATCACAAATTAAGCCGAAGTATTGGGCTTGTGGTTTGTGCAAGGTGTTTGACTGATTCAGAAACTAACCTGAGATAATGTAATCGACACAACTTTGCCAAAATTGCAGCCGAAGCAGAGGGAAAATGGCGGTGGAATTTTGCAACAATTGTTGTGATTTTATGCAGTGCGCAATTCAAGTCGTATACACGACAATTTGAAACGAGATTTTTGTAAATTACGAGAATACATGTAACGAGATATTTAACGATATTATACAGTATTTTGGCATTCTCGTAATGAAATAAATCTTGTACGAGAAATCGCAAACTGTCTAGTAATAACTAGCAGTAACCCATCCAAAATGACGGTTTTTTAATTCAACATACTCTTGTTATATTAAAAACGTGGCGCTTTCTAGCAGCATTAACCGTCAAAAAGATCGGGTTTTCCAAACTATCAAAAACACCATAACCGTAAAAAATTATGGTTCTTTACCGGTACCTCTCTAAAAACATACAAGAGGTAGGAAATTATTTTTACAATGTTTGTGGCGCCCTCTAATGATAACTTGTCAAACATGAATGTTCTTTTTATACATTAGACGTCGTATGTCGTTGTGTCAAAAACGATTGTGGCGCCCCCGAACAGCGTTACAGTCCCACTTACATACACGGTAATTTTTTTGTTGATAAATTTATCCTATAATAATTGGCCACTGCCTGCCTTGCCGAGCTTGATTCGCTCGCCGGGGTCGACTCGGGAGGCGAACCTACTGCCCAATGCTTCCAAATTTTTTCTAAGTCCTGCCTGCCTGTGAAGCCTTGAGTTTTAAATTTAATCCACGGTAAATGGCGCAACGGTTTTGGAGATTGGCGGCACAGGATTGGGTCGTGTTTTTTCCCCGTCGTTTGATAGGCTTTTCCGGTTTGTGTATCATAATTTCTTTGCAATAGATATTGGAATACAAGTAGGTGGTGATTTTAAGAATTAGCACTTACAAAATACAAATTGTGAATTTTTTTGTCTACTTTAGAATCAAATGAAATGTTCGATTAACGAAAATGTTGAGAGACCAGTCAAAATGCCAATAATCGATCCGATTTGACACATTAATTTGACGAGACTAATTATTTCCTGGTCTTCAATTACTTCTCGAATGTTGTCATCAATTGTGTATTTTATATCAGTACGAACCCGATCATCTTGGTTTATCATTCTAGGTAAGAATATTGTTTCATTACAGCGTTGTGCGCAGGAACAGTCTTTGCGAGGATCAGTTTTGAATTGAGTCTCGAAATATAATTTTTTAGTCAACTTAGCTGTTTCGGGAGTCACACAAAGAGATGGTTCACTTTTCGACATAAATGGTAATCTAATCACAAGATGGTGAAGCAATACAAACAAAAAAAGTGTCTAAACTTTATTTCATACATTGCTAGTTGCGGCAAACTCTCAATAATTCGAAAAGGACCATAAAACTAAAAGGGCAAAACGAACATTATGCTGGAGACATACTAGGCGCGAATCGCGTCGATTTGCGATTTTGGCGCTATTTTTAAGCTGCGATTCGCCTGATTGTTTCGCTAGGACTGACGCACCTGGCGATGCGAAATGATTTTTTTCTTACTATCTCGTCTAATTCTTACTGCAATCTGGTTCCAGACTCCATCTTTGTAATCGGGCTGTGTTTTATCATATAAAACGGAATTTCCTTATTTATTCTAAAAGGTGTTCCACCGCTTCAACTGTCCATCGATCCACCATTTTGAATTTCCAGGTAAAATGCCAGGTAAAATGTCATGTGTTTCTAACATCGCTCCTGATTGGCTGCGATTTGGAATCGCGATCAAAAAAGTACTATGGCAGCATGTACTTTCAAAATCGCGTGGCAAAAGTACAGCCACGCGATTTTACCCGGAAATAAGCGGATTAAAAAGGGTGTCAAAATCGCCAAGCGGCGCGATTCGCGCCTTGTGTGTCTCCAGCATTAAGCTGGGTTCTCACTTGCGATTTTTCCGCTTTATCGCGCGAATTCCGCGCGGAAAACTTTCGTCAAAATTGCGCCATTTTTAAAATTTAAAATTTTTCTAGGTTTTTTTGTGTTTTTGCTGCATGTGGAAACCTAGAAAAATTTTCAATTTCAAAAATATCGCAATTTTGAGGCAAAATAAGTTTTAAAAAACCGCAAAACGCAAGAAAATCGCGCGATTTTACCGCAAGTGAGAATCCAGCATTAGAGATGTGCGCCGTCTCATTTTTGTCGGCGGTGGCCAGGTTCGGCTTGCTGCGGCTTGATGGTGGAGTCTGGCCCTCAGCTAGCCACTATAGCACGTGGCGAGTGGCGGCTAGCGGTTTAGTCGATTAAATAAGCTCTTAGCTGCTGTTGGCCAGCTTCTCGGCTGAGCCATAAGTGGCTGACAGATGGTATGTTTACGTCGTGCAACCAGCCGGCTTAAAATGAACAAATTTTCGGCTGTTATGGCTGGCAAAGTTGCCACTATAGGGACAGCAAGTGGCGGCAGCAGCTTTGCGTAAGCTGACCAGTCGCCGAGTCGAATCGGTGCACACCACAAACATAACGAACAAAAAGACGACAAAAAACAATCATATATTGTAGTTATTAGACAAATTTATATAAAGTTGTATTAATGTCCAAGCAAACAGGCTCTAGCCAATGGGAGTTTGTCGCAATATGTTGGAAATGGAGTTTAATTTTACCGAATATTGTCTACACTCATGGTACGTCTCCACTAGGCCAAATGTTCCAGAAAAATAAAGTTTTGGACTCCATTACTTAATTTTCCAGTTAAAAGTTCCAGAACATTATTGTCTCGAATTGTTTGCTAGAACATTTGTTACAACACAGATTATACAGATAGGCAGGTCCACCTCATTTCCGTCATTTTCTTGATGCGCGGTTACGGTGGCGCCCTCAGGTGCTTAGATATGCACAACTACGTGTGAAATGTTCTTCATTTGGCATTTTTTTCAAGTAAATTATTAATAATAAATCGGACAATTTTTTTAACAATGTAATTTTAAAAAATTAATAAATTTCAGCTAATATTTGGTGGTTTTTATTTAAAATGTTTTCGAGTTTAGTCTACTAGCCACCAGGGAAATGCACAAAACCACGTTTCAACAATGGCGTCGACCTTGCTATCTGTATAATCTGTGGTTACAAATGGAACATTTGTTCTAAACCAATGTGGCGGCAGAATAAGATAGATCGATGATCCGAATTCTAAGCTAAATATCGTCTAAATTCGAAGCACAAGAAGTGTAAAAAAACAGATGTTTGCGCTTCGAATTTAGAAGATACATATTAACCTAAAAGGTCGATATCAGCATGTTTGTTCTGGGCACCGCCATTTTGAATGTTCTAGAACTTACAAGGACAGGTGGAGCCACCTGATTTAATAAGTGGAAAATTATTTTCTTATTAATTTTCTGGAACTTGATTTTCCAGGAACATTTGTCCTAGTGGAGGCATAGCATCAGAAAAAAGTTGCCATTTTAGCATTGTCCCGTGGGGCCAACTCCATAATCAGAGTAATGGCACTCCAAAACGAGAGTTTGGTATTTGAAAAACTCCATGTTTGAAGTAACAATACTTTGAAATAGAATATCAAAACTCTAAAATTAAAGTACCGTATATACTCGCGTATAAGTCGACCCCGACTTAAAACCGGTCAAAAGCCATTGACCCACGTATAAGTCGAATTGGAAGAAAAATACCAGGATTTGGTCCAAAAATCCTCGACTTTATATGCGAGCATATACAAAACCCACCGAATTGGAAGAAAAATACCAGGATTTGGTCCAAAAATCCTTGACTTTAAACGCAAGCACGGAATTCACAAATCACGTCTGGTCAACGTTCAGGCCACCCTATAGGTAGTCTATGGGGTGGCCTGCATGTTGAACGGACTTAATTTGTAAAATTCTAAAAAAAAAAATGTTGTTTCCTTGACTCGCGTATAAGTGGAATTTGGAAAAATAGGCCTAGATTTGGTCCAAAAATTCTCGACTTATACGCGAGTATATGCGGTATTATTATACTCTTTTAAATGTGAGAGTTGGCATAATGGACAAAATGGAGTAAAATGGATACATTTTTTCTATGAGTGTATACTTACGTGCAGTTAAATGGTTGTTGATCCAGTTTTGATGCGTAACATTTTTGTTCACATTCTGAAACTACGTCATTTGCTTGGCAAGGAGTTTTCGGGGTATTTATTCGAAGTAACTGGAAAGAAAATGCCGCGGATTACGGTATTTTTTCTTAGTAATGTTAGCATACCGTTTGACGTGAAATGGAAATTTGCATAAAACCTCTACGATGTATGTAAAAGATATGTTTCGGATGAAAAAATTGATTTTGCGGTAAAATGAAGTGCTGTATTGAATATAATAGAATTTAAAATTGAAATCAATGTAAAAAAAAAATTCTCACCGGTTGATTTTCATTGCATATTTTATTTATATCCATTCCCATTATTCGTATAAAGCTTTGCTTTGGGTCATAAGGCATATCAACTGTGGATATTTAAAAAGAAAAAAATATTTATTAGTGTTTAATATTTTTTTTTATACCTTTCTGAAGCACAGTGCAGATTCCAAATATTGTTGACAATTTTGATTTATTGGCAGGGTTTGACTATAAACCAAAGAAATTGATGGATGATATAGTTCAAATTTGAATATTTTTCAATATTTCATGTTTACTTTTAACTCATCCCCCACTATACTTTCCACTTGGATAATCTCGTCAAAATTAGAAGAATCATTCCACAATTTGTATGGATTTTTAGCGAATGGAGATTTAGGATGGAGTAAATCGCAGAGTTGGTAACCAGAACAATAATGAGTATTGACTTTTTCAGCTAATTCTGTCTTTGATGTTGATATTTTGACATTTTCTCGACAATCAATAATAAGTGGAAAATGAATGATGTCATCTCTTTTGAGACCAATGGTTTTGACAAGTGGATAATCAAAATACAAATTAATTGAGTTGTAAACTTGATAAATTGATGTGAAAATCAGAAATAGTAAAACCATGTTTCTGACAACAGCAGAGTCTTGTTTTTTGGTTTTCTTACATTTTTTAAGAATTCCTTGAAATTTGTTTCTTAGCTCAGAATTTGCTTTTGCTGTTTCGTGTAATTTAAAAAAAGGCATTATTTTGCAGCAGTCAACTAATATTTGAACGAGTGTTAAACAAGACATTCCGAAATAGAGTCCGATGTTTCCACCAATGTCACACAGTAAAAAGATTACATCGTAAGATAAGCGTTCTTGCAATGTTCGCACGAATTTATTGACAACTGAAACTTCAATGCCAGTCTCAGAACTAAAGATTTGATCATATGTTGTACTTAATTGGGTGATGTCGCATAAATCGAGGCATTTACACGCTTTTGGTACATCTACTGCATCAAGTATGAATCTTTTCCACGAGTTGTATTGTTCTCTTAGATAACTGTCATTGCATTTGGCTAGGTTTCTTGCATCATGAAATGGATATCTAAAAAATACAACTTTAGATTTTTGAATTCATTTGAATTTGAAATAAAAGTGTAAAATTATTGGTTATTTGAATTTGGATGTGTATATGGTGTGATCAATGGGGTCATGCAGCCTTATGTGGGATGCATTGGAATCCAACTCATGTGGTTTTATTAGTCTTTATAATGCTGTCTAGGGGTCGATGATGCTTCCCTGCTATCTATTTGACGATACCACCAAGTACCCTTAACTAAGATCGGGTCCACTGACCGGGTTTGCGAGATCGGACTATTCTTAAAACCTAAGCCGTAAGTTTACCTACAGCTCAACATGTTTCTTTCAATGAGGCTTTATTGGTCTGAACACTGGACAGCGAGTATTGCAGCGAAGCATGTTAGCTTGGATGCTGGTTCACATATAGGTACTTGCTGTCCACTGGCTTTCTCAGTCCCCTGGTGGTCGCTGGTCTTTGGGCAATCTTGATTGGACGTTGACCATTGACCATTGGGACCTCTATTGTGGTGTATTGGCAGTGACTGACAGTTACAATGGCATATTATAACAGATTGAGTGAAGAAATGTACCTGCAAGTAATGTTTTTCATGAGACAAGGACTTAAGCAGTCATGTAAATTATTATTGCAAGGTTTTCGTTCTGTATTGATGAAGTGATACTAAAATGAAAATTTCTAATTATTACTACCAAAGGTTTTTTTTTTTCAAAAATTTCAAGTTTTTATACTTTTTGCAAGTTAGTTGTCAAAAGGTGTTTAGTAGGTGCTTCTATTGTATTATGTGATGCTGGGTCTACCCACAAGAAATATATTGTCATTGGTATTCCTTCGTCAATGTATGTATGATATTTAATTGGTGATGGATCTATTAATACCTTATCAAAATTAAAATCAAATTAAATATCTTTTATTGCACTAAAATAGTGGAAAAATTTAATTATTGGCGGACTAGTGCTTAAGACAATTAATGATGTATTTGACGTCATTTATCTGAAATCTTCTACATCTTTACTTATGATACCCAATTCGTATCTTAAGTAAAGATGTCTAAAGTAGAAGGTTCTATAGATGAATATGACGTCAAATACATCATATCCTGCCACTTTAAGTCAACTACACACTTAAGAATTTTATTCAGTTCAGTAATATTGAACGCAACTTAACTGAGATTAATTGCCTTAAGCGAGTCATTTCTCATAACTATAACGTTCAAAACGTGATGAGTTTAAGTCAACTACCGTATTTTGTCAATTAAGGGCCGAGGGTGCGGCCGTAATTTGAGGGCGGCGCTTAAATCGATTTGTCGTAAATTGCATTGCGTGTACGCAACTTTTTAAGTTGTAAAACTGTGTTTAATCGATTTTAACGTATTTAATATGTGCAAACGTATTAAAAACGTATTAAAAACGTATTGAAAGCGTTTGAACACATGTTTTACAACTTAATAAGTTGCGTACATGCAACACAATTTACGATTTTATTAAACCGTAAACACTTCGAATAACCGCCGCGGCCGTAATTCGAGTGCGGCGCTTATTCCGAACGATGCCGAGGGTCGTGGCCGTAATTCGAAGGCGGCCCTTAATCGACAAAATACGGTAAGTTAATTTCTCTAAATGAAATTGAACGCACCTATCCTACTGTATATATTGTTTATTTGGAGAAGGAAAATATGTTTAGCTTTCTATATAAACTTACATTAAATTTATGGCAACTGGATGGAAATTTTACTTTGATTACCATCTTGTAATTCGTATTTTCATATGGAAACTGCAATGCTGAAAAACAAAAAAACAAAGTTTGAAATAAACATCAATGCATTATTTTTGTTAACTGATTCTTTATTAACTGACCACTAGCAACTTGAGCAATCGGCTGGAGAATGGAATCATAATTTTGGACCGTCAGATTTTTGCGTGATTTTCCCTGTGCAATGAATAATTTTGTGTTAAAAGGTGGCAAAAAATTCAACCGAAATGGAGATTTACCATTGATAAATATGCATCAGTTATATAACTATGAAAACTCAGATATTTTAACATTTCAGTAATAGTATGCACTCCATCGCTGTATAGATTCCATAAACCTTGACACGGGGATTTAAATCTTGGGTTAGTGTTTCTTTTACCATTCTCAAATTCTTGCGTAGATTCTGGGAAAATGTAAAGATATGGGAAAAAACCATGTGATGTTTCAATTAAATGTGCATCAACTGCTGTTGGATCACTCATGTAATACAATATTCGATCCGTTGTTTGGTAAAGACACACTGCTAAATTGATGATTAGTAATGTGAAAAACAGAATAGACATCTTTTTCTTCTTTCTTGAAATGTTTTTTAGAGATTCAATGAATGTTGGTATCTCTGATTGTTCTGCTATAATAGTGCCAACAAGACGTTGGGTTTTTCTTTTTCTAAGTTGTTGAATCCGGCCAAATGGTTGAGTTGATTTGTATAAATTCATTGTAAATAGTAAATAGTTTTGTCAAAATTTTTCCGTGTTTTTTCAATGTTTAGTTTGACTGGTATCTGGACTTTGGTCTGCTGAGAATATTGTATTTAAATGAGCTTTAAGCTGTGACAGGAAATTGCTTTTTAATTGTAATTTGTTTGTTTAGTACGTGTTTATTGATGTATATATATATTTTTTTTTATGTTTTTTTTTTTTCAATTAAGGAAAATTACATTTTATGATCCTTTTTGGAATATTAAATTGCATCACTATGCCAACAGAAATTGATTTCAATGTTCATGCCCATGAAACAAGAAAATGTCTAAACAACATTGAAAAAATATTAGAAATTTTTATAATAATAAAACATTTCAATAAATGTTGATTCAATGAAATAATGTTACTTTTTATCAACATTTTTTCAATATTCAAACAACATTAAACAATATTTAAATGCAACATTGACACAAACATTTAAATGCAATAAATGTCAAACTGTTCAACAATCCAACAATCCATATTCGACTATTTGATTATTATGTCAGAATGTTGATACAACATACAATGAATGTCGCATATTCAACAACCCATATTCAACTGTTCGATTGTTGTTTCAGAATGTTGATTTAACATCTAACGGATATTATCTATGAACCATCAAGTTTCAAACATTCGATCAACGTTCAAAAATATTAATTCAACAGTGGATTGTTTCATGGGTGGTGAGGCATTATTGTCACTATTTATAAGTGCTGTTGTTACCTCATTTTAGCAAATGGACTTTCTTATAATTGTGTATTGCAAAGATAGGAAAGGTCAACGCATGCTAAAACAAAGTAGTGACCATATAGTGGCCATATATTTTTCCATTTACAACAATAACAGCACTGACAATTTTTTAGAACAAGAACTGGTTGGTGTAAACAAGGTGGCCAGGAAACAATTTCAAATAACAAAATTTTTATTTTAGAAAAATTTTTAAAAAAATTAATTATTTTGATATTTAATTATTGTTTTTATTCTTCTTCTTTTTTGCGGTACAATTGTTAAAATGTAGTGTAATTTTTATCCATGTGAACAGTTTTATGCATTTTGTATTACGTAGGGCATAAATCTGCCTTATTTTCTCTGTTTTTCGTCTAAATGCAGGAAAGCCTCAACTGTAATCCCTCATATTAAGAAGTATTATTTATTTTCTTTAGGTTTTTGACGCGTATACTGCAAAAACATTTCATTACATGACAGGCCACCCCATAGGCTACCTACAGGGTGGCCTGAACGTTGAACGGACGTGATTTGTAAATACCGTAAATGCTCGCGTATAAAGTTGAAGATTTTTGGACCAAATCCTGGTATTTTTCTTCCAATTTGACTTATACCCGGGTCAATGGTTTTTGACCCGTTTTAAGTCGGGGTATATACGCGAGTATATACGGTACATGAGTTTCCGGAAACCGAGAAATGGGAAATTTTGGGATGCCGAAGGTGATGAAAAAATTTTTTATTTTAAATTATTGATTTATTTATACAGTGAACCCTCTCTAGACGGGACACTGTCGGGTCCGGAAAAAAGCGTCCCGTCTACAGAGTGTCTGGCCTTGTGGGTGACATCCTGTAGACGGAACACTAGCCAAGTGTCCCGTCTACCAAATTTTTTCAAAAAAAAAATAAAAAATCAATGAAAAAAGTGAAAAAGTAATAGATTTTTGTGGGTGGCGTCCTGCCTTCAGAATGTCACTCACAAAAATCATTACTTTTTCACTTTTTTAAATAATTTTAAAAAAAAAAAAAAAA
>AFFK01020308.1:0-28233 GCA_000239455.1 Strigamia maritima | reverse complement strand
AAATTTCCTGCCATTAATTCTAACTGCCATCTGGCTAATCTCCCTGCTGGTTCTTCCAGTGCCATTAACCATTTTAAGGCTTGGTGATCCGATTGTACGATAAATCTCGTAAATTCCAAATATGTTTTGAATTTTTGAATTGCCCATACTACTACTAGGCATTCTAGTTCAGTTACGCTGTAATTCTTTTCCGCGGCTTGTAGTTTCCTACTGATGAAATACACGGTACTTCCCGTTTCTTTCCGTCTATTTCATGTTCTTGCAGTAATGCTGCTCCTAAACCTATTTTACTTGCGTCGGTGTGAACGATAAATGGTGTATTTAAATTAGGTAATGGTATTACTTTGGAGTCAATTAGCATGTTCTTGATCTCATCAAATGCTTCTTGGCATTGAATTGTCCATTCGAATTCTTTGTCTGTCCGTAATAAGTCTGTAATAGGTGCTGCCTTTTTTGCTAGGTCTTTCAACATCCTGTGAAAGAAATTCACCATTCCCATGAATCTTTGTACTCCCTTAATATCGGTCGGAGCTGGGAAGTCTTTTATTGCTTCAACTTTTTTAGGATCAACACTGATTCCATTTTTTCCGATTCGATATCCTAAAAAGGCTAATTAATGACGACAAAATTTACTTTTATCTGGGTGTACATTTAGATTATTATCGTGTAGTTTCGAAAGAACTTCGTCTACGTGTCGAATATGTTCTTCGTAAGTTTTAGATACTATAACGATATCATCGAGGTAGGCCCATGCGAATTTATGCAAGGATGAACCTAAGACTTTTTCGATTAACCGTTGAAACGTTGTTGGTGCATTTACCAGGCCAAATGGCATAACATTAAACATTAATCATCCAATTGGGCTGTAAAATGCGGTTTTAATTCGATCGTCTGGGTTCATTTCGATCTGCCAGTATCCTTTGGATAAGTCAATACTGGTAACCCATTTGAATTGTCCTAATTCGCGGAGAATAGATTCTATGCTCGGCATTTGGGGTGGGTCGAGTATCATTTGAGCGTTGAGTGGTCGGAAGTCGATACATAATCGTGGGTCCGAACCTGGTCTCATTACTAACACGATTCTTGAGGCAAATTCCTCTTCAGCTGGGCTAACTATCTCTTTATCAAGTAAGTCTTGACACAATTTTCGCCTAAGTTCTCTTTTCTGTGGGTTGGTTGATTTCCACGGTACTTTAATGGGTTTATCCGTTTTTAAGTGAATGGAATGTTGGACAGTTTTATGTCTACCTGGTTATTTGGATAATATTCTTTCATGTTTCTCTAATATTTTCCGCAGGACTACTGCTTCGCTTAATTCTAGACATGCATCGTCTACTAATGTTGAGATGATGTTTTCATTTTTTAGTTTTGCCTCGAATTCTTGAAGATTGGTTTCTTTCATAAAATTTGTTTTATATACACTATGTAATTCTTCTTTTACTTTTACACGATCTAATATATTTTGTGGAATGTAAGGTGGTACCTTCTCTATTCCTGATACGAAATTCCATGATCCAGTTATAGGATTTGGTTGTATTTTTACTTTTCGCATAAAATCGACTCCTAGTAAACATACAGGTGTCGGGGTAGGAATGATAATGAATTGATGCTCGGTAATTCCGTGTGACCATCTAATTGGTAATTGTATCGTCCCAACTGGATCGATTTTATTTTCTGCTGTCATTACTTTAATGTTTTTACCTATTTTCCGAATTTGTTTTCGTAAGTTGAGTTGTGAAATTAACTCATCTGAAATAAAACTTCTACCTGCACATGAATCGAGTAAACCTACTAGAGGTTCATTTGCTATTTCAATTTTCATTGACGTTAGAGGTTCTGAATCTTCATCCCACATATTATAGATTGTAAAAATTCGTAAATTTGTTACTAATGCAGGAATATCAATTCTCAATTCGTTACTCCAATTGATTCTATCGAGGTCGTTTTTTGCTGTTATACATTGTGTAAATTCTCCAACTTCGACTCCCTTTTTAAAAGTTCTTGTTATGTTTAAATAAGCTTCGTCTTCCCATAAGGTATTCTCGAAGGGGTTCTCTGGTGTGTTAAGTTTAGTATTCTTAATTTTTTGTGAGAAGTTGTAGGTATTTAGTAAATCCAACATGTGATTTCAGCCTAATTATGGCTGTGTTAATGTCAAAGATTGTCATAACACAGCCCTGAATTATTTTCTTTGTAACAAAGGCCCCTGTGTTATAATAATTGCCAATTAGGCATTTAAGATATTGTCTGTAAATTTATTTTGGCAATTATTGATCATTAACAGTTATTTTGGTATTATTAATTTAGTTAATGGTCTTGGCTAGTTTACCAAATTGGTAGTTTTTGTTTTCATGTCAAAACTGTATTTTATGCACCAATTTGGTCCATTTGTTTGTCATTTCTCCTTTTAGAGAACTGCATGTCAAGTGATCTAGATGTATGACATCAGTTCTCTATTTTACAAAGCATTTCCATCACCTAGGTGATGAGTAGCTATTTTTAGCAATGACTTAATGCTTTTATTCAGCCCGAGACTACAATTTGTCCCGGCCCTTCTTCTTCCTGCCCAGGTTCAGCCAAGATGGTGCCTGTGAAGTGCTCCTGCCAATAAACAAGTTGTTTTACATGTTTGGACTGTTTGAGAGTGAGTTTTCTCGAAATTATAAGATTTATAACAACACTGGCATATAAGCAGTTTGGCTGCGGCCGCCGAGAGCCTTTACACGGCCGAAGAAGTACGCAAAGTCACGTCGCCGGTTCCGAGACGTAGTGCGCGAATCGAAGTTCGCGTACGTCAGCCAGAAGCCGCTCGTCCCACATGCGGCTGGAATTCAGTGAGAATTCCCTACATCGTACCGCAGCAAAGCACCATTCGGTGCACTTTTGGTTTTCACCTTATTGCGGTATTTTTGATGTCTAGTGCGTACCAGTTGAGTCGAAATTCTGAAATTTCTGCCAGGTACCAACCAAGGTACGAGGAACACAGCCAGCCTATCGTCGGAGCTCTCAGATGCATATTTAGGGCCGACTTTTGGGTCGACGGGAATCGCGGCAACTTTTGGCCGCAGCCGGGCCACCGGGTCCCGCCGAGCGATCTCGGATTTTCCATCCAAAATCAAAATTTCCAAAAATTGCAAAAATTTCACCTTTACGGTGCTCGTGGGTCCTGGCCAAACATATTCCACAACAGAAGTAACCTTTCGTAATTCCTTCGATTGGAGTCTGTTTGGGACATTTCTTTACGATTTTTTCGTTTAGAGTGATTTCTAATTTAGGTGGATTTTTTGTTGTTCCGCCGTGTTTAAGATTCCCCTCTCAATTTGTTTCCAGATTTCCTCAATTTCAGCTTTATTTTTTAAGGATTCGTATCCTGTTAGTTTAATTTTATTTAGCTCACTTTGTGTTGGAATTATTAATTCCTTGTTGTATATGGTTAAGTCCACTGATGGTTTGTTAGAGTCAGTCCCACCTTTATTATACGCTGGCTCTAACCTTATTCGTTTTTTGACTCGGTAGTTGGCGCATTTTTCGCTAATGCTTCGATTAGTAATTTAATCTGTGTTGCCAAAGATTTTAATCATCATTGGAAGATTCCTTCTTCTTTTCTGGACATTCTGTTGACCAATGCCCAAATTTGTTACAGTTATGACACTTCGAATTAGCTGGCATTGCTGTTTTATCTTTGTCAGCTTTTTCTGTTGCGGATTTAGTATACGGTTTTGACCGTTCGTTTACACTTTTAAATGTTAAGGTTCGGTTGTTCCGATTAAATATTGGTGGACGATATTTAGACGTGTATCGACTGGTTAAATATGCTGTCTCGATTTCTTCTGTGCCGTCCTTGTTTATGTATGAAATATTAATTTCTTCTTCTGCATTCTCTACCTCTTTTTCTGTTTCTGATTTTTCTTCTTTGTCTTTTGTTTTCTCTGTTACGAATGCAGGCAAGTTTGTTTTCCCTTCTCTTGTTGGTACTTTCGGGCTGTTGTATAGACTTGAAGGTGTCCTCTTTTTTCCAGTTAAATCTGGTTCTGCTTCGAGGTAGTAAGGTGGCCTCATAAAACCGTTGTTGGCTTTGGACTGGTCTCTCCAGTATTGTGTTCTTTTGGTCGCTGCCTCTTTTTCCTCTTTACTCATACCGTTATCAAATCTTATCTGTATTTCTTGAAAATTTTCGTTGAGGTGATGCATTAATTTTGCGTAATCTCCTGGTGGAGGTACTTTTGAATCCTCGAGGATTTTAATGGCAAGGGATGAGAATCCGGCTCTAATTTGCACGTCCTTGCAATTATCTGGAATTTTCTCCTTTAGTGATGCACATATTGCTTGTGCTCGATTTATGTAAGAATTAACATCTTCACCGATCTGTTGTTTCAGACCTGTCCATCTTATCATCTTTTCCTCGTATGTTTCGCCGAATCTTTAAGGAAATCTTTTACGAAAATATTCCAGTCGGGGCAGGGTACCGCATCCATCCATCCTTTTGCTTTTCCTACCATGAGTCTAGGTAAGAGTTGGGTCATTACCTCATGGCCATTAGCTTTGACCGTTTGGGCAATATTGATTATTTCAGTGAGGAATCTTTCTCCTGCCTTCCACGTACCGTCATACTTTTCGTAATGTGCATTATTCTATTTAATTGTTTCGTTGCGACTGTTATTGGCCTCCCAATGTTCTTTATAAAATTGCGAATAGTTTTCCGATTTTTTCGGAGATGAGTGTGAATTTTTTGAATTTAACTCTTCAAAAATCCTTCTTACTTCCTCTTCAGTGATATTAGTTTTAGGTACTTCCTTGTTGGGAGTTGATTTCTCTTTGGTTGGAGTCGTGTCCCCGTGGACTCCGCCACTTCCTTTATTGTGAAATACTCTTTGTAACTCGGGGATATAAATTCGGTCATTTGTGTCTCGATATTTTTTATTTAAATCGGCATCAATGAATAAATTTTTGGTTGGATCTAATCCACGTCCCTCGTCTAGATTTTTTATAAAATGGGGTTAGCTTTTAGATTTTCTAACTCTTTATATCGTTCCTGAATTCTTTTCAACTGAGCTGTCATTTCCGCTTCTTTCTTTAAGATTTGATCTTTATATCTTTTCTGAAGATCATTTTCTTCTTGATTCAATTTTGCAAATAGTTTTGGCAGATCATCGAACTTTTCTTGGCTCTCTTTCGCCTGTTGCTGGAAAGCTAGCGTTTTCTCGGCGGCTTGTTGCCGTTCTTGGATGAATAGTAATTCGAATTTTAATCGATTTTCTGTTTTTCGAGCTATTTCTTTCTCTCGTAAGAGTTGGAGATCTCTTTCTTCTATTTCCTTTTGTTGTTCTCTGACCTTGTTGTGCATGAGACGTAATTCCTCATTTTTCTCGTCAGCGATCCTTTGTCGCAATTCTAATGACGATTGACCAGGAATAATTTCGATGTCGTAGAGGTGTGCCTCGTTTCGGATATTATCCATAATTGAATCATTTAATAATTGTATATCCATGTTATGGGTCATAGTTGTGGAATTATTAGTCTGTAAACTAGTTGTTGAATTCCCTAAGTTCATCTTGATTGGTGAACCCTGTACGTTACTTTGATTTCCTTGTTCGGAATCTTTAGGACTTACTCCTTTTTTAATGGTATCGGCGTTTTTATTTGGGCTGGGGTTTGGTGAGGATGTTAAAGTCCATGGGGTTACCACTGGTGTTACCTGAGAATTTATTTTTTCAGGTTCTTGAGTATCTCTGACTATGGTTGGGCTATTAGTGTTTGCGGCTTGAGCTGCTGCAAGGGCGGCTTGCGTTTTTCGGCGCTCTGCGTGCTTTTTTCGCTTTTTGTTCGCGCTTAAATTTTCGCGTTCTTGGTCGGTTAACAAATCGCTTCCAATTCCGTAGGGTAGTCCACTACGTGTAGTCATCCTTGTGTTTGACATAATCTGCGTTTTAACCCTAACCACGTTGTAAAATAAAATATTTTTTGAAAAATAAAATTCATTTTTCATTTATTTCTACAATAAATTGTTTCTTTCTGAATAGTACATAAGAAAATAGTTTTACTACATTTGGGGACTTTCCATGGAGATTTACACTGTCTATAAATTCCGTGAAAACCAGTTTTTTCCGATTTTTATTTATCTCACAGATTATACTTATTGCTTATTGCTTATACTTAAGTGCTTTTTTTCAATACTATTCCTTATAACTTTGGGTGCAATAATAGTGGATACGCTAGGAACAACTTTACTCAATAATCAGTCAAAAATGAGTTTTTTTTTTTTTCGAAATTTATCGTCGTTCTGTCAAATTTTTTGGCAAAAAAAAAATTTTTGTTATTCTCCGAAACCTTTCCATGAGCTGTCTCTGCTATTCCCATGGAAGACCGGCGGACACTCAACTCGATCGGACAGCCAATTGATTTCTCGTTTTTTGACAAGTTGTCATCAGCTGCACACCGAGCTTTGTGAATTTACAGTCGGTCGACCAGAAAACATACAAAAACCACTCATTTCTTCAGTTAAGAAAATACACTCCAAAATTCTACCTTTTGATTCCACATATTTGACTCACTTTCTTTACCCACTCGTAACCTTTTTTAAAGTTTGGCCCCTTCACTGAATCAGCTAGTATTATCCCTCTAATTTTAATTTTAACTAATCTAACTTTGTCCCATGTCTAAGTTTTAATTTATTCTAATAAATTTGAATAATCCCGGACGGGCCCCCAAGTGCTGCGTTCCCAATTTACCGTAAGATAATATAATAATAAAATAATAATAATTGGACAAGTAATTTAAATTTTAGGTACTTTATTTAAATTTTTACTAAACTACTTGAGAAAGCACTAAATTTATATTTAGTCTGAGATTATTTGTTTATCGGTTATTTGAATAAACAATGTTCGAGTAACATTGTTTATCAATAATTGGTTGTGACCAATGTGTGTTAGATTTATAGATAGGGTTAACCCTATTCTTCGATCTGACGTGCATTCCTCCGAGGCCACGTGGTTCCTTAATGCCGTTTATAGGACTTATATCACGGCCGTAGTTACGTCTAGGTGATTTAGGAATCACACATTGAGATAATATCTCCTCGAACAACATGTTCAAGAACAAGGTGATATTGTCACATTTACAGCGCTGCGATGATTCGCTGAGCGAGGATAGAAGTGTGTTAATCGCTACATTTACACACAGCGCGCTGGTTTTCCTCGCGCCAAAGGTTTTGCCTTTATCACAAGCTAAATAGTAAAGAAACATATTAATATTAAGAAATATTATAATTACCACAGAACTCGATCGATTGTGCTGGTTCGGCTGGCTAGTCCGAACTCATACACTAGTGTTAAGCCTACTACTTGGCGGAGTTGGTAGTTTAAACGCAAGTGTATGTTGTTACCCGTAATGTTATAAGAATGATTTAAGAAGTCTCTGCACTTCCTGTGCAGTAGTTTATATAGCCACTGTTTATCTTAATCCTTTAATTACTGGACAGTGGCGACTTCACTGGTCAAACATTCACAACTCCGCAACAAGCGCTCTCTTTTAATTAGTGTTCAAATTACAATTATAATATCATCAGTATAACTGATTTACTGAAGTTTTCATGAGTTTATGATTATATCATTGACTCTCTATTTTCCATATATTTTATATATTTGTAAGATATTTATCTTAGGTGTCTTTTGGGGACACAACACTGTAAAGAACCCGAACGGACGATTAGCTAGATGGAGCTTACAGTTAGCGGAATATGATTATGATATAGTTTATAAATCAGGAAGAAAGCACCTAGATGCTGACGCTTTAAGCAGACTTCCAACACAAGTAGATGAGGATGACGAAGTTCCCACATCATTTCTTGAAAAAATGGAACTTCCGACAGAACAGAGAAAGGATCCAAAGTTGAAAGACATTATTGAAGCACTGGAAAATTACGAGAAGATTCTGTTGTGGAATACGTTTGGCCAGGACCCACGAGCTCCGTAATGGTCAAGAAATTGGTGGAAATCAAATTTTTGCAATTTTTGGAAATTTTGATTTAGGATGGAAAATCCGAGATTGCTCGGCGGGACACGGTGGCCCGGCTGCGGCCAAAAGTTGCCGCGATTCCTGTCGACCCAAAAGTCGGCTCTAAATATGCTTCTGAGCGCTCCGGCGATAGGCTGGCTGTGTTCCTCGTACCTTGCTTGGTACCTGGCAGTAATTTCAGAATTTCGACTCAAATGGTACGCACTGGACATCAAAAATACCGCAATAAGGTGAAAACCAAAAGTGCACCGAATGGTGCTTTGCTGTGGTACAATATAGGGAATTCTCGCTGAATTCCAGCTGCATGTGGGACGAGCGGCTTCTGGCTGATGTACGTGAACTTCGATTCGCGCACTACGTCTCGGAACCGGCGACGTGACTTTGCGTACTTCTTCGGCCGCGTAAAAGCTCTCGGCGGCCGCAGAAAAACTGCTTATATGCCGCAAGTGAATTAATGCATGTAATTTCGAGAAAACTCACTCTCAAACAGTCCAAACATGTAAAACAACTTGTTTATTGGCAGGAGCACTTCACAGGCGCCATCTTGGCTGAACCTGGGCAGGAAGGAGAAGGCCCGGGACAAATTGTAGTCTCGGGCTGAATAAAAGCATTAAATCATTGCTAAAAATAGCCACTCATCACCTAGGTGATGGAAATGCTTTGTAAAATAGAGAACTGATGTCATACATCTAGATCACTTGACATGCAGTTCTCTAAAAGGAGAAATGACAAACAAACGAACCAAATTGGTGCATAAAATACAGTTTTTACATGAAATCAAAAACTACCAATTTGGTAAACTAGCCAAGACCATTAACTAAATTAATAATACAAAAATAGCTGTTAATGATCAATAATTGCCAAAATAAATTTACAGACAATATTTTAAATGCCTAATTGGCAATTATTATAACACAGGGGCCTTTGTTATAAAGAAAACAATTCTGAGCTGTGTTATGACAATCTTTGACATAAACACAGCCACAATTAGATTGAAATCACATGTTGGATTTACTACATACCTACAGATTCCGAAAAGAAGACAACAATCATTGAACATGTATGTACTTCAGAAACAAAATATTATTTAGAAGAAAGAATACTCTAAATACGGAATTGTATTTACTCATTTTGCCATCACATATGAAGACAGATATACTCTATGAGATGCACGATGCTTTACCAGGAGGACATTTAGGAATAGCGAAGACTTGGAATAGAATAAAAACAAGATTTACTTGGCCAAAAATATATTCAGAAGTAAGAAACTGTGTATTATCATGTGAAGAATGCGCAAAAGTGAAAACAGATGCTACGAAGCCTAAAGGATTATTACAACCTTGGACGACTATTGAGAAGACATTTCAATGTATAGGAATTGATACATTAGGAAAATGTCCAGTAACTCCAAGAGAAAATCGATATATATTCATTATGACAAATTATTTATCAAGAGGTGTTAAAGCACAAGCCACAAAGTCATTTACAGCAGTCGAGGCAGCTGAGGCACTTCTTAATAAAGTTATCTTGGAAGAAGGCAGTCCAAAAGAGATATTAAGCGATAGAGGAACAGACTGTAGAAACCAAATGATAGAAGAAGTCAGTAGATTATTTAAAATACAACATAAAACTACATCAGGTTATCACCCGAGGACAAATGGATTAACCGAAAGATTTAATAAGACATTTGCCAATATGTTAACCAACTATGTAAATGAGAAGCATACAGATTGGGACAAATTTTTACCATTTTTGATTTTCACCTAAAATAACGCCATACATGAAACTACGGGATATACACCATTTTTTTATTCAAAAGCGGATATAAATGTAGACGTAAATTTTGATCTACCAGGAAACCAGCTTACATCTAAGACAATGCAATACATTAAACAAGCAAAGAAAATAGTAAACAAGAACTTAGAAAAAATATCAGCCAAAAGGAAAAAAGATTTGACAAGAATAAACAAGAAATTGAATTTTTCCAGGAGATTTGGTATATTTCAAGAAGTCTAATAGAAAAGTAGGACTGAGTGAGAAGCTTTTGCCACAATACTCAGGACCATGGGAAATCATAATGAAAACAGCGCCAAACAATTATCAGATTACAAACCATACAAGAAAGAAAATTGATATTGTTAATGTAGAACGGCTTAAAAAATTTAACAAACGAGTGGATAAAATAATAGAAGATATAGAATCGTCACTAGTGGATTTTTCACCAGAAATAGAAATTATAAGCAAAAATGGAGAAAAAAGGATTGAAAAATTGCAAGATATTAATGAAAAGAAGGAAAATGAAGAAATTACAGAAAGATTCATCGATGACAACGATCAAATTGCATTAAATCCTTTATTTGAGCCAGAGAAAATAATTGAAAATGATAGAAAAACATTAAAGCACAGCAATAACTTAAGAGAGCAAATTAGGAAACTGACACCAGATGACGTAAAGATAACGAGAAAAAGTAGTTCGATGTGACGATCTCGCTTTTCAGGACTCGGATATAAAGCAATATCGAGAAAATATCTAAAAATGCAGAATAATCAAACGTGAAAAAGGAACTTGCATAAAACCTCCACTTATCGAAATAAGAACATAAAACCATAACAGCAGGAAAAACTAGAGACTTGCGCAAACTGGATCGAAAATGAATCATAAATAATTATAATAACACAGGAATTTCTCAAATCATAACATTTATTCTAGATAATCGCAAAATACGATTATCTGATCTTAAAATATCGAAATATAACAATAACAGAGATATATAAACATAAATCATAGAAACTAGATTAATCTAATAGCAGGAAAACTTGCATTTAACTAGTAAAACAATAGCTATAACATAGTAATTACTAAAGATGTTTCCCGGCATTCTTGGTCCTCTTTTCGGGCTCCTAACTGGGTGCACAATGTGATCCATCTGTCGTTCATGCTTTATATCGTCACAAACTATATAGTGATACCACGTGGTATCGCCGATACGGTAAATGACACTGATTTACGATCGGAATCGATCATAAATTAGCCAAAGAGACTGTGGAAACTTTACAAATAAATTAGTGAGAAGAAACTGGTTAAATGGAATCAAAGAGATTCCTGGGCCAAAGAAATGGCACTCCGCATTATAACCAAACACGTTGTTTCAAGTGACAGTTAACAACCCCTCCGATACGGTAAGAATTGTAATCCGGCCAGGGTGATCTCAGCATAACAATGCAAAGCCATACGATAAATTCACAAACAAAAGTAACAAGTTATTTTCTCGGTATATATACCTACTGCTTTTTACGGCAGGTAAGCTACGGATTTTACGGATTTAAATCCTGCCGGTTCACAAACTACAAGGTGATACAGACTCTGAATTCACAGGTACAGTTATACACAAACAATCATACAGATTCACAAAATTCAATACAAAGACCTAGAATAAGCTTTTGCAAGAGCTTATATACCATGAAACCATGGGGTTTCCTGGGTTTCTCCCAATCAGGGAACAGAGATACTGATAAGCAGATTATCTGATTTGCATATCAGTGATTCATAATGAGTCATATTGATTTAATCTAATCAAATCAATTCCTTGTTTGAGGTTCTGTGAACCCCTTAGAATATCTTAAATATTCCAAAAGCACATGGTAATATTTAGGGTTAACTTTATTTACATCTATAATTAAAGTATTCTTATCCCTAAATAGTCTTATATTACTTGAATAAACATTACAACAATATTTATTAACTATTTTGCCACAACAATCATCTTTATCGATGATTTTATCGTCAAATTTGCATAAACGATGAATCATCAAATTCATTATTTATTTCTGGTTTATATATTCATTAAAATATAATAAATATCTCCTTTATTTATCACATGAATAGATCAAAGCAATATTATATGAAAAACTATTATTTCTCATTTTAAACTTGGCGCGATTTTGGTAAATCGCGCCCTCTAGTGGCAGATTACAACTTACTACGGTATTGAACCGCCACACATCACCCCGTGGAGAAGTGAGTGCGTCCCGCCTCACAAGACATACTCATGAGGTTACTCAAACATGGCGATAAGTGAAGTTATTGAGGAATTTATTTAATTCCCACAAATGGTCACACGGATCGCTGGATTCAATATTTAATTAAACATTTTCTTTTAAGATTCGGTTAGATAACTAATTAAACTTTTTTATCTTCAGGTGAAGCTTAATATCTTAAAATAGTTTTGAACTATATTTTACCTTTATTGTTTAATAGTGATAAAGTTAAGTTTCATTTCATTCATAAACATTATTCATATGAATTATTTTTATTTTTCATGAAGTATTTTTTAAATCTCTTTAGAAGTAAAATAGGCGATAAGAACAAAATTGTTTTCATCATTTTTTTCTTTATCTGATGAGAATAAATGATTTTAAATTCAAATAAACGTTAATTTATAATGTGAATTCAAAAATATATCTTTCCGTTTACGTTTAATACGTTTTTACGTATTAATACACTGTCCAGTCGGACAGTTAACCTAATATCTCTATTGAATCTAATGGAGATTGCGGTCTGATAATTTTAATGACTTTGTCTTATAAATTCATATTTAAATTACCTGGACAAAAATAAAATTTTTAGGTAAAATTTATTTGAACATTCTTCCCGCTTTTTCTACTTAAAAAGTACGGGATTAGCGACCATTATCTTGATTGAATATTAATTTCAATATACAATTTTTCTCATGAAAAAGTAGCCTTTTTAGTTTTTCAACTAATTCTTATTTGTTATTACTTAAATAACTTCGTATTTCTATTTTCTTTTTTATGACGAGGGATCCCATTCGTCATATAGAAATTTATTCCTCGTTACTTCTTTTACAATAGATTGAATATTTTCCAATTTTCTTAAACCAGTCGATTTAATGACATTCTTTCCAATTGGATTGGCATTACTACATATTTCGAAAGCGGCTGATTTCACACTGGTCGTACTTTGTTGTACCCACAAGTCGTTGTATCTCAATACAAAATTGTAAATGGATTCTCCATCTTTTTGCTTCATGTTTTTTTAGAAGATTTGCCTTGGCCATTTCGGACAAATCAAATCGATCTTTAAACTTTGAAACAAAATCTTTCCAATTGAAAGAGTGTTTTTAATATAGACATATCATGTGTATGCTGGTCCAGTAAGAAAAATTGCTATATTTTTATGAATTACTTCATCTAAAGTAATTCCTCTCGTCGGTGCAACTGCTTCTACAGCATTGAGAAACCTTACACAATCAGATTGAGTACCATCGAACGCTACAATATCTGTTACTTTCAAAGGACAACTGTTCCTATTATTGGGAGTAGTTTGAACAGTTGTTTGAACGTTTTGCTCTCTACAGAGTCCTTGAGTCCATGCACTTCCTAATGCTTGTAAATCATCTAGACTCAACTTTATTATTCCATTTGGAGAGACATCTGACAATGGTGTCGTCTTCTTGGACGAGCTTGTGTGTTCGATCGAGTACGATGCGAATATTTGGCGTATTTATGCTTTCTCAATCTCGAGAGGGATCGACTTCTGGACGAGGAGCTAGAACTAGAAGATGATCTTTTTCGAAGATGGCGTCGAGAGTGAGATTGAGGTCTTCGTTTAGGTGCGGGGGAATCTCTTACTAGAGATTGCCTTCTCGATTTTTCTCTTAAAGGAGAACGCAATTGCAAATTTGGTGGTGTCTCCTGCTTAGAAGACTGTTTCTTACCGGGAGAAAAGTAGGATATTCTGATATTTTGATCTTCTGATACAGGATCATAACTTGGCGATTGGATAATCCTTTTAACAGGCGACTGATAATTTTGTCGGTCGGGACTAGGAGATTTACCCATGCAGCACAAATACAGATATGAAATCTTATCTAGATAGAATGTCTATGATAAACCAATATAGACATTCTATATGGCTGCAATATCATATAGATATAGAAAATTTATATACTTTCCCAATATTAGACTATAAAAGAAATGTAGAAGATCATGTCTATATCACATAGATACAATCTAAAAATTGTATTTTAAAATAATTTATCTCTGGAGACAAAAAAATGAGTTTAAAATTTTCACTTTGGAGCCAAACTTATTTTTATTAATCTTATCATAGCCATGCTGGGTCAAAAATGATCCTGAAGTGTAAATTAAAATTAAAAAATTAATTGAATATTGACTTCAAGTTTTCTGATTATTTCTTTAAAACATGCTAGTTCCCTTTAGTAACATTAACATTTAAATTAGTTTCACAAATTTTAACTACCAACACTTCAAAGTTGACCAGTCAGATTTGACCCAACATGGCCTTTGCAGGGTCCAATTTTAGGGTTTTATAGTTAAAGTTAAAATGGTACCAAAGTTAAAATGGTGCCAAAGTTAAAAATGGTACCAAAGTTAAAAATGGTAACCAAAGTTAAAAATGGTAACCAAAGTTAAAAATGGTACCAAAGTTAAAAATGGTACCAAAGTTAAAAATGGTACCAAAGTTAAAAATGGTACCAAAGTTGAAAATGGTACCGTATATCTAAGACTAAAATTAGGTACCAAAGTTATAAAACTGGTACCACAAGCCTAGTACTAAAATTATGGTACCAAAATTATAAAAATGGTACCATTTTTGTACCATTGTACCATTTTTATAATTTTGGTACCATAACTTTAGTACAAGACATGTTAACATGTCTTGTACTAAAGTTATGGTACCAAAGTTATAAAAATGGTACCACATGTCTAGTACTAAAATAATGAGACGTCATATTGATCCAGATAACACTAAAACCCAGAACTGTTGGTACCATTTTTAACTTTATGCCATAATTTTAGTACTGGGCAAGTGGTACCATAATTATATCACAAGGCTTGTAGTATCAAAGATCAAAGGCCATTCTTAATGATACCATTAAAATGCCCGCCCAACACTTCCTATTCAACTGTGTTAACAAAATTTGTTTAAAATATTTAAAAATACATTCAGTTTACCTTTAAAAGGTCAGTTGAACAGTCCAACAATATGAGTCATGTAGGTTAGTGGTTAAGACGTTAGACTTTGGATTGTGTTGTTATAGGTTCAAATCCAGGTAGGATAGAAAAAATTTTCAAATTAACTAAGGTGGGAAATTTGAAAATGTTTAAAAATTAAATTAAAATAAAATAAAATAAAATAAAAAATAATAATTAGCAGGTATTTGATATAAAAATCCCTAGAAGAAAAATAAAAAGCAAATCAAAATAGATAGTGTCAGAAGTTTAAAATACATTTTTATTTTTTTTTAAATGAAAAGTCTATCCCTCATAGACATAGATAAGATATAGATGCAATCTAGTGATCTATATCTATGCGAATTTAAAACGTGACCATTTGGTGCTGGCTACGAGCTCGAATCTGCATCGATGCAAGCTGCATCAATATTCCATCGATATACACATAACGATTTTTTTTATTGCATCTATATAGATGCAACATAGTTGTGCTACATGGGTAGTTTTGGTTCTGTTAGGAGATTGTATAATCGATTTAGCAGGCGATTGAACAATTGATTTAGTAGGCGATTGAACAATCAATCCATCGGGTAGTGGATGTTTCGGGCTAATTTCCCTTGTAGATGTAGGGGTCACCTGGATAGGTGTTTGTCTATTTTGGTAATAACTTTTCATACTTTCTCCCTGTTGAGATAAAAGTCTCTTTTGAATAAAGTTATCTTTTTTAAGAGTTGATCCAGGTTCCTTTGGGCCTTGGAAAGTTTTATTGGAAACTGCTTTTACAGGTCCCGTAATTGATTGTATTCCCATAGAATTGGTTCTAGACTTAATTTTTTTTGCAGTATTTCGAAAATTTCTCTTGTAAAGAGTTTGCAACATATGTTCCGAAACAGGATCTTTCATTGCTTCCACTACATAGTGCTGGCTTCCTCAATGATTGTAAAATGATTATTTGGCAAACTATACAATCTGCAAAATTCAATTAAATCTGGTGCATCTTGAACAAAATTATTTTTTGATAATTGTTCATTAATATTTTCAGTCGAATTGTTTATTATCGGTTGATAATTAGATTTGGAAGTAGCTGCATGTGCGGGTGTTTCACTTATCAAAGGTGTAGAGAAGGGCATCGTATTATCGACTATCCTGGGGGTTGAATTTGCTTCTACTTCAGCTTCGGTACTTGGTGTCATAGTCATCTTCCTTCTGGGTATTCGATTCGGATCTAAAATGATTAGTGATTGAACTCTCTTCTGGATCAGGTTATATAACCCTGTCCTGGTGTTCAAAACGTCTCTATATGATTTAGCCATTTTTAGCCAATCAGAAGCCGAGGATTCTGATTCGTATGAATACGTTTTTATATTCGTTTGAATATGTGTTTTAACTACTACACTGCTCCTAGTATGATATTTTAGTACCATTTTTCATTTAGAAAATAGTATTATTTATTAAAATTCAAACTTTTTATTTTATTGATGTCAATAATTTCTACGATTTATAGTTATTTTAAATTTTCTTAAATTTTCTTTACTCTATATTCCCTTCCTCCCCTTCTAAGGAATTAAATAATTTCTTAGAAATAGGTTTTGATCCAAATATCTCGAATATTTGTGGTTTTTAATGTATATGACTTCACCCCGTGCTGAGATGCCATCATATAACTTCGGAAATAAACTTATTTTTTATGACACAGAATAAATACCATATTTTTCTTTACAGAAAGTCTACAAATGTATTTTTATTTTTTATTTTCATAATTATTTTATTTTATTAATTTATTTTCATTTTTTCTGCTTTTTACGATTGCAAAAGTTATTGTATAATTATACATAAAAATAGAAATAATATTAATTATATTACAGGATATGACTTCACCCCGTGTTGGGATGCTGTCATAGAAATTCAAAAAATAAATTTATTTTCATGACCCTTAAGCTTAATAAAATATTTTCGACCAAAACTTTACAAGTGTGTTTTTACTTTCATGTAGAAATATTATTGGTTATACAAATGTAAGGTTTGTTTTGTACATTTATACATGAAGCCTAAATGAAATTAATTAATTTTTTAGACATGAGTGTTAATTCCAACTCTATTATCAGAAGGAATATTTTCATTACTTTTTACTTAGCAGATGTAATGTTTATTACAATTATTTCCTATTTGGAAAATATTACATTTTGAAGATTTATTGATACCATTTCGATTCTCTCTCTCTCTTTATACAGTTTTATTTGGATTATGTAATCATAATAATACGTACTCTATGTCTCTTGAAATCTTTTGATTTCGTAGAAGTAGAATTTCAATAATGTAGGTACCATTCGATAAAATCTTTCAATCAGTCGACTACACGTGAAATATTTCAAGTATGTCGTTTTACCTCGTATGGGGTGACAATACATTAAAATAAAAGACTTATTTAACAAAAATATTTTAATAAAATAACGCAGTTGAAATCAACTGGTAGTTATTTTTATTTTTCCGACTTTGTTATGTGTAGGACTACACACAAATACAGTTCTCACTATATAAAATATTTACCAAGAGATAGTAAATCCAATCTTTTAACCTGTCGTTACTTTCTTATAATGACACGCAGAACCTTGGTACTGATGTCTTTACTCCGTCCCTGCGATAAATCTCGAGACAGCAGTATGACAGACACAACACCACCTCATACTAAGATTTGATATGCACTAGAAAGTGTTTTAAACCTATCAAATTAGCATGGTTCCGTAGAGCTCGATCACTACTTGGAAGTTACTTCCAGATCAATTCATCAAATAAATTTACTCTTTTATTTCGAGGAAATGTAAATTTGTCTAAATTTATTTTTCAATTAGCACAAGAAACCCAAGCAACAGAATCAATATTGACTTGTTATTTTTAAATCTACAAAACTTGTATAATAAATAAACATTTATTTATTTATTAAAATTATAGTTCTAAACACTTTTTGGAGTAATATTAGAAAATAAGACAATCCACAAGCAGTGTTCATAAACGCCCAACAGCACATTAAATACATGGATTGTGTAAAAATTGTTTTTTAGACAAAAATTAACACATCTGTTCACCTTTCGGATTTATAGAGTACCGAACTGACCGATGTATTCAAATAGCTATCAGACATGAAATTTTAATCACACTTCAAGTAGAAATATCAAATTTTCCCCTAAGCCGAATGAAAAATCATCGTAACCCGCGCACACTTACTATTACAATTCGGCCAGTTAGCTCACAAACTGTAATAATCAAGGGCGATTCGAGCCGATTAATTTAACATTCCAAACCTATTTTCAGATCGTCAAAATTTGTATTTTCGGGTCCCCTAATTATAATTAATTGTATAGATAATTCTATTCCTCGTTATACCGGATCAGTTACATCTTGTGTTGAAAACACCCGTGGTTCGAAGATGGTTGCAGATTTAACTACACCCAACCATGTTCACTACAGATTGTTAGAGAAGCTCCTGGTCACGATATAAACAGGGTCAGTGATTAAAAACAGAATTAATTATTTATAGCCCTAAACATTTTAACTAGCATTGTATCACACAATTAATCGGCGATAACAATGTATTATTCCGTATGGAATTTTTTAAACCTAATAAATTTAATATTCGGATGAATACAAAATTACAAATGTTACATTTGAAATAATTCCATAATTACAATTAAAATACAAAACAAATCCAAAACAGATACACAAGTTAAACAAAACTTAATTGGCGTAATTTAAATAAATTGCACCATCCGAAAATGATAAACTAAAATTAAACAAAACGAAAATTAGCGTAATTTGAACAAATTGCGCTATCTCGGTAGAACCTCCAAGTGTGACGATAGTCACATGTAAGGTGATACCGATGATCGTATACTAAAAATAAACAGAACGAATAAATTAAATAATTTACGCTATCTCGGTAGAGCCTCCACGTGTGACGATCTCGCTTTTCAGGACTCGGATATTAAGCGATATCGAGAAAATATCTAAAAATGCAGAATAATCAAATGTGGAAAAAGAACTTGCATAAAACCTACATTATCAAAATAAGAACATAAAACCATAACAGCAGGAAAAACTAGAGACTTGCGCAAACTGGATCGAAAATGAATCATAAATAATTATAATAACACAGGAATTTCTCAAATCATAACATTTATTTTAGATAATCGCAAAATACGATTATCTGATCTTAAAATATCGAAATATAACAATAACAGAGATATATAAACATAAATCATAGAAACTAGATTAATCTAATAGCAGGGAAACTTGCATTTAACTAGTAAAACAATAGCTATAACATTGTGGAATTTTGGGGAAAGAGAATCACGATAGGTGGCGCAACAATCGTGGTCACGCAGACGTGACCACTTAAATCAACGAATCAAGAAGCAGTATCTTATCTTATCTATCTTTATTTTCAAATGTATATAATCTCAGTTTTTAGCAAATAAAATCACTCTAAGTTTTAATCTTTGCCTTAGTTTCATCGGTAGCGAAAAGATTAGTTTACATCAGAAGTGGGATGAACATCGTGAATTGCGACAAGAAACAGTAGAAAATATACGAGAAAATTTTTTTTTAATCACCACAGAAGATCGTCGGGACCGTTCAGAAACAGAAGAGGGCGAAACTTTGATCAAAAGTAGAAAAATCAAACGGAGCTAAAAACGAATAAGATGGACGCAACGACGATTATGGGGATGATCGAAAATGAAGTCTTGCCAATGATAGCCGACCTGGAATCACTGAAACTTCCAGATCTCAGGAAGATTGCGAAAACAGTAAAAGTGCCGACATACGGAAAGAAGAAGAAAACGATAGCGTACGAAATTTACTTCGAATTGAAAGAAAAAACTCTTCCCGATGACGAACTAAATGATCTAGAAGAAATCGACAAAGAAGGAGGAAAAGATGAAGTAAATATCGGAAGTTTAAGGAAAGGAATTACGGAGAAATTGAACAGTACCGGGAAGTCATCGTCAACGGACGAAGCGCTTGCAAAATTTATTGACTTGATGGCGCTTACGGAAAAAGGAAGAAACGATTTGAACCGAGAAACGAAAAATATGCCGAAATTGCCAAAATTTTCGGACGAAAAGGGACAAATCCGAACAGTATCCGAAAGGATAAAAATCGTGGACGATTACACAAAGGACTACAATTGGACGCAGAACAATGTAGGTATGTAGTAAATCCAACATGTGATTTCAACCTAATTGTGGCTGTGTTTATGTCAGAGATTGTCATAACACAGCTCTGAATTATTTTCTTTGTAACAAAGGCCCCTGTGTTATAATAATTGCCAATTAGGCATTTAAGATATTGTCTGTAATTTCATTTTGGCAATTATTGATCATTAACAGTTATTTTGGTATTATTAATTTAGTTAATGGTCTTGGCTAGTTTACCAAATTGGTAGTTTTTGTTTTCATGTCAAAACTGTTTTCTGCACCAATTTGGTCCTTTTGTTATCATTTCTCCTTTTAAAGAACTGCATGTCAAGTGATCTAGATGTATGACATCAGTTCTCTATTTTACAAAGCATTTCCATCACCTAGGTGATGAGTGGCTATTTTTAGCAATGACTTAATGCTTTTATTCAGCCCGAGACTACAATTTGTCCCGGGTCTTCTCCTTCCTGCCCAGGTTCAGCCAAGATGGCGTCTGTGAAGTGCTCCTGCCAATAAACAAGTTGTTTTATATGTTTGGACTGTTTTCTCAAAATTATAAGATTTATAACAACACTGGCATATAAGCAGTTTGTCTGCGGCCACCGAGAGCTTTTACGCGGCCGAAGAAGTACGCAGAGCCACGTCGCCGGTTCCGAGACGTAGTGCGCGAATCGAAGTTCACGTACGTTAGCCAGAAGCCGCTCGTCCCACATGCGGCTGGAATTCAGGGAGAATTCCCTACGTCGTACCGCAGCAAAGCACCATTCGGTGCTCTTTTGGTTTTCACCTTATTGCGGTATTTTTGATGTCCAGTGCGTACCAGTTGAGTCGAAATTCTGAAATTACTGCCAGGTACCAAGCAAGACACGAGGAACACAGCCAGCCTATCACCGGAGCGCTCAGAAGCATATTTAGAGCCGACTTTTGGGTCGACGGGAATCGCGGCAACTTTTGGCCGCAGCCGGGCCACCGACTCCCGCCGAGCGATCTCGGATTTTCCATCCAAAAACAAAATTTCCAAAAATTGCAAAAATTTGATTTCCACCAATTTCTTCACCTTTACGGTGCTCGTGGGTCCTGGCCAAACGTATTCCCCAACAAACAAAAATTGCAAACGCGGCAGCAGCATTAACGGGGACGGAGCGGGTTTGGCAAGAAAACATCGGCGAAAATCACAGAAACTGGGACGATTGGTCAATGCGGTTAAAACGAGACTTTCCAAACCAGAGATTGACGCTAGCAGAAAAACAAGCGTTATTGAGCGCGCCGCAGAAATTTGACGAGACCACAGAAGCTTATTTATACAAAAAATGGGCACTCTGCAAAAAATTCAGGATGGACTTCGTCGAAGCGAGCGAATGTTTGATAGACGGACTAGTCAATCAATCGATAATGGGACCCGTATTTTTGGTGAAATACGACATCATTGGCGATTTGATCGCCGATGTGAAGAAGATGGAGGCAAAATTCGTCAAGCAAAAACCAGAGATGAAGCCGAAAATAGCAGCGACGACGACAGGTCCGACAAAGGAGAAAATTTTTGCAAAGAAAACCGTTGAGTGCTTTAAGTGTTTCGAGGAGGGACACGTATCTTCCGAGTGCACAAACGAGCCGAAATGCAAAATTTGCAGAGGACCAGGACACGTGGCAGGTGCGTGCCCACAAGCGAAGTGCACCACGTGCCAAGAAATGGGGCACACGGCAGCAAAATGCGCGAAATCGAAATGCTATAACTGCGACAGGATCGGGCACATCTCTTTCCACTGCAAGGAACCCAAACGAGCGAGGAAGGAGAAGCCACAGAACGTAAAACGAGTCGTGGCTATGGTGCCAAAATTTTCGTCAAAAATGGTCGTGGCAAACGAAAATTGCGTAGCGGGAATCGATACACAGAGTGACCTGTGTTTAGTAGGAAAAACTTTTGCGAAATGTGCGGGAATTGACGAACCAAAATTCGCATACAAAATTCGGGGTTTTAACTACGGTGTAAATCAAGAAGAACAGACATATTTTGGCCGAACGCGGTACGACGTACAAGTAGACGGGCTAAAAATTGACCAGGTTCCCTTCCATGTTATAAACGACGAAGTTATGGTGACAGACGTATGGATAGGGCAGCCATTGTTGGAGCGAGAAAACGTATCAATGAAAGTTGACGGAGGAAAAATTTCGTTTCATGAATCAGTGAAAATCCTGGAAAATTTACAATCAATCGAGCCGAAAATTTGCGAAACTACGCCAAGAAAATTAGTAGCCGACGAAAAAACCGTTTTGGAAGTGCATTTGATTAATTTTATCCAAATGAAAGTAGAAAAATTCAACAACGGAATCGTTTATTTGCAGCAAGAATTATCGCAGATTGACGGGTTGAAAGTGATGGAAGGAATTACAAGCGTAGAAAACGGGTGTATACGAGTACCTGTGGTAAATCAGGGAGCAGCGGCGGTACAAATCAACAAAGGACGAAGAATCGGACGAGTTGAAGAGCTTTTCGACGCACCATCGCTACAATGCAGCGAAGTTAGAAAAATTGCAGCGGAGGGCAGGTCAGAAATTTTGTTAAAAGATATTAGTGTAGGGAAAGGGGTATCTTCAGAAAATGCGCGTAAATTGGTAGAATTAATTAATGAATTTCGAGATTGTTTCGCAACGAATTTATTGGAAGTAAGGAAATTTGAAAACTTAAAAATGGAGATCGAGTTAGCATCATCGAAAATTATCAATTTGCAGCGTTATCCATATTCGGCAGGGCAGCAGAAAGAAATGATTAAGGAGTTAGAAGAGGCAGGTTTTATTAAAAAATCAAGTAGTCCATTTAATAGCCCGATCGTAGTAGTAAGAAAAAGAAATGGGGAAATCTGAATCTGTATTGATTTTAGATTCTTGAACAAAGTAACAATTAAAGAACATTTTCCGTGTCCTCGAATGGAAGAAATATTCGATGGGACACACGAGTGAACGATTTTCTCCGTATTTGATTTAGCAGCGGGTTATTATCGGGTCGAACTAACTGCCGCGGCGCAAGAAAAAACTGCGTTCTCGACAATGTCGAATAAATGGCAGTTCACGCGCATGCCATTCGGGCTTGTGAACGCGCCATTCGTGTTCAATCGAATGATGGAAATGGCATTCGGTCATCTTCCGCGAGAAATATTACGACGATATATGGATGATTTGTTAACTGGGGCGAAAACTATCGACGAGATATTTATTAAAATGCGTAGATTGTTTGAAGAAATACGGAAATCAAAATTAACATTGAAATTAAATAAGTGTCACTTTTTGTGCAGCGAAGGAAATTTTTTGGGATTACGTTTGACAAAAAAAGGGTTAAAACCAGGTTTGGAAAAAACGAGCGCCATTCGTAATTTTCTAACTCCGGTTGACGTTAGAGGAGTAAGAAGTTTTTTGGGTCTTTGCGGTTATTTTCGGCGTTTTATTTCGCATTACGCCACGAAAACAAAACCATTAACGAGATTAACGAAGAAGAACGAGATTTTTAATTGGAATGGGGAATGTGAATTAGCTTTTGAGAACTTGATCGCCGAGTTGGTTTCAGCGCCGATTTTGAAAATCTTTAACAATAAGCAAAAGTGTGAAATTCACATCGACGCGTCGCAAGAAGGGTTAGGGGCTGCGTTAATGCAGTATGACGAAGAGGGAGTTCTACATCCGGTAATTTACGCGAGTCGGACAACATCGGATTGTGAACTCGCTGTTCACAATCCGCCGAGTTAGAATTATTGGCGGTAGTTTGGGCAGTAGGTCAGTTTCGGATGTACGTATACGGAGCAGAATTCACAATTGTCACCGATTGCGAAGCAGTTGCGAGCGCAATCGAAACGTGTAAGAAATTGAGAGAACTTTGTGCAAAAATGTGGAGAGTAATTACGGACCGAGGAACAGCGTTTAAAAATAGTTTATTTACCGAATTATGCGAAGAATTAGAAATTAAACACATTCTAACATTGACGGAAAATCCTCGAGCAAACGGGCAAGTCGAAAGGATGAATCGAACGCTCGTGCCAATGTTAGCAGGATATACGGTGAAAGAGGACGGAAGTGATTGGGCGAAATTTTTGGAAGTAGCGCTAAACTCTCGTATTAATCGGAGCACCGGAAAAACACCGATGGAAATTTTATTCGGATTTCAACCACGAACAATCGTAGAACCAAAGTTAGCGGCGATGGCGATCGCAGAAGCAGAAGAGGAAGAGATTCGATTTAACGAAATACGGGACGAAGCGCATGAATCTTTATCGAAAGCACAAATTCGGCAAAAGGCAGCATTTGACCGCCACCGGGGACCGAATAAAGAATTTAAAGAAGGGGAAGTCGTCGTAGTACGTAGAAAAGCGATCGCTATACAAGGAAAAGCTGGAAAGTTGTCAAGTTTATATTGCGGACCGCTAAAAATCGGAAGAAAAATCTCAGAAACGGTCTACGAGATTCAAAGTTTTGAAAACACACCAAAATACAAAGTAACGGCGCCAGTGGACCAGTTAAAAAGGTGGGAAGTAACGGACGACGTAGGGGAAAGCGGCAAAAGCGAGTACGAGTCGGAGGACGACGATGTGTGAGCGTGGGTCCTCGGGACTCAGGTAGTCGGATGGTCGAATGTGGAATTTTGGGGAAAGAGAATCACGATAGGTGGCGCAACAATCATGGTCACACAGACGTGACCACTTAAATCAACGAATCAAGAAGCAGTATCTTATCTTATCTATCTTTATTTTCAAATGTACATAATCTCAGTTTTTAGCAAATAAAATCACTCTAAGTTTTAATCTTTACCTTAGTTTCATCGGTAGCGAAAAGATTAGTTTACAACATAATAATAATTACTAAAGATGTTTTCCAGCATTCTTGGTCCTATTTTCGGGCTCCTAACTGGGTGCACAATGCGATCCATCCGTCGTTCATGCTTTATATCGTCACAAACTATATAGTGATACCACGTGGTATCGCCGATATGGTAAATGACACTGATTTACGATCGGAATCGATCATAAATCAGCCAAAGAGACTCTGGAAACTTTACAAATAAATTAGTAAGAAGAAACTGGTTAAATGGAATCAAAGAGATTCTGGGCCAAAGAAATGGCACTCCGCATTATAACCAAACACGTTGTTTCAAGTGACAGTTAACAATCCCTCCGATATGGTAAGAATTGTAACCCGGCCAGGGTGATCTCAGCATAACAATGCAAAGCCATACGATAAATTCACATTCAAAAGTAACAAGTTATATTCTCGGTATAAATACCTTCTGCTTTTTACGGCAGGTAAGCTACGGACTTTACGGATTTAAATCCTGCCGGTTCACAAACTACAAGGTGATACAGACTCTGAATTCACAGGTACAGTTATACACAAACAATCATACAGATTAACAAATTCAATACAAGACCTAGAATAAGCTTTTGCAAGAGCTTACATACCATGAAACCATGGGGTTTCCTGGGTTTCCCCAATCAGGAAACAGAGATACTGATAAGCAGATTATCTGATTTGCATATCAGTGATTCATAATGAGTCATATTGATTTAATCCAATCAAATCAATTCCTTGTTTGAGGTTCTATGAACCCCTTAAAATATCTTAAACATTCCAAAAGCACATGGTAATATTTAGGGTTAACTTTATTTACATCTATAATTAAAGTATTCTTATCCCTAAATAGTCTTATATTACTTGAATAAACATTACAACAATATTTATTAACTATTTCGCTAAAACAATCATCTTTAATTTGCATAAAACAAATTTGCATAAACAATGAATCATAAAATTCATTATTTATTTCTAGTTTATATATTCATTAAAATATAATAAATATCTCCTTTATTTATCACATGAATAAATCAAAGCAATATTATATGAAAAACTATTATTCCTCATTTTAAACTTGACGCGATTTTGGTAAATCGCGCCCTTTAGTGGCAGATTACAACTTACTATGGTATTAAACCGTCACATCGAGACGAAAATGAATGACGTCAACATAAGTGATACGTCATACGACATTTCCGGGAGAATGATAGATATAAGAAGAGACGCGAATGATAATTTGTCACTTCATTCTTCATGTGTTAGCAAGTCAACACCAACTCGTTGAGAGAGGTCAGCCAATGTTTGCACATTTACTTTTCTTTCATTTTCTCCTAGAAATATTTTCGAAGGGTAACGATAGATTAATTGCGTATACGAAACAGTATGTATGAATAGTATTTAAGTGTTTAGAAGGTAGAATAATGACAGTCACAGACTAAATATTAGTCTAGATAGTCATTTATTCGAAAATCAGGTTACCGCACGGTGAAGACAACCGGCCGACATTTTGAATTGTTTATTTCATTTTCATTAGATTTATGTGTAAAACTATTACGGATAGGAATTGTGTTACAAAGTGTTATTATAATTATTTCTAAGGTATTTTTTTATTATTGTATTTGTATAACTTTGCATTTTTGAAATATTTTATTGTATTTTCTTTTGATTTTTCGATACGACCACGTGTAAAAAAATGTCAAAGATTAGCGATAGCAGTAGCGATACGATAGAAATGGAAATAGAAGATTTAGATTTAGATTATGAAATTAACAATCCTTTAAAACTTAATTCAGACAAAACAGCAGACAGTATTTTTGCGGAAATAAACTTAATTTTATTAATATAGTTCAGCCACCATTAGATTTAACTTTTGCAGACGCGATTAGGCGAACGCATTCGCAGGAAGATTTCTATTCTGATAAACCAAATACATCGGGGTTACAAACACTTCCAGAATATTTGGAGCCTAGTAATTTCCCATTGTATGTTAGGCCTTTATCAGATAGGAACAAGTTTCAAAATTTGCAAGGAAAAGCTAAGCCTAGAAAATTTGCAGTCTACAATAGTAAAACCGAACAAATCAACAGGTTTAACTGTTGGTATTTGACTCGAAATATGATCTCACACAAGTAGGAATAAAAGATAGGTGTTTTACTCATAAAATATTATAAACGAGTGGTTACATGACGATAGAACAAATCCCAACGTACATTTCAAATTACTAATCTCTAACAAGGTATCACTTAATTCAAATCGAATATCAAACCAAATTATAAACTCATAACAAATACCCCCTTGATGTTTGATTTCTTAATTCTTCTCTTCATTCTTCTGTTCGCTGTCACACAACAATTTGTCAGTGTTGCGCTTCATCTCCGGTCCTCCAAGACCTTTGGTTAGAAAGTCTGCTTCCATCTCTTTTCTGGCAATATGCTGAATTTCTATTCTTTCGTCTTTAATTGACTGTCAGACATGACATACTTTTCTATTTAAGTATTTGGTCCTTGATTTTTGATTCTTGTTTCTTACAATATTTATCGCGTTGGCGCTGTCACAAAATAGTGTTGCCTTTGTCTTCTCTTTCCGTTGTCCGAGTTCTTCGGCTAAGTCCATTGTCCATTTTAGTTCCTTAACCCCTTCAGACATTGCATTGAGCTCACTTTCGGTGGTAGACATAGCCACTGTCTCCTGCTTCTTACTTCTGTGACGATCCGATATTCGGGGAAATTACCAAGTGATAATAACCTCGAAATACCGACTAAATCACTACCAACTACGCGAGATCTGGAAGTGATAACCCAGTGTGAAAACTGTACGGAAACTCAGAGGGAAAATATACACATAACTTATCAAAACATAACAATCTGCATTTATTAACAGAGCACTGACTAACAATTACTTATACAAATCTAAAGCCAGGAATAATATACTATCGAACAGAGTGTAATAATATAAATGTACGAGGGTAATCTGGAGTATGCCTAGGTCTGGAACTCTATCTGTCATTCCTGGTTGGTCTGAAGTGGTTCTAACAGGATTTGGGGTGGGAGGTCGATCCGACTAACGGTTGACTTTTGGCTGTATTCGTCACAAGGTTTGGGCTGACATTGCCGAATGACAATGCGTCCCAGACAGATGATGATCGATACTCGGGCCATTTGACCAGAGTGTCGCTAACAAGACAATACGATAACAT